>NW_017564655.1:3151589-3198150 GCF_001854935.1 Bemisia tabaci | reverse complement strand
TGGGGGGGCGAAGCCCCCCCAAAAAACCGGCGCGGAGCGAAGCGGAGCGCCGGTTTTTTCGAATTCGACTTCTGCCGATGTCGACGATTGAACTCCGCTCGGTCCACGGTAACAGATCAAGCGCTTTCTTTCGAGAGATAACCATCGATTATGATCGGGAAAAAATAGGATAGTTGTCACAACCGGCGGCTGATTTCAAATGCGCCAGCCACCGTGCGGTAATAATTACGATAATTACCGAGTTATTTGAGTGTTCTCTACCCCGCACGGTAGCTGGCGCAGTTTTAATCAGCCGCTGGTTGTGACGATTATTCTACAATTAATTTTTTCGTCTGAAAATGCGATGCGGTAAAAAAAAAACAGCAAACAAAAGAAAAGGAATCGACTGTTTTGGGTAAGAGAGCCATAAATCTTTAAACAAGTAATTCGACGGTGAAAGTCGGCAATCACATAACTCGGTTTGCGACGTCCCAGACTTCCTGTCATACTTTATTTTTTAAACGGAAAACTACTCAACGGTAATTCTTTAAAACTTCCGTGATTTTTCTTCTATGTGCGAGGAAAATTCTGCAAAAACTTCAAGGAATAATGTCCATTTGTTCTCCTTTAAAAAAATAACATAGTTGCGGAGATTTTCAGACACCGCAAACGAGTTATGTGATTGCCGACTTGCACCGTCGAATTGCTGAATTCCTTATGAACGCTGTTAAAAAAAATTGCTTAATTTCCGACAAGACCTCTTGTGAATTTAAATATGCTATATCAAATAATCAAATGTACTGCATTTTGCAATAAGACTAATTAACTACAATTTCCAACTTACTTTAGAAACGACTTAATTTTCATTAGTTCTATGCAGATGAGAGCTTTTACAAATGGGTCAAATATTCAGTTTCCAATAGCAAAGTAAAGTCCAAGTGTAAGAGGAAAAACGAGTTAGGCACCCATATTACATATCTACATGGATTTTAATGAGTATCAGATTTCTCCAAAACTATCATGAGAAGCATTACACCGTTAAATAAATGATACAAGATGGAAAGATAGAAATAAATATCTCTGAAATCTTTAACAGTGTAAAAGTCGCAGGGAGTCAGAAACAGCCGGCAAATTGCAAGCTCCGTACTTGTCAATTCGTCAAATTGTAAGTACGATAACATCGAAATAGTAAAGATGTCTTTACGCCTTCAAATCCAACGATACTCTCCGCTTTGCCAAGGAGTTAGTTTAGTTGCTTAACCGAACCTAACACAGATTATTGATGGCATATCACGAACTCGCGAATGTGCTAGCTGGCACCATGTATCCAAGAAGAAGGGGCTAATGTATGTCTGAATTCATAGCATAATAATCCCTACTTCCAACATCGTTTTTTCAATTTAAAACGATTAAATTTCTTGATTAAACACGAATAGATTGCAATTTGCCGGCGATTGCTAATTACATGCAACTTATAGACATGCAAGTGCGAATCTTGGAAACACGATTTTCCAGGAGAGTAAAAAAACTGTCTGCATTCCTCTTTATTGTCGGTAGAAGGGTAATAATTCTTGAGGATAGCAAGAATAAGATGTTTCTTCAAACTCCATCAGCAGTTTCAATAATTTCTCGAACTGTTAGAGAATACGGCAGAAATGCCGATATTCGCATTTTTGGCACTAAGAATCGACACTTCATCAGGAGATACGCATTTTTGCAATTAGTGTTTTGATCTTGTTGTGGATTTGGATCATTTAAAGACTGAAAAAAGCGTTCCACACTTAAAATTCCTTATCACATAAGATTTAGTTGGTCATCGATACTCCATCCATCCATGCTTTCCGCTTTCCGAATGGACCAGTGGACTAAGTACCTTTTCTTCAATTTTGATTATTCACAGTTATTCAACAAAAGCTCATTTTATCCGTGCGAAACTTTTTAAATTCACAAACGCTTTTGAGTAAGTTGCGATCATGTAAACGGCGACTCTTTCAGTTTCGCTTCAGAATATGATGACCGAACCAAAGGGCTTAAAATACACAATTTCATGTGTCACAATACACAATTCATTTAAAAAGGACGTACATAGCAAAAACAATCTTAATATTATTTCAAAATAATATTCCTCGGCATTTTTCGATTATGCGGCTCGATTTAAAACCCAAAATAATGAACTTTTTGGTCAACATAATTGTAAAAGGCCACTCACAATGGACACAGAAGAGCGCCTTCAAATCAATCCGTAAACTTAATGCCAAATTCTGATACCACTATTCGTACCTCAGGGCAGTCATTTTGCATACCCGGCCATTTGAAGGCGAATCATTGGCTTCAGGCAACGGGGTACGAATTACAGCAATGTCATTCGATTTTCATACGGAGAAAAAACTCAAGCTCCTTAAGAAGCCAAATCCGGGGGTCGCCAACCATGGAACTGAGGAGCCAAAGGCGGGGGTTGCCCCCCTGGCCCCTTACAGGCCGAAGCCGGTGGTCGTTAACCAAGCAACTTAAGAGCCAAATACGGGGGCTGCGCACCTGGCACCTGGAAATCTGACCGACCGGAAACCACAATCAATGGGAATTGTTAGCTACCCGAAATTTTACTTGACCGGAACTCGAAAATCTTAATTTCTACTTTACCGAAAATGTGTTCCAACCCAAAATTTTGTTCTTCTCGGATGGAGAATAACCAATTTCAATACCAATATATAATTGATTTTCAAAAAAAAAAAAAAAAAAAAAAAAAAAAAAATTATAAGCAATTAATCGATCAAAAGCAGTTTGAAACAGCTGAAAAGATAAACTTCTTTGCCATTTTTATTTTCTTCATTTATTTTTACTTTTTTTTAAAAAAAGGAAACTTATTTAAAGACATGTCTTTAATGATCTCCGTTTCTTCGCAGATGGATAAAAATACGTGCAACTTTATATAAATAGTATGGTATGAAAAACGAAAAAAGTTTGAGAAATATCTGAAAGGCACATATAATGATGAATTTGTGAATGTTTACGAGTTTTAAAACACATAAGATGTCGATTCGATACGATAATCTTCAAATTCAAGGCGTGATACTCGCGGGAATTGTGTGACCATGCCGCATTTTATCCTCGGCTTAATAAATGTAGCTGACAATGGGGTATGATGGCCCATTGGTCAACATTTACATGCGAGGAAAGCTTTATTGGGATTTACTTTGCCACGTGAGGCTGTTTCCAGACAGGCAAAGTTTGGGCTTGGGATTGTGTCAAACTGTGAACTATAAACTTTAAGCAGAGTTGCCAGACTTCCTTTTCAAATCAGGTCGGTTTTTCATCGAGTTAAACATAGACAGTAAAATTAGTCGTTTCATAGAGTCCATAATAAAAATTTAGAATGTGCAATGCATTCTATTAGTTTCTGCCCCGGAGTCAAAAGGTGCCTGGCTGCGTTTTTGTCATTTTGAGATATCGTGCGTCGGCAATATTAATGTTTCCATCAAAATTTAATTTCTCATTCAGACGGATGCGATATTGGAGATTTCTAAAACGCCAATCACTCAATTGTCCTCATGATGTGAGTTAGGTACCTTTCGGCTCTGAGGTACTGATATTAAACCAAGAAAAATCATATGAAGTACGATTTTTCCGCGTAAAAACATACACAAAAAATGCATCGGTAAGAAACATTAAGAATTCCGTTGAGTCAAACTGCGCGATTGAATTACAGTGCATCCTCGTCCTTCGAAATTATCGAAAATTCGAGAACTTTTTGTGAAAACATAAGAAACTTTGTAAACTTTCATTTGAATACATGCCCGAGCATTTAATGAAATGCCCGATTTGACTGTGACATAATGTCATCTTTCGGCCGAAGTATCACAAGCGCCATGAGACGTTTCAAAATTTCCGCTGCCATTTTATTTTTCACAAAGCCACTGTTCAACGAAACTGTCCGAAAATTTTACTGAATCTTGATTGTGCTGCAAATAAAATTCAGTGAAATTTTCATAAACAGATTCAACCGAAAATTTTTCTGTAAAAAAATAAAATGTCGGCGGAAATTTTGAAGCGTCGCAAGGCGCTTGTCGTACTCTGGCCGGGAGGTGACGATATGACTATTAAAACATTCTTAACGCAACTATGTCAAATGGATAATTAATTTTGGTTGAATGTGATCGAGTTAAATAAGAGAGAGAAATGGAAATACAAGTTCATCTCAATTCTTGACAACCATGCATGATTCCGTTGCTCTCGCACTTGCACTCAGAGGGAAAGCATTTGTTCGAGAACAAGGCGACATGGGTGGGATGCTTGCAGAAGGAGAGTGGAAATAGATTGAAGTTTGGAGACTTTTAAGCGCGCCGCGTACCTAGGTCCATTTTGAGAACTGGAGGCAGGACACCAGACACCTCTGCCTCTGTCCGTGACACGCCCGCCACTGAGAGTGAGGGAGTTTACCACAGCCTAGATTCACAACTTGTTAGCGTTTCATTTTCAAATGAGAGGATAATTTCTTGCACTTTCTCAGTAGACGGTGTGTTTTATTCTTGTCATCATGGGTTAGGGAAATAATAATTACCACAAAGAAAAGAAAAAAAAGAGGAAGAAAGACAATTTTGAGGAAATTACGTTAACTGAAAATTTTACGTTTCGTGCATTGAAGTTTTCAGTCGGTTCATTATTGGCAAGTTTAATTATCATGACAGTAATAGCCCTTAAACCCACGCCGTAATATGTACCTAACCCTGTACAGCATTAGGGAATCAGAGGCCCAATTTTATCGTCTAATGAACAAAAATATTCCGGGTAAAAATATGGAAGAGTTCATTCAAAGTTGTAATAGATAGTTTCAAAATATACAGGTATCACGTATGCCGTATACATTATCGGTTAAGAATTTCTCTTATTTTACAAAAAAAAAAAAAAACAAAAAAAAACACCAAATTATATGCAATTTCACTGTAGCAAATAGACTTTAATGACTCTGAATATGTTCGTGATTAGAACGCACTAATACCTTCATATGAACGTACTTACTTGTAGTGAAAGGAACTATGTGAGTATGAATGACATCAAAAGTAGTCAAGTCGATGGCCAAAGTACAAAACTATCTACCTCCATTTGCGACGTTGCAGACATCCTGTCATACTTTACTTCTTCTTTCGAAAGCTAGTCAACGTAATTTCTTCAAAAATTTCGTCGATTTTTCTCCTCTGTCAGCAGAGTATTGTGTTAAAATTTCAAGCTATAAAGTTTTATTGTTTCTCTTCGGAAAACTAAAATAAGAGCGGAATCAAAAAACACCGCAATACAGATACGTGGTTTCACATTGTTGCCATTGATGTAACACGCAAACAACGAGTGCATAGTTCCCTTGATTTCATATATTTCCACTCAGACTCTTTTAGCATATACGTCCAAGTGGAAGATGGATAGGGAACAAACTTAATCACCGAAGGAGTAGATGAGACTGGTTTAGAAGCTAAGCGCATGCAGAGAGGGTAAAAACCGTCTATTCGATGGTTGAAAAACGAAACCACGTATCTCTATTGAGGGGTTTCAAAATGTCTGCTCCAATTTTATTTTTTTGAAGAGAAACAAGCCAACTGTACAATTTGAAATTTCACAGAATATTCTGCTGAATGAGAGAAAAAATCAAGGAACATTTCGAGAAATCACGTTGACTAGTTTTCCAAGAAAACAATAAAGTATGACAGGAACTTTGCAACGTCACAAACGGAGATGTATGGTTTCGCACGTTGGCCATCGTATTGCTTTGCGTAATGAATGAATGAGTGAATAGAAAATTTAAAGGGGTAAACGCGGGAGTCTGCAATGGAGAATTTGCACGCAAATTTTTTATTGCTTCGTCTGAAAGTGCCTAAAGAGCTGAGTTTGCAGTATTTTTTATAATTTTTTTCGGCCATGGGAAATGGTATAAAAATAGATTTGAAAGTGAGAAAATGCGCCGCCTAGTGACGTCATCTGGCGTCATTTCCCATTTAAACGCATGTATTTCAGCAGACTAGATCATTTTGTCATATCTCCCTCAATAATTGTTCAATTTATGAACCAAGGATATCCTCGTGTTCAGCTCACTTGGTAGCGTCCATTCAAACATGGAATTCATCAAAATTCAGACACCTGCAAATTCTCCATTGCTTGAACAGTGTAGGCTATTCACAAATATCCCTCCGCACGGCACCTGAAATGCCAATACGTCGGAGGTAGTTTTAATAAAACACCGGCAAGTCTGCGCCGCGACTACCCCTTTCTCGGCGCAGAAAACCGGGCAATTAGCCGACAAGAGAAAAACACGCGAATCTGACCTACTTCCACTTTGTCTCTTCGCTTCTTCGGTTTTATCCCGCCGATCGAGGCTGCCAAACCCCCTGCGTGTAAATTTTTCAAGCAATCAAATGCGGGGTTGTGATTTTAATCTACCACTTGGCATCACAGCACACAACTCCCCATTTGAATATAAAAACTCACGACTGGCGTTTGTCCCGGAGTTTGGAAGTATCAGTGTTCTTTTTCCCAACCTACATTTTGACCGAGTTTTTATTACCGTTACAGCCATTATGAGGTCGGAACACCTGCACTTGCAAAAATTTCCATCTTATCAAATTGCGGAAAAATGAGATGTCGCAAAGTAGGAAAACCCATAACTCTGTATTGAAAGTAGTTTTCTAGGAATTGCGAATAAAAAACGGCTAAGAGTATGAATTCAATCCAATAAAACAAATATTTCAAGGTCTTCGTGTACATAGTCTTAATCGCATTCGGAAGAAGGTAAATACAAAATGACCAATAAGTGACTCAGCGGGGATTTTATCCAACTTTGTGAGATGATTGTATACATCGTCCTAAGCCTACGAAAACTAGAAAAATAGTTTATAATAAAAATAGAATTGATAGAGGCAAGATTTTGCAACGTTGAAAAGTAGTTACGTTTTTCCGTTTCAGTGCTACCATTTCTCGGAATTAATTCCGAAATTCGGAACTTTTCCCGGAATCTTTGGAATCTCCGAATTTTCAGTTATTTTCGAAATTTCCTCGAAATTTGCGGTTTTTCGCCAGTTTGACCGTTTATTTGATGAAATTTAGAGACTTTTTGATCAAATTTGACGATCTTCGGAACTAAGAGTTTCCCCCGAAATTTTTGAAAAAATCGGAATTTCTCTCGCAGCTTTGGCAAATCAGAATATGTTTCCGAAAATCGGAATTATTTCGGAATCTTTTGATAAAATAAAATGGCAGCACTGTCCCGTTTAGAAAAGAACGAACTTTCTAGTCATGTAAATAAAAACAAGAATAAATATTTGACTTGGAATACCGGTATGGCAAAGATCGGGGAACGTTGAAGTTGCTCGTGTTCTTGATAAAACTGCAAAGGCGGAAAATCAGGTTCGGAACATTATTGCCTCGAAGCGCGCCGTGGCGTAGCTTACGTTGAACGCCGCAGCGCGCCGCGTCGTGCCGCTGTATCGTTGAAAAAATATGAGGCGCTTCAATTTGCAAAGCTCCGGCCCGGCGTTGCGTAAGTCGAAGGATTTAAAACTTTAGGGCGCATCCACTATCTTAATCTTGCCACTGAGAAGCTTCGGGAATAATGCTGCACAAAAATTTCCTTCAAGATTAATGGTAATAAAAAGCGGATGGGGAACAACAAATTGGATATGTTGCGTGGAGATTAATGAAAGAAATTTCCGCCGTCTTCCCTCCTTCCCCGTTTCGTGGCGAGCTTTGCGATATATCGATTGATGTGCCATTTAAAGCTACGAAAGAGAATTGATATACTGGGTATTCACCCGAACAACCTAATAATCGATTCTTTGCCATAGCCTCAAATGGGAAAATTTCGATTATTGATCATTCACGCCTCGCCATTGCTGAAGTGGCTCTTGCTCGTTGCCCGATTAGTTTCCTTTTATTTTAAGCAAAATTTATCTATTTTTATTTCATTACCTTCTGGGAGGAGCAGAATAATTTTTTGAGAGAAGCTCTTTCGATAAATTCAAGTGTTTTATTCTGAGTTGAGAATCGAAAAGAAAGTATATTTTACTTTTTTGAGAGTGCAGATTATTCTCCGCCTTTTAATGGAATAACTATTTATCATAAAAATAGGCTTTCAATGAAATTGATGAGTTACACTTATGACTTTCATGCACGATAAAAACGAAAATTCATGAATTTTAAATACTTGCATAAGATAAAGAAAATGCTTAATTTTAGAGGAGGATAAATTCTACGTCCATTTTAATTTGAAGAAGTACATCTAGAAAACGGGAAATTGAACATTTTAAACAAATTGATAAAGTGTATTTTCTCATCTACTGCAAGTCTTTCCATATATTTTTGTTTAAAATGCAGTATAATCACTTAGTAACTTCACTCCCAACGCATTTCCATAAATGTATTTGGAAAGCGTCTCAAGACCAAGTTACTTGCAAAAGACAAGATTAACCCACGTCAAGAAATTCATTTCAATTTTCATTCATCATTTCATTTTCATTTTTTTTTAAATTCATTTTTGACTGAAATTGGATGAAATTGACGAACGAGGGGTTTGAACGAGGAACAAAATTCATCAAACCGAGAAGACCAGGTTATTATCAAAATCCCTATTTCGGTCATATTCCTAGTGATGCAAAATAGAGGAGTGGTGTGTATATCTGCACTCGAATTTCAGGAAGGGACCCGTCCTGGGAAAGGCGTACTCAAAATACTTAAACTGGCTCTTGCCTAAGTTCGCTTAGTTTAGTATGTGCATAATTGATTGGTAGAAGAATCTTGACAGTCTTTCAAACCGAAACAAATAGACGCAAAGATTTCGAGAACCGCTAACGATGTAATACATTTAACCAATCGATTAATTTTACGGAAAATTGGCTATGTTGCGATACAAATTAGAAATAATTTACTTCATCCAAAAGAGGCAACTCTGGAAATAATTCAAGCTCAAGTCATCACAGGTACCACACGCGACAAATACTTACGACTTTAATTTTACTTTACGCATCAGTAACGTCTGGATATGGGCTACATCGCTGCCCATGTTGCATACGCACAGAAGTGAAGGGGTTTTTTCGCCGCGCCTCGGGAAAGATTCATTTCTTTCCTGAAAGCTTGAGAAAATGTACGCGATTATCATATCTGTATCGCGGCATGGACGCGATTCATCCATCAGTTTTGTAAAAACATAAAAATTACGCATTTTAACCAAAAATACTGTAGAATTCATAAACGTTGGTATTTCTAGACACATGAAAACATACGATTTTCCTTCATTTTTACATGATACCCCATCACATTCCTCTTCCAACGTCTGAATCGTTGCGCGTTTCAGTTCTGCAATCAATGATGATGCCTTTCTTAATAAACGTCACTAATTTGAGACAGTTAAAAAGCGAGGATTATCCTTCTTTTTCGCGTGATACCACATCACATACCTACTCTGGAATCGGTATAGTTACGCATTTGTATCCGGATTTAACCTTGAGTTATTCTGATAAAAAGAGCTTTCATTCAATATGAAACATTAATGGTATGTGTTAAATACTAGAACAAACCAGCTGTTTCAGTGTATGGAAATTCAGTTTTAAAGATGCATACTATACATTTTTTATCAATCGCATAGGTACGAAATGAAATAGGTGAATATTTTTCTCCACATATCACTGCATGGTTGCATGTAAATGAGCATTTCATACAACGAGTCCTCTTTAAAAATGCATGTTTTATTTCTAAGGTTTCGAAGTATTCAGATCGATTTTCTGCAACAAATTAAAAAAAAATATGATTGTTATCAAGCTCGCTTGACTCAAGGTGGCCACCTGGAAGTTAAGTTTTGGGTATGCACTAATAGTATATTATGAAATTCGTAATATTTCACCAGCCCCATTTTAATGAAATTCCTGAAAGTCTCTGACTGAGATAGAGATATTTTCCTGGACATGGCGTGAAACAGTATTCCGTCGTCAATGAACCTTTTCCTCTGCTGCTAAGGTCCGCTCAAATTTTTCTCTGAAACATTCAGAATGAAATGGACTTTCAAACTACCGAACCACATTAGACGTTGCCTAATTTCCTTTAATGTTTTATTTTTTAAGCAGGAAAGTATGCATAATTCTGACTTTTTTAGTTTGTGAATAGGTACATTCTTCTTAGGCCAACGAAAAATGTACAGAAAGTTCAAGGAATTATGTTCTTCAATTCTCTCTATTAAAAGCGCAGGAATATATATCCCCTCAGGGGTAAGGGAAGTGTTAAAATAAATACTTCATAAATAAATAATGCAAATAAAAAATTAAGAGGAAATTATTCAACGTGAAGGGGCCATCCCACGCGAAATCATTTAGGGACTGTTGCTCGAGCAACCGTATAATTTGTATATGTTTTTGTATGTATTCTTGTTATTTGTTTATCTACCTAATTGATGCACACAAAGCATTTTTGCAAAATGTTTGAACATATCTGTCATTTGTAGTAGCCCCTTGAAGGTTACATGTTCATCCGGTTGATTACTCCGTGTTACGGAAAAACGCCGTCTGAGCCTTCAGACTTTGCCAAATTTCCTTTTATAAAAAGCAAATTTGCTGAGAAAATCATCTACGTTTTTCTTTCAATTTTTCAGATAATTGTTTTCGAAATTGGATCTAAAATACCTGAAAATTTCAAAGAAAAATATGCATAACTTTCTCTCAAAATACCGTTATTTCATGGAAAATTTCGCAATATTCGAATGATCATACGGCGTTTTTCCTACGGCAAAAAGTTTCCATACGGCAATATATGGTTCCGGAAAGATTTATGTCCGATCATCGTGCCCTCTTCATGTTTTAAGATGTTTGCGTTACGCGATGCTATCTCACCACTCAAGGGTAACATTTTTAGAGGTTTATGCTTGAAAACGATGAGAAAATACTATCTCTATCTATAGTCTTGAGGAGAAAGTAAAAAAATCAATCAAGTCAAGGAATCCGGCAAGTATGCACGTCCGGTCCCAGGTAATCCCTCCATTTCTTCCCGTTATTTCATTTCCCTTTATGCTCAGTAGATCTTATCATATTATTTGTATATCCTTCCGCATCCGCTCGGAAAATAAACCACCTCATTCCGCGCGGGACTATTGACTCTGAAAATGTCATTATTGTATTACATATTAACGTATTCGTTTGAAATCACCACTGCATGACATTATAAAACATGGCGTACCTCAGACATTTTCAATGATTAGAAATATTCATCGAGAAATAATCGATTGTCGCTGTAAAAATGAAGGAGTCAGGTCCGAGAAAAATCGTATTTGGCGCTCTTACTTACTCCTAATACTCTTGCTCTTGACAGAGGCGGATCCAGCAATTTGGCAACATCGAATTCCCTCCATTTAAACCTATGCTAAATAATCGATTCTTGTCGGAGCACCTGGCCACTTCAAGAAGCGATATATTTCCATAGGTTTCAATGGAGGAAATCCGGTGTTGCCAAATTTCTAGATCCGCCAATGGCTCTTGATAAAGCAAGAAGTGGCATCGTTTAAAAGACACCCATAACAGTTCGTTGCTTCCCTCACCAATAAACGTAACTACATTTCGGTGTTGCCAAATTTACTCTCGCAAATTGGATTTTCACCCAGAGAATCTCGGGCATTTGTACGTGAAAATTTCACTGATTTGAATTGTCATCTGCTGCAAAAATCACGAATTGCACCGGTACATTCTCGTTAAAAATTGAATTGTTCGAGTCAATTTTGCAACATTGAAATGGAGTTACGTTCTTTCACGTGGAACTTGATTCAGATAACGAAAATTGCATGAAGTAACTCCCAAGTAATGCCGCAATCACACGCTGAGTTTAGCAGCTGAATGTTAAAGTCAACACTCAACAGTCATCGCCCAACGGCTGAAATTTAGCAAATTCGAGTTATTTTCATCCAGATGTGTATCAAATCTACTCGAATAGTTCAGACAAATCCAACTTTAGTCCGATGGTTGCTGAGAATCGTTGCTGAATTTTGCGCGTCACGCGCAAAATTCAGGCATCGGGCCGATGACTTCCACATTCAAGCCACATTCAGCTCCCACATTCAGCGCGTCATTGCGGCATATGATATTAACGTTTCCAGTTTGCATTGGTTCCGGGAAATTTGAAAAGCTCGCTCACAAGAGAAACAATACTCTACGTGGGTCAAATCGAGCACCAAAATAGTTTAGGCGAGCTTCTTAATTAAGCAGTGGTCCTTTCCTACCCTATGTTTTTTGAAGTTTATGTAATGTGAGCTGAAGCGTTAAGATTGAGGTTGTCATATACTAACACGGCAACGTTTAGTGAGCCATTCGACTCACGTAGAATTTTGGTTTTTATAAGCGCGAGATTTGAATTCACGCATCGAAAAACGTTAAATATCTTAGCTAGGAGTTAATTTTAGCAATTTTTGCTGTCCGGATCATGTTTTAAATGAAATTTTAAGGAGGAGGCACGTATCAGAATGCCTCAATTCTTACCTTGTTTAATGGTCCATCTTGGTGTAAATAAATCGCGATGGGGCATCTACTTTAATTTCTTCTTTTTTATTTATTTTTTCGTCAAACGATTGTACATTTTAAACCACGAAAAACAATTAGAAAAGCACCATCAATGAACCACAAATGGACGCATTTATGCTAAAAGGAACTATGTCACACGCAATCCCTTTGCACATGGTTCCTTTTAGCATACATACGTCCAAATATGCAGGCGTGCGCTCAACGACGCGACGCGACGCTACGCTGATATGCCACGCTACGCGACGCGGCGCGCGCGGTGATGCGACTTTCCCTAAGGCGCTGCCTACAACTATTCGTACTCGATGGATGCCCGTGTTGCATACGCACTTATTTGAAGGCGTTTTTACTTTCTCGAGCTCGCTCGCTCGTAACGCAAGAGTGACCCTTTGTGTGCCATGTTTATTTACAGGATGTCATCATCCTACGACTTTCTTTATCTTGAGCTTATCAGTCAGTGATGAATAACATTTCTATTCGTTTGCAACGGTTACTTATTTTTGAACGGGCGAGGGAAAATTACTGAAAATGTTATCTAATAACGATGGTCAGTTATATACTTACACACGCACGATTTTCGGTGAGGATTGAAATGAAGAAACTTGACGCCTTTAACCCGCATGATGAATCTAGATTTTGGATATAACCCTAAAGTCACGCTCGACACCTCCACGCGGTCCTCCTTTCCCTGGAAAAAAGGAGTAAGAAAATCATCAAATCAAAATAAACTATCGGGCATAAGGTTAACATTACCGTATCCATTGATCATTCATGCAAAGTTCAATCGTTTATTAATACACCTAAACCAAAACAGTCGTGCCAAGGAAAAGCGCCGTGCGAGTATTCCAATGTTGCCAAATTACCTCTCAGAAAAATTCATTTTTGAAAAAAATTATGAATATTTGGACTCCGTTTGGCAAAAAGGAGCCAAAGCACATTAGCTATTGCCAAAAACTTGGCAATTGAATTTTCTACAAGAGAACGTTTGCGCGGATTCCTTGGAAAATTTTAAGGGGTTTGCTTCGCACTATGCAAAACATTCATTGTAATTTGCACAAAAATCCGCACAAGCGTTTTCAGGTAAAAAATCAAATTGCCCGGCTAAATTCGGCAAGAACTGACGTGGCTTGATTCCTGTCAGCTTGAAGCGGTCCATTTCACCTTGAAATTTTCATACTTTTTAGATGAAATTACGAAAACAACTCTCTGGAAAATCGGAGGGGAAATATTTGAAAATACCTCCGAAAATTCGTGATTTGCCCGAGGAAATTCAGGAACGTCTAAAGACTCATGCTGCCTGCTTCCTCGGGAGGGCAGATTATTGCGGATCGGCAAATGGGATCTGGGTGCCGAAATATCCGAATCGGAAATTTGATTTATACACACGCTCATATGCACGGCTCGGTTTCTCCGCGGAAGAGAACTAGGTCAAGATCACAAGACACTCGGGAGCTCGCCGAGGCGGTGACATGGAATAGTTGGGCGTAGCGGAGCTAACATACGAGCATACTTAGGATGGTCAATATCCGAGCGGGAATGAGACGATGGTGGGATTGAATGCAGAAAATAATAAACGCTTCTTCTCCGGCATCCCTCCGTCTCCATCACATCCCTCCGTCTCCATCACATCCCTCCGTCTCCATCACATCCCTCCGTCTCCATCACCGTTGGCCTGTGCAGCGTCATTGAAAGGGATCCCGTTCGGGGTCACGGGAGCGGGGCGGCGCGCAGGCGCCTCGAGCACCGCCCTAAACCACCGGATCAGCATCTGACTCGGGAGCCACGGGGACGGGGGCTTCAGTGGCGCGACCCGACTCCGCTCAGTCGCCAGCCCTCCGCGCGAGCTCCTCCACGAGTCCTCCATAGGTTAGCTTCTCAGTCTGGCCCCTCGTGTCTCCCCGAAAATCCATTCCGAGTCCCCCGTGACCATAGTCTCCGTTGACGTTCCTCTCCGTGTTGTGCTCACCCCATCGATGCAGGATAACAATTGCTTCCTTTTTACACGGTGAGTTCACTCTTTCGCTCCCATGTTTACCTCCCACAAGTGATTCTTGTATGCACGTTAGGGAAACACTCTTATCTCGAAGGAATTTTAGAGTGAGTTTTCATTTTTGGATGATGTATAGGAGGTCCCCTTCGAGGGAGGATAACAATTGCTCGCTTTTTACATAGTGAGTATAGTGTTCGGCTCCGGTGTTTAGGTAAAAAATCATCAGGTTCAGGTCAGAAATCGTCTCAGGGAGGTTCCAGAGACGATTTTTACATGTACTATAGGGCCACACTCTTATCTCGAAGAAATTTGGGGAGTGAGTTATCATTTTTAGATGATGTACAGGAAATCCCCTTCGAGGGAGGATAACAATTGCTTCGATAGTGAGTTCAGTTTTGGCACTCCGATATTTAAATCCCACGGACAAATTTTGCATGTACGCTAGGGAAACACTGTTATTTTGAAGAAATTTGAGAGTAAATTATAATTTTTACATGATGCAGGGGAAACCCTCCCCAAGAGAGGATAACAATTGTTGGGTTTTTACATGATGCCTACAGTGTTTTGCTGCGATGTTTACCTCCCAGAGACGATTTCTGCCTGTACGTTGGGGAAATACTGTTATCTCGAAGAAATTTGGGAGTAAGTTATCATTTTTAGATGATGCACAGAAAATCCCCTTCGAAGGAGGATAATGATTGATTCCTTTTTATATGGAGAGTACAAAGTTTTGCGGCGGTGTTTACCTTATACAGAAGATTTTAGCATGTGGGTTAGAGTAACATCACTCCTTCAAATGAATTTGGAGTAATTATTACTTTTTATCTTTGGTATTTACCATTTACGGTGAGTCCTATCCAAAAGAGGATAACGAGTACTTTTTTACAATGCTTACTTGTAATAAGGCGTTTTTTCCATGTATGTTAGGGAAACAACTGTTCCTCTAAGAGATTTGGTATTCTCAATCATTATTTTTCAATTGGGTATTTATAATTGAACGTTGACATTATCGAACGGGGATTGCTCCGTCTTAACATGCGGCAAAGTATTACTTCAATATTTACCTCCCGCAGAGGAAGTTTTTGCACGGATTATATAGTACTCAGAGGCAAGTCGAAATAAAAAAGCGCTGCCTATCGGCTGAGCGCTTAAAAAAAAAAAAAATCCGCAGGATAATTCGTTCGCATGCGGATAAGAGCGCTCGAAAAAGTTGGCCGTCACAGCTAGACTCATCGAGATGAATGATCATACCAAAAAGTGCGTAAGTACCGCAAACGTACTCAAGTCGGCGTCGGTGTTGCCCAGGAATGCTTTGAAGTTGGAGGAAGTTTTTGTCTTCACCAGGTTGAAGTTTCTGGTGAATCGCGACAGCATCAGTTGGCAAGTTATAATTCTGTCCACTAGGGACCTCAGAACCGCCACTTTCGTTGTTTTGTGTATTTATTTATTTATTTTTTTAATATTTTTTTTGTTTACTGAAATGATGCATGTCATTTTTCGAAGGACATTAGCCAAGCTGTATATACTAGGCTCATTTGTTCCTTTTCCAAAGATGGTGGCAGGTGCTGCGTTTTTATTTCAAAAATCATGACCGTCACAAATAGCTGAAATTTGAATAGGGAAAACTGTATGAAAAAAATCGAAAAATTGGGACCACGTACGTTTTTAGGAACTGGAAACCGCCCGGAATTTAGGAAACACAACTTCCAGGGAAAATTATTAACTTGATTTTTCGACTCTTTCCACCCTGATATTTCCCCTTTTTGAAATTTTCTTCCAGATGAAGCATGATGATTCATTTTACTGCCAAGACCACTATAGAATTACAAAGCAAGGGTTATCCCAAAACCACAATCCTGAAATAATGCTACCACCATGATGTTGAAACTCAACAACTTCAGAAAATACATTTTTTAACAACTCAGGGAATCAACCCATTAGATATGTTACCATTCTTAAAGAATGAATGTGATATGAAATATATAGCCATCGAACGTCCGCCATTCAACAGCACAGTTTTGTCGAAAAGCGCCTCTGTAGAACTGCTAGTTAATAACGGACCTTTCAAACATATTCAGTCACATACTCTATTATATGTATTTTACATGTAACACGTAATTTATCTTTACATTTTAGATCCAAAATAAGAATTAAATGGACGTATTTATGCTAAAAGGAATTATGTTGCACGGAAACCCTATGCACATAGTTCCTTTTAGCATAAACACGTCCAAAAGGAGTGATTGGGCATCGTATTTCGCGGTTATCCTTGGATTTACAGATCTTCATATTTACGTATAAAAATGGCAAAGCTGGGCAAAAAGGTTTAATAGCTTTATTTACTCACTCTTGTTTGCTCTTCATCGGATGCTTTTAGAGCTGAAAAATATTTATGAGTGAAAGCCGAAACATAAAAGCCTCTCCCATCCCCAAATCGTCGGACCGCTCGACCCAAAGATCGAGGGTTTTTTTTTACAGTTTTAATAATAGACCGTAATTATGTCAGTCTTCCATTACCACATCATAAAATTTAAAAATATAGTCAAATCTGGGCACGTGTTTGCAGCTAGGGCAATTCTGAAGGGACAGAATAACCACCAGAGTGAGTGGCACTTTTTAAGTCAGTGTAGCTTTGCACAACATTCCTGGTTCAAAATTTTCTTAGAAGGTGGCGCTACATTACGTGAAGCTGAATGGAGGTACATTCTTGAATTCATTCGCAACCGCCATTCGGTGTTGATCATTCGAGCGGTGCGGTCGTGGTCGTGCTCTCGCCGGAGAAAAGCTAGTGAAAATTCGCGGATGCTTTGACTTTCGAATCGTGCGTAAACGGGCGAAGTCCACTCATCGCGGTCGGACAGCGCGCGCAAGGCGCGGATGCCGTGCATAACGGCGCGAAAACGTAAACAAGTGCGGTGATATCTTATGTCGAGTTCGCATCAAATATGCAAACACAATGTTGTTTGTTATTGGAAAGACAGTCGGTTCGTCGGCTGTGAAAAGTGCCTTGCCCGAGGAAGACTGGCTCTCCCCAGAGCGAGTCCGTTGAAAACTCAAACACCTACACCTACAGCGATGCCAAATGCTGAAAATATAAACCCGTTTCAGAAAAGTTCGATTCTTCCAAGATCGCCTCCTGGGGCATCAGGGGAAAATAAGCCCGAGAATAATGCTAAAGCTAGCGCACAACCCCTTCCGGACAGCGTTGGCGGTTCGAATAAAGGGGAGGTAGAGACAATTCTAACCACAGACCCTGAAAGTGTCAAGGGAGACCCTGCACTAAATGAGAAGACAAAATTGTTTATTTTGCAGTCGATTTCTGCTGTTAAGTCACTGCACGATGAAAACATCCTTGCAAAAAATTTTATCCAAGAGCAAAAGGCCCTCATGGATAAAATACAGGCCGAAATTAAGGAGCTTAAACTAAATAAGTCGCAACCTCAAGTGGCCGGCGGCTCTAAAAATAAGGGGAAGACATTCGTGACTGTCAACAAGGAAATTCCCCAACAAAACGGCGGGAAATTTGGAGCCCTGCTGCTAGATGCGGAAACGGATGATGATTTTTCATCAGGTGACTGGCCGAACTACAATTCAGATCCGGAGTATCAAGACCAACGAAGGACGGCGGCAAAGAAAGTTAAAAAAACTACAAAGAGGAAAAGGAAGCAGGATCAATCCAGCCCGGACTCCAAAGACGCCTCTGGAAGTGGAGCAGACGTCCAAGCTACACAGGATAAGTCGAATAACTCTAAGCCTGGCGATAAGTCTAATACCTCTAATCCTAATGATAGGTCCCCAAAAATTCTACCACCCCCTCCCATTAAAGTGGTAGGAATTAAAGATTATCAGGAAATTAAGCGACTTTTGAAAGAAGCGTCTGATAAAGAAGAGTATGTTTTAAAATTTTTAGGTAGTGAAACCTGGAAGGTAAATCCCTCTAACGACGAAACTTTCAGAAAAATCTCTGAAAAATTAAACGAAAGAGAAGTACAATGGTATTCTCACTCCAATAAAAACACTCGGAACATCAAAGTTGTATGCAAAGGTCTCCCCCCCTCCATACCTGAAGATGAAATTGTCTCGGATCTCCTTTCAAAAAATTTCAAAATTAAATCAGCCGTTTGCATGAGAAAAAGAGTAGAGAAACAACAGAAAAAAAATGAAAAAACAATTATGCCTATGGATACTGATCCTGAATCTGCTACCCCCCTTCAAACTACCCCTTCGGTAACAACATCTGAAAATCAAACTACAAATGCTAAACCTATCAAGGAATTCGAACTCATAAAAATACCAGTTCATCAACTTGATTTTGACCATTCAGAATCAATAGAAAACATCTATAAGATCAAAGCAATTGCTCATACTATTGTTCAAATAGAGCCAATGAAGATAGATAATAAGATAGTTCCACAGTGCCGAAGATGTCAGTGTTTTTCGCATACTCACAACTTTTGCAGAAAAAATCCACGATGTGTCAAATGCGCAGGCAAACATTTATCTCCTGAGTGTCCTTTTAAAGGTCGGATCTTAAATCCAAAATGCGTAAATTGTGGCGCGATTGGTCATCCCGCGAGTTATCGCGGATGTCCCTTCGCGAAAGAATTTCAAGTTGCACGAAAAAAGCAACTCCAAGCTAAGAAAAACTCCCCTGATCAAAAAAGTTTTCCGAAACTAGGGAAAAATATAACAACTCATGCTCCTCCAAAGAAATTAGATAGGACTTTTGCTCAAGCATTATCAGGCAATACAGCTAATCCGGCAACACAGGGCGCAGGAGACAGTTCTGCCGCTCTGATCGGTGTCTTATTACAAACAATAGAAACTTTGAATGCTCAGCTCAGAGTTCTCACCGAGAAAGTGAGTAAACTTGAAGCTAGCCAGAAAAGATAAACAAAGAAATGAATGACTTTTTTAAATTGAATTGTGATTCATTGACTAATCAGAATTTCTTAATGTCTCAACAGGAAAATTATCCAGAAATCAATTTCGATGATGTTAAAGAGCTACGAGCAAAGACTAATTGCAAGTCATTAAACATTATGGCATGGAACTGCGGCGGACTGACCCGGGTGAAGGCCGAAGAATTCAATGTCACGCTAAGGGATTTCAATGTGGACATAGCCCTATTATCGGAAACCTGGTTCACCAGGACCGATTATAAAAGGTATTTTGCTGGATATAAAATGTTTAACTCATTTCATCCAGCAAATAAGCACAGAGGTGGGTCTTCCATTTTAATTAAAGAAAACATTACTCACAATCTTATCAAGATGATAGAGACAAATGCTTTTCAAGTTGTAATCGTAAACGTGCAAACTGAATTAGACTCTTTCAACATAGCCTCAATATACACTCCACCCCGTAACATCCTCTCAACTGAGGATTACACTGAGTTTTTGGAGGAATTAGGCCCAAAGTATCTGATCGGTGGGGATTGGAACGCTAAAAATCCTCGATGGGGATCCAGGAGAGATAACCCTAAAGGCGTATCACTCCTAGAAGCAGTTAATTTGGTTGGCGGGAATTTTATATCCCCCGGAAAACCGACAAATTTTCCCACTAATCCAGGCCACCAACCTGATCTAATAGACTTTTTTGTTTTTAAAAACATAAATCTTATTGACCACGTCTCATGTGATACCTTAATGTCTATGGAAAAAGGTCATGCAAAAATCATTCTGGAGATTTTTACTACTCCAATCCTTGATAATCGTCCCCCCTCAACTTGCTCTAAAAGAACAGATTGGAAAAATTTCAGGTTAGATCTAGAAAATTTAATTGACAACAGCGTTCCAGTCCTCACTCCAGAAGATATTGACAGGGAGTCGGAGCTGCTGGTGGAAAATATCAGATCCTGTGCAGCAGCCAATACACCTGTAGCTGTAAATAACATAAAACCTTACGCTATCCCAAAGGAACTTCTAAAGCTTATTCGTTTAAAAAGAAAAACCAAAAGAAAAGCAAATTTCACCCATTTTCCTGAAGACAATTCAAAATTTAACAGATTAAATGCAATAGTAAAGAAAAGAACACAAGAATTTTTAAATTACAAATTTAAAAAATTTATTAACTCCTTGTCTCCGTCAGCAGATAAAAACTACTCTTTATGGGCAGCCACAAAATATTTAAAAAGGCCAAAACAGTTAAAATTCCCAATCAGCAAACCTGACAATACATGGGCAAATACAGATGCTGAAAAAGCAGAGGTTTTAGCTGATCACTTTGAAGCCGCTTTTCAACCGCACGAAGACCTGGAAACACTATCTGACTCTGATGTTTCCACCGGCAGTTCTGACTCAGATTTGCAGAATGAAGGGGAAGTGTCCACATTGAAACCCCGAAAAATCAAAAAAATCCCACCAATAAAAATAAAAACCATATCTCCCTCAGAAATCATTAAAGAGATAAAAGGTAAAATTAAGGCAAACAAAGCACCTGGATTTGATAAAATCTCAGGACTGATTTTGAAGAACTTGCCTAACAGGGCAATAATGAAATTGGTCTCAATCTTTAATGCTGTCATTAGATGCAAATATATTCCCTCTCAATGGAAGATAGCGGAAATCTTCGTCCTCTTAAAACCAGACAAACCTCCTACAGAGGCTGCATCTTACAGGCCAATTTCGTTGTTGCCTGTTATCGGCAAACTCTTTGAAAAACTGTACATTAAGAGATTGAACGAGATAGTTGGCAAGCAAAATCTAATAATCGACGCCCAATTTGGTTTCCGAGCGAAACATTCTACAATTGATCAACTTCATAGAATAACTAAATTTATAGAAGACTCCCTGGAAAAGGGAGAATACTGTGTGGCGGTTTTTCTTGATGTAGCGCAGGCATTTGATCGTGTCTGGCACGAGCGCCTCATCGGAAAACTCTACAAAATGCTCCCATGTAACCATGTTGAACTCCTGTCTTCATTTTTATCAGGTAGACAATTTAGAGTGCGATATGAAAATACCACCTCAAGTTTCAGACCAATAAGGGCAGGAGTTCCGCAGGGTTCCTGTCTTTCCCCCCTTCTCTATTCCCTTTTCACCACAGACATCCCGCAGTCTGGGAGAGGGGGGAAACTGGGAGTTTATGCCGATGATACGCTTGTGCTAGCAGCGTCGAAAAGCTACAGGGAGGCACGTTTTAACGCTCAATCCCACCTAAACAGGATTAATAAATGGACAAACAAAGATAAGACCAAATTAAATGCGTCTAAATCGGTAGAAATTGTATTTACCAACAGGCCATTTACTCATATTCCTCTTCACTTAGGAAACTCTGAAATCCCTCGCGACACAGTCGCCCGATATCTCGGCCTCCACCTGGATTCCAGGCTCAAGTGGGGTGCACACATAAAGAAAAAAGTCGAGCAATTAAGACTTAAATTTCATGATATGCAGTGGCTGATTGGCCGCAAATCCAAGTTATCTCTAGAAACCAAACTGCTCCTCTACAAGTCAATGTTGAGGCCGGTTTGGAGTTATGGCTGCCAGTTGTGGGGCTGTGCAGCCAAGTCAAATTTAAAAAAGATAGAAGTCATACAAATGAAAATATTACGAAGCATTTCAAAAGCCAGATGGTATGAGAGGAACGCGGATATTCACGCCGACCTCAACATTGATTCTGTAGAGGACTACATAACAAAAATGTACAACTCTTACGAAACTAGGCTGCATAGGCATCCCAACCCAGAAGCGCTTGCGCTTCTGGAAAAGGACCAATGCACCCGAAGATTAAAACGTCGCAAACCCCACGAGCTTGGAATTCAGGGGTTCTCAAAATTATCCTTCTTTTAAACTGACGGGCCTCCTTGTGCTCTTCGAGCGCAATCAGGGGCTCTTGGGCATTTGACCGGGTTCGGTCACCCGCATTCCATGTCAAAGCAAAAAGACATTTTTACTTTGAAGCAAAATTGNAGAATAACCACCAGAGTGAGTGGCACTTTTTAAGTCAGTGTAGCTTTGCACAACATTCCTGGTTCAAAATTTTCTTAGAAGGTGGCGCTACATTACGTGAAGCTGAATGGAGGTACATTCTTGAATTCATTCGCAACCGCGCTCATTGAACTGCTGTCATTTTTAGTGGTAAATGGAGGGGAATTTTTATTTTCGCTACCGACACATTGAAATGCAACGCCAGGGTATCGCTTGAAAATAAATGTATTTTTCTACAACAACCTTACTCTTCGAGAGTGTTTATACGCAAGCATGACGCAAGTAAGACTCGCTCATTTGCAATTCTACGTGCTAGGCATGCATTTAATTTGAAAGTGCTTTTATGACTTTTTTAATGAGGAAACGTGACGAACAAGGGTGAAAAAGAAAATCAATATTTTATTCATGCAGCATGCAGCATGTTGCATAAAAAAATAAAATTGTTAGTACGAACCAGCTCGATCAACAATGTCCTCAAAAACGTATGACTCCTTCTTTGCTTTGGAGAATACTAAATACGCGAAAATTTACCTTTAAAATTGACCATTTTTTTGACAGAAAAAGAAAAACATTTTGCTATTCTAGGCATTTTGTAGCAAAAGATGAAGATGCACAATTTTTACAACACCTTGATCAATCTGTGTTGCTAGCACTGAAAAAAAAGATTGGTAGAATTGGTAGAAAAAGATTGGTTTACGCTGTATTTCACACAGCGTGAGAAATGGTAAACTTTACCAATCTTCAAGTCGATTCTGCCAGAAGAATGGTTACCTGCACCAGTATATAGTAACGCTTACCTTTCTTCTGGCAGAATTGACTCTGAATTGACGCTGTGTGAAATATAGCGTGAAAAAATGGTAAATTCTACCAATTTTTTTTTTCAGTGTACGTTGCCATCGAAGCACAACTATACAAATGAATCAGGTAGAAAAAGAGCAAAGGAAAGGACGCGCTTTAGTGACGGCGCAGAGATACAACTATTCGTGCTTGATGAATTTCCATGTTGCAGATGCATAATTGAAGGCGTTATGGCGCAGGACGTGAAATCGCAATGCTTTGCTCCGTGCTGCTAACAAGGTGTAGCTCAGTTTTGGAGGAAAAGTTAAAAAACGATATTTGAGTACGTCTTTCCGATCTTCTGCTGTGTTGCTCTCGTTGCCGTTGAAACACTACTACGAATAAGACAAACGGAACCGATACAACACAGAAATGAAGGAAGGAAAAGGGCGCGCGTTGGTGACGGCGCAGAGACCACTATTCGCGCTTGATTGATGTCCGTGTTGTATCTGCAAAATTGAAGGCGCGACGGTGCGAGGCGTGAACCCTGAACACTCCGCTCAATGTTGCTAGTGAAATGTCGCAGCGATTCGGGAGAAAAGTTAAGGAACGGGGCAGTATTATTTTTGTTAAATGCGATTCACGTTTAGCAAGAATACTTTGAAAATCTGTCCATTTATGCTAGAATTTTTAATGAATCAAAGTTTTCAAGTGGTGGGAGAATTTTCGGATTGTAAGGTGGGATATAATCCGAAATCCATTATTTCGAGGCATCAACAGAGAATCGGGAGTTTAAAGCTGACGGAATCTCAGGTTGAGGACACGGTATATCGGTCACGCTCTCGGGAAAATAAAACGCGCAATGAGCAGAAAAAGAGAAAGAAGGCGACTGAGATGGATTGAAGGTGTCGAGAAAGACTTGAGAATAATGAAAGTGATGAGATGGACGACAACGACCCAAGATAGGATACAGTGGCGAGACATTGTTCTGCAGGCCAAATCCACATTGCGCTGAGGAGTCAGCTCAGAACGAAGATATCAGTCCCGCTCGCACCTCTGTGACTTCTTCGTTCGGTCGACTTTCGTTTTTCCTATCTCTGAGATTGATTCAAGTATTTTTTTCTAATTAGGTTACACTAGAGTCCCTTTATACTGAGAGTCAAGACAATTTGAATCCATTTCTGATTGGTTCCCGTATTTTAGGCCTCCACAGTGTCACAAACGGGAATAAAGATTACATTTTCACCAATTGCAAAGATTATAATCTGGAATGGACCAGGGAATTACGGGTTCGGCAAGGAACAAACGGAATGAGAGGAGGAACGGAGAAAGGCATTTGAGAATGGGCCGATCAAAGATTACGAAAAACGTTCAATTTCTGTAATCTTTATTCCCGTTTGTGACATCCATGAGCCGAATTGTCTTGACTCTCAGTATAAAGGGACTCTAGGTTACACTGGGTTCATTGATATTCTAAACGCAAAAAAATATGCGAATCTAAGTCTAAGCAGTTAAAATGTCTTTGTTTACGGTTGATTGGAGTACATCTTGCAATTGAAGCGCTGGGTGTAGGAACGGCATTTCTTGGTTGCGGGATCTCAGGATACCTAGGCTCTCCTCGTTATCACGGTGAAGCACGCTCATGCAGTCTGGTCGCTTGAACTCATGGCACCCTGTACACGGAACACCCACCTCGCGGTCGTACGATGGAATATGTTTTCGGTTTTACAAGCCGATTTTACCCTGTTCACCTCTGTCGTGCCAAGGAAAATCGTAGTATAAGCATTCGAATGTTGCCAAATGGACCACTAGACAAGGTACGAATTTCAGCATTCTGATACATGCTTCTAAACCAAAATTTCACGTAGAACACGATGCGCACAACGAAAATTACTGAAATCAACTCCTTACGAAGGTATTCAATAATTCTTGATGCGTGAATTCAAACCACCCGCTCATGAAAACTCAATTCTCTACGTGGTACACATCGCGCTAAACGTTTATCGTGACAGTCTCTGCGTTATAAAAATCTGGCAACCTCAATCTTGACACTTTGGCTCAGCTATAGCAAATTGCTTATAGTTGGAACAACACATGGTGGTAAAGGAACATTGCTCGATTATGAGAAGCTTGCTGAAACCGTCGTAGTGCGCGATTTGACTCACGTAGAGCTTTGAGTTTCTTGTGAGCGGGCAGTTCAAATTCCTCTTAACCAATGTGAAATAAAAATGTAAATATCTCCGTTAGGAGTTGGTTCCAGTAATTTTCGTTGCGCGAATCGTGTTTTACGTGAAATTCTGGTTAGATTCATGTATCAGAATGCTTAAATTCGTACCTTGTCTGGTGGTCCATTTCCACATTGAAAATATTGATTTTTGAGGAAAGTCATGATTATTTTCTCTCGAATCCGTCAGACTTTTTAGATCGAATTACGAGCACAGCTCTCCGAGGAATCCGCAGGAAATTTTTCACAAATTGTCCGGAAAATCGCGATTTGTCAAAGGACATTTGGCAACGCCTGAGGGCTCATACGGCTTTTTCCCTGAGGACGGCAGATCTGGCAGGGACGTGAGGACGGGCACCGGCGGGAATCGGGACCCGCGCCCGGTCGACTTTCCCTCTTTAATTTTTTTCCTCTTCATTTGAGCTTTTCTCTCCTCCTCGCCCGGTCAAAGGGTAACGCGGGGGGAGGGGGGCTGGCAAGGCTCCAGTCCGGTTGCCGAGAAATATTAGCCCGCGCATCGGCCGAGCCGCCACATCGCGCGTCGAGATTCGTCCGCCGTCGCTGATTCGCTGCCTTGAAAAAGCCTTTTCAGGTACGATCCGATGGTGGTGGGATCGACCGACGCAAGGTTCTTACGTCGAATTTATTTTTCAGTGGAACATGGGAATGTAAGGTCATTTCAATTCACTATTCGTTTTGCTCAGAGGAATCGGCAGTCATGCACTCTCGATTACGGCCGAATTTAAACTTTTTTACGGCCTCTGCGGGACCGCTCGTAAAATAGGTAACGCTGAAAATCGGAATTTTCGACCCCCTCGCTCCCTTTCCTCCATTACGCAGGTCTATACCCTCCTGAAAAATACGTAACGCTTCCTTTCAAAAAGTAAACAAATCGTCACCTTCCAGGCAAAGTATCACAAGCGCCATGCGACGTTTAAAAATTTCCGCCGCCATTTTATTTTTTTACAGAGAAATTGTTCAACGAAGCTGCCCGAAAATTTCACTGGATTTTCTTTGTGTTACCGATAAAATTTAGTGAAATTTCCAAACAGGTTCAACCAACAATTTCTCAGTAAAGAAATAAAATGGCGGTGGAAATTTTTAAACGTCGCATGGTGATTGTGATACTTTGCCTGGAAGGTGACGAAATATCTAATAGATCGTATTCGATAGTGGTTCGGCATGTCGTTTGTTGAAAACAAAAGAACATAACCACAAAAAAAATTGTAGGATTTAATTTGGAAATGCTGAAAACGAGAAAATTCCTGACAATTTCAGTTTTCATTGCCATTCGATACTCGGAGGAATGAAAATTCGATCACAAAAGACCCATCACGTTAGATTTCTAAATTGACTTTTGAGGCTATGTTTACAAATTGAGCCAATCGATATCGATACAATAATATTTACAATAACATATTGGTGTTTCGGATACGATCTATAAACTTATACAGCTGTTGCACTAAATTTTGCAATTAGGAACTACAATTTCTAGCTCATCTGTAAAATCAAATACGTGCATAGAGAGACTACTTGTATATGCCTTGTTTCAAAACTGAGCCAACATTGTAGTTCCTAATTGTAAAATGCAGTCCAGTTTTTTTTTGATCGGAAGAAAAATTAATACAGGCGAAATTGGAAGGAAAATTTACGGCAAAACTAATGATTCGAACATTTCCTCAAGCATAAAATGCAAAGATAAAATGAGAATGCCAAAAGAGAGCAGAGAGAGAAAAAAATATGTGTAAATGTGGTTTCTGTCTGAGAATTTTCCACCCCCATTCGAACATTCGGCGACTCGATTAAGGTGGAAAGGGGATGAAAAAGTGTTTGAACATGCACGGTAGTCATTTTGGGAACAAGATAGGCTCACGTGGAAGTAATGTTTGAGGGCTGGGCAAGTGGATATTTGTAAGGAAATATAGCAGATCGAAGTATAGCAAATCTGGTTATTTTACCACATTTTTAGCTGATTGAGAACAGGGCAAAAATCTAAATTCCTACGCAATTTGCTGCTTTTAAGCAAAGAAACGCAAACGGTTGGTTGGTTGGGTAATTCATTTATTTACAGGTGCTTCAAGAACACATGGGTCATCATTGAGACATGGAAAACAATTATTAGGGGTTATCCCCTAGAAGTGTGGTACTACCCTAATTTTTTGGATGAGGGACATTGTGGGCATCTCCAAACAATGGACCACTAGACAAGGTACGAATTTCAGCATTCTGATACATGTTTCTTAACTATAATTTCACGTAGAACACGATGCGCACAACAAAAATTACCGCAATTAACTCCTTACGAAGATATTTAATGATTCTTGATGTGTGAATTCAAACCAACCGCTCATGAAAACTCAATGCTCTGCGTGATTCACATCGCGCGCTAAACGTTTATCATGACGGTCTCTTGCGATATAAAAATCTGGCAACCTCTAGCTTGACGCTTTGGCTCAGCTATTGCAAATTGCTTATAGTGTGAACAACACATGGTGGAAAATGAACATTGATCGATTGAGAGGCTTGCTGAAACCGTTGTAGTGCGCGATTTGACTCACGTGGAGCTTTGAGTTTCGTGTGAGCGGGCAGTTCAAAATCCGCGTAACCAATGTGAAATGAAAAGGTTAATATATTCGTTAGGAGTTAGTTTCAGTAATTTTCGTTGCGCGAATCGTGTTCTACGTGAAATTCTGTTTAAGAAACATGTATTAGAATGCTCGAATTCGGGCCTTGTCTAGTGGTCCATTGTTGCAGTACCGCAACTCAATTAAGTTGGGGTAGTACCGCAACATTTCGGTTTGTAACCTAATTTGTTGGGTAACTACCGCAATTAATTGGGGTACGACCACAATTACTTCCATAATTAGTCGAAACACTACGGCATAATTGGAAATGCCCACATCATCCAAAAACTTCCACCTCTTTTTTCCAAGGTCCTCAGAAAATAGAGATTTAAAAAAATGTGGGAAAAATGAAAAAGACAAGGAAAGAAAATATAAAATTTGGAGATTAAGTTGTTTGAAAACGGGAGGGACTCGATTAAAAAAATTCTAAAACGCCAATAGAATTTAAAAAAATATATGTTTGAATTTGAACCGCAAAATTTGTATTTGTCTCGTGAGGAGTTTTATAAGCTTTTTATGCGGTCAGGGCAAAGAACAGGGAGTCAGTTTTTCGGCTGGAGCAACACAGCAGTATTAATTTCACTCCCGGGCTCGTGAATCACTGCATAACTCACATTTTTATTTCATGTATCGGTCCCCGTTTTCCCGGTTATTCTGACGCATTGCAGCAGCTGGTGTTAATCTTCAAAAGCTTCCCGCCCTCCCCCTCCCCCTCCCCTCGCTCGGGCACATCTAGAGAACGCATGAAAGAAAAAGGAGCTCATCTCAGCGAGCCTCTTGTTCTCGCAACGAAGCATCGAATTTAAATGGAAACGATGTGAACCCCTCCCTTCGCGGGTAGCTCCAGCGCACGGTGGATCGAGGCACTAGGGGAGCTCGGACAAAATTTGGAAACTTCGAACGCTTTTAACTCCGTTTATACAGAACTTCGAGGTTCTAAAAGTGGTTCCATCGGTTCCCTCATAAAATTTTCTTCTGTAAGGACCCCTTTACTTTTGAAATGTGACGAAATAAGCGTCAAAATTTTCAGTTTTAGTCAACAATTTTATGTCCGACTTCTCTAACTGACTATCCACTGTGCAGCGTCTCAAATAATAAGCTGGCGATGAAACTTTTATTATAATTTGCGCCAACCGGCGGGGTGGATCCAAGCTTTAAACAACCCGACATTTTTCCCCTTTTTTAATATTCCTATGAAAAGCTGATCATGCTATCATAGGGTACGTACATCGATGGAAAAAGATGTAAAGCTCGTATCCCCATCGCTCTGTCACAAAATTTCTGTCTATACCTTACTTTTTTAATGATATAGTTTATCAGTTGTGTCCAGCGTTCCTTGAGCAGCGCCTTTCCGTATGAGGCCCAATTTTGGTTTGTATGATGGACGGAGGTTTAAAGAGATCCCAAGCATATCATCCAATGTTTACAGACTTCTGGTAGAGTTGAGCAGTGAAACTTTGGAAATGGGTCTTTGAATAGGAGTACAATGATTTACCGCTACCAAAAATATAAAACACGAAGCAAAACATATCGCGAGTTATGTCAATAAGATGAGTTCTTCGCACCTACCCTCAAGTTTGTCAAACTCATAACATGTTTTTCTTGTGGATTTTATCCCGTTTGCAGTGGCAACTTACACGTGTCTAAGTTTTCACATTATTTAAAGTTTTCAAGTTCAGTAATATATTCAAAGCAAGCTGCCAAAAATTTTGGAGTACAACCCAGTGCCGGAGTTTATATGTATTGTGCCCGAAAACTCCGATTGATTCATAATGCAGAATCTATTCTCCCTACGGAGTGATTTACAATATTACGGAGCAGAACCTACTCTTTTTGCGGAGTGTCACGCGCTTTTATGGTGCTAATTACACTTTGCATTCATATCAATGTTTCTACTCTAGCGCCGAATTTCACTTTCCGATTTTTAACAGCGCAGTTGTTTTAGCGACTAATTTCACGGGTGTAAAAATTTCCTTATTATTATTCCTAGTTTTCAGTTTCAGTATTTAATGATATATTTAAATTTGGTTTTTTGTGCGATTGAATAAAGCCAAGATTACTTTTTATATTTTATCTCATAGAATCTTACCAGCGGAAAAGAGGTGTGCTTTGCCGTTGTGCATGAAGGGCAAACAATTGCACATGATAATAGGCCTAAGAAGCAAGTCGATGGCCAAAGTAAGAAACCACGTATCTTAATTGCAGTATTTCAAAATTTCAGGTTCTTCTTAATGTTTTCAAAAAGCAACAAGCCAACTTTATAGCTATTGAAATTTTTACAAAATATTCTGCTCAGTGGCGTGACGTGCTTCGCGATGTATCGATTGCTCTGCAACTCAATCCTACGGAAAAAGATGGACAAACAGAGTTTTCGCAACGAACACCTCAATAATCGATTCTTTACCACAGGTTTAAATGAGGAGATATCGATAATCGACCATTCACGCCTCGCCAATGATTCTGCTAACCGAGAGGAAATATAGAAGAGGTTGTCTAGGAATTACGTTGATTACTTTCACGAAGAAAAAATAAAGTATAACAAGAAGTCTCCAGCGTCGCAATCAGAGCTACGTGGTTTTGTACTTTGGGCATTGGAGAAGAGAAAACCAGGCAAGATGTGCAGAACAAGGGTACAAAACGTACTAGTACAGTTGTTCCTTTAAGATAAAATATTTCTTATTTCGAAGGGATATTCCCAACTCAAGTGACTCCGTACAACATTTTACGGTTATTTTTGAAGTATCGTTTGTCAAATGATGTAAATTCTCTATTGAAAAACCCCGGTGTCCAACGTCAACGCTCGACAGATCCTTCAATTTTTTAATATTTTCTCCGTTGGCATGAAAGTTTGCGCTTCTTTACTTAATGGAATGGCAACGAAGCCCTAGGAAGCATAACCGTAAGTCATTTCAAAGGCGCCCCACAAAAGAGTAGGATGCTGAAGAGTGGATTACTTTGTTTCTGAGCCCTCGAATAGGGGAGCTTATCATCCAGTGACACAGTCCTCCTCCGCAAGCACAAGAAAAATGCACGCGCTTAACCTTGCGTTCATTTTATGCCTGGAGAAGAAAGTAACTCCTTTCGACGGCGGAACTCTTATACATCCAAAACATTTAGCGAATTATTCACAAGGGTTGTGTTGGTTCCGACTCTTTAAACGTGAAAAGGCTTTAATGTTTCGAGAGCACTCCTTAACAAAAGTACAAATGACATCATTTTTACTTCTGACGTTTTTGAAATTTAAATAAAATGTTAAAAGTAAAAGAACACCGAAAAATATGACCCGAAATGTATGTAACAAGGCGGTAAAATAGTTTCCACACTATTTTGCGAGGAAAGCAAGGCCAAAAAATTCAAAAATCTCGATTGAAATCAAACATTTTTGAGCTCTAATAAGTATCGTTATATGAATAAGAGACTGCGTTCAGCGCAGGCAGATGCATTGTCAAAGCTCAAACATTTTGGACACTTCTAGAAATTTTTGTATTTTTGTTTTTTGTTTTCCCCGCAAAAAATTGTGACTCATAGTGCTGTTTTACCGCCTTGTTTCAATGTTGATTTTAAACACTGATATTTTGTTAAAAATTGATTTCCAGAACACCCATTGTGTTATTCGTTTTCCTCGGGAAATTTTAAAGTGAAAACATGTCGCAAAGCCCTAATTTAACTACGTTAAGCAAAAAAGAACCAAGCCACATCAGATATTGCCAAATTTAATTGGGCAATTTTATTCTTCACATGGAAAAGGTTGTGCGGATTTATGTGCAACTTTCAGTGAATTTTTTGCGTACTACGAAGCAAATTCCCTATAATTTTCAAAATAATCTGCGGAAACAATCTCTTGTAAAAAATTAAACTGCACAGTTCAATTTGTCAATAGCTAATTTGGCTTGTTCCTTTCTGCCAAACGCGGTCCAAATATGCAGGCTTACGCGCAACGACGAGCAACCACCGTGAAAAGAGGATACGATTTTCACAAAGGCGCTGCATACAACTATTCGTACTCGACGGATGTCCGTGTTGCATACGCATTCATTTGAAGGCGTTTTAACTTTCCTCGCTCTTGCTACGCAGCGGTGGCCCTGTGTATTTCCCGGGAAGAAATTTATCAAATACATTGTTGGGCAACCGATCATCTACAATCCTCCGCATGTGTCCATACCAAACCAGCTACCTGCTTTTCTTTGATATTGCGCATAATATCTTTCTCAACTCCCATCATTCAACGCACTCTTTTCGCGAGATCCCTTTAAATCTCCGCCAGAGGTTCGTTTCGGTCACCCGTAAGTTTTTTTTTTTTGGGGGGGGGGGGAGGTCCTGTCCTACCCAAAGTGGTGACGAAATTGAGTTCGCTCATACCCCAATCCACGAGGCACGAATATTTTCACCATCAATCCTCCTCTATTCTGGGATATTTACTTTTATTGCCAGACCTCACTTTCGTACAAAATTACACTCTTCACGATATCTCAAATTAGAAAAATAGGAAAAAGAGACAATTTGCAAACGCAGTAAAGCGTGACTCGGACACTTATTTCCGGAAAGCATCGAAGTCGAGGTGCACTTGAATGAATTAATTTATGTGGTTAGCAAATTTTCAATTAAAATTCGTCGTATAATCACCGGCGCATTTTATTCACTCGTGTTTTTTCATAGGTCTAATTATTAATTAAAAACCGGTGGGAACATTTATCATGTTGAGCAGCGGAGGATTGAGTAGAGAGTGCTGCACCCCCACCCACCCCCTCCCTTCCCCTCCGGCCGGAATGAAAGGCCGGAACAAATGATCGGTGATTAATCAAATTCATCAATCAATCCACGCAGAGACGCGTAGCTTCCTGGGTTACGCGGAGTCTTGTTGAGCCTCCCGCGTTTTCAGATCTGACAATGAAATCAATTTATCTCGGGCTCAAAAACATGTTCGGTGAATTGCTCTGCGTTTTTGCTCTTGAACTAGAGATACCAAGTGACCCCTGGGAACAGGAACTTGTGGGAGACTTCCGAATCATGTACAACGTAAAACAAAACATTCAGCCGTAATTAAAATGCGTTCAGTCGCGCAAAATAATGTATGTTTTTCTCTTCAGATCACCGGGCATTTAAGATTTGCGGAATGTTTTTTTTCCGTATCAAGTTTCCCAATGAAGCATCAACCCATGATCTGCATAAAAATCTGTATACCTATATATATTCCGATTCACCCGAAGTTATGATTTTGAAAAAAAAAAAAAAAAAAAAAATCCACAGTTTAAAGTTCCCTCATGCACGCTCCTCTTTGAAAATGCGACATTTTCTTACACTTAGGACATGCTTGAATTTGAAGACAAAAATCAATTAATGTCTTTGCATAGTTCAGGTGCTGTCATTTTTCTTTATATTGACAAAAAGTCGCAAAAATCACCTGAAATTTATCACTAAATTATAGGATACAGCCAATAGCAACACTACAGTGTTCGCGTGATTGTGACTCAAACCGAACTGCAGATATTTTCTTGTGCAATATGAAATTTGATAAGGCATTAAATGAATTCAATACTCTTTAGTAGGCTGAAGCCATCCACGAAAAAAGACGAACAATTGCTTATTTTTTTATTAAAGAGTCTCGTAGCTGGGATAATCCGTCATGAATTAGTATACAATGTTGGAGTTAGTTATATGACAATCATAAAATCCTTTTGTATAATTACGAGCTTAAAAAAGTAGCAGGTGGAAAAAAAAACTTCCTTTCCTCCCCCCTTCCCATTCTTCCAGCCCTCTTCCTTCCTCTCCTCCCCTTGACACGCGGACGCGGTGGCTTGCGGTTTGTTGCGCTATATGCAGCGACACATTGTTGAGAGTCACTGGAGACCTCATCTGAGAATTCAGTGGTAAACTATGAACAAAGTTTTTTTTGTTTATATATTGTTGAGATTTTTCATGAAAAACACTTTAATTTTCAGATTTTTGAAAGTCGCTTCATGTTCAATGATATATATAATATAATTCAAAAATAATGCTAAACACTTTTTCACTCACAGTCATATCATATCCAAAGAAAACCAACCCATCTGCCACTTCTGCAATTCATCACTTCTAACCATCAAACACATACTTATGGACTGCTCTTCCCTCCGATATCTCCAATCACAGATCGACTCCCCTACAATCAACAGAAATACAAACCCTCTTACATGCGATGAACCCAATATTACCACCAAAATTCTAAAACTCTTCACCTCTCTTAATTTAAAAATCTAAATTTTCGTTTATATTCCCATTTTCAAAATTATCTGTAAAGACGTTAATAGCCTGAGATGCTGAATGTCTTAAAATTATAATAACTAACTAACTAAACTTTATAAAATACGAATGCTAGGACGAAGTGAGTCTTTGGACTACCGCTCTCGTTTTGTGCCGTGGTATCTCGATTTATTTTGCAAGGAAAACTCCGTACTCTTGAAGGATGCCTGTCATTTTTGATACGTTGGAGCGCCTTCAATTTCGTATGATACTGTGCAATACCTCTGTTGCGAAATAGTTGCTTGAGGCGCCGCGGCTCGGCGGGCGGGGGCGACCAGCATGACGCGCATCGGCGCCTACAAACCTAACGGGGATACTTCACGCATTGCGCAATGCGTGAAGTATCCCTGTTAGGTTTGTAGGCGCCAATGCGCGTACCGCTCCGCTCGGCATGTTTGGCTCTAATATTTAAACCCGCGGAGTCATCGATTTTGAGCTTATGATTTTCAAATATTTGCACAGTCTGCATGGATTATTCTCATTTCAATTAATGACGGAAAAGTATTATTATAGGAAAATATAATGTGTGTTGAATTCTTCAATATCGCACGATTGATGGGCCACTAGACAAGGTCTGCTTTGAAGCTCAAGTATCATGAACACTCTTCAAAATTTCAAGAGGAATACGATTCATACAACGGCAGTGGCGATTTTTGAAAATTAGCAACACTGTTTTTCTTCAATTTAAATACACGTAAAACAATTGATTCTTGATGAGGGATTTTGCTTCGCCTAAAATCGATATTTTTATCGGATTTAAATGGAGAAAAACAGTGTTGCCAACTTTTAAGAGTCGCCACTGCACAATGGGAAGTCTTGAAGTGGGATTTGGCTGACTGTAATGAAATCCGGTGGAATCGCGTAAAATTTCACTTTAATTTGCGTACAGATATACACGAACCTCGAATGTGACTTGAACGGCAACGGTGCCACGAATAAACCACACGCCCTCATAAGTCTGTTGTATTTTTTCTTATACTTCTCGTTCCCACTCCCTTTTCTCACCCGCTGCCTCTTTCATTTGTTTACCGAACACCTGAGCCCTTAGTCGCGTTAATACAACACGCTAAGCTCATTTCATAAAGTAACTGAAACTCTTTAATCCTACCCACCTTTAATTAGAATTCTGTCGCAAGCTCTTCTCGTTTTATTTGCTCTGTTGGAGACAGGTCAATCGATTGCGCATAGTCCACCTCAGATAGATGGGAACATATGGGCACAAATGAAATGCACGAGCTAAATTCACGTCCAGCTCAATTACATGTATTTTGCAGTCCACGTGTCGTCTGACATCTAAAATTTAGTGTGTTTCAGTTAGTGTACAGTCAACAGTGTTTTAGTTGGTTTGACAACGATTTCAGGAGTAATGGACCAATTACCTTTTTAAATTTGTTTTATGCTACTTTTAAATATATCTTTGCAACTATCTATGTAAAACTTCCTTTTTATAGGAGTGGTCCCTTTTTCAGACGTTTTCATAGCGGGAAACAACTCCTGCCCTCTCCAACTAAGTGCTCTGCTACTAAAATCCTCGAGTTTGATTCCTGCGGAGGTAACCTTTGCGTTCGATGCTTAAAGACGTTGAAGTCCTCTGAGTATTGGTTAATTTAAAAGAGAGAACAGGAGATAAAAAGATAGGAATGAAGAAATGAAAATAAGATATATTATTTTCGAGAAGAGAAAATGTAATAATAATAAAATCAAATATACATGTGTGTTCGAATAAACAAAACAACTAAACTACTCTTTTTTTTTTTATCTAAAATAGAATATGACAGCAGAATGGATTTCCCGACTTTCATTTTCTTAATTAATTTTTTATTTTTACGTCAATATATCCTGGAGCATTTTATTATGCAATCAGCAGCTCATTGTATTAAGATAAGTAAAAGAGAATGGCTAAAAAAATCAACTACCCTGGTAAATAATAAAAAAAAATAAGAACATGTATAAGAAGAGGGAAAGTGTGAAGGTAGAAAAGTTTCAATGTTGATAACAAGACTTGCCAGGGTGTCTCATTCGTTTCGTCTGCCTCATTTTGTCGCAATGAGCATATGCAAATGGCACCGAAGCAAGGCTGGCTTTTCGGCCACCGTTTCGAGAGCTTTCTCTCCCGAAGAGTCCTTCTGTTGTGATGACGATTGCATTTTTCAAGAGTTGCAGATTGTGAGACAATAGGCGAAGCCGAGAGCAAAATTGAAAATAATTCGGTCACGGCTCTCCAGAGAGCGCAAGGGTTCCCGTAACTCCACTCAGTCGCTATGAAGTACACATTGCACATTGCACATGCCTTTAACTGCACCACTTGAACGGAGGTTATAAGTTAGATAAAGTAGGAAACGACAGCTCAAGTCTAAATGCATCTCAAGGGGCATTGAAAACACTCACGCGGAGCTGCCATTTTGTCAAAAAATTGGAAGTTACGGAACCAACGCGGGAGAAATGCATCTGCACAATGATGCAGGAGTGGGTTTGGGGTCAATCTCCGCCAACGAAAGTGAACGTCGATTCAACGCGGCTGCAGACTTATTTCCCTTGTTTTTCAACGAAAAAATAGTATTTTGAATACGACGGTGCCCGGCCGATTGACTGACCACTCAATTGAATCAATATCGGTGCAATTACTTCATTCAGATATTTTGACAGAGACTTAAACAGTTTTTCCGACATTTGACAGTTGAAATGTCTCTAAATATGAAGTGTATTGATGTTTGTAGCGAAAATAATATTTTTGAAGAGATAATAATGAAACATCACCGATTGCTTCAGTTGGTCCAAGATTCATAATTAGGAAAGGCTGAATGTATCTGCGACGTAAAATTTTACTTTTTTCCACTAGAAACTACCTAACGACTTATGCGTTTTCCTTCACCATCCGGGAATCAATAGACTTTGAAATGATGCACTTTGGACGCACCACCGACTTTTGATGTTTTAATACATAACATGAAGAAAATTTCAAATAATCAGGATATTCCGTAAATGGATCGGTTTATAGCCTGAGCACCATGGAGAGTACTCATTATTTACATAACGCACTTTTTTGGCATTGTTGACCCCCTTCCCTTTTTAACGCTTCATAACGCAACACCAGACCCCCCTTAGGAACCACTCGGCGCTTGACAGACTTTTCTTCTTGGAAAACTGTTGAAACTGTGAATTATATAGCTGGACGAAATTTGAAGTATGATAAATGATAGTGCGACAAATAACGTCTGAGAAATGAGAATTATATATTTTGGATTGTGTGTTTTCTTACCTAGAAGGAGGGTTACATAACGCTAGCACTAGCCCTCCCTTCCCCTCTTGTAACGTAGCGTAACGCAGACGTATACCCCTCCCTGCCGGAGCGTTACGTAATTTACGAAGGCTGCCATGGTTACAGAGCAGTTTAAGTCCGTGTAAGTAAGGCAGGGTCCTTTTATGAGTGTGTAGCCAAGTCATGACTACGCTGAACCCTGAGTAATTGATTACGAATTCGCCTCCCTAATGCGGCGTCACATTTAGGCGGCGCAAATAAACAGCCTCCGTCCCACTCTCGCCAAAGTCAAGCGCAGGCTGCTCTCTCGTTCTATCCTAACCCCTCCCTCCCTTCTTTTCGCCATTATTGCAGCTTTGAGTGGAGAAAGTTGGGATTTGTGTCGCGTAAACGATCTCTTCAAACCCACGCCACGCTTGCGAGCGCAGACTTTATAGCATTTGATTGGCTCGCGGTAGCCAGCTTTCGCTGAATGAATACTTGTAAACAGAATTTGATTTAATGAATTCAATTGAGGCTAACTGGGTAAAAAACGCTTTACGCCCTGAAGTTTTCGATAAGAACTTCGGATATGAAGGAGGAATTTAAATTGGGTTGGGACTTGTCACTCTCGCCTTCAGAACACCGGAAGGAAAGAGGAAGACATTTTTGTATTCTTCTCGAACGATGATTGTTTCTTAATTCCGTGCAAAATTGACATTGGCACTTCTGATTATTTTATCTGTCCTGTCCAATTTTTGAATTGCCGCTTTCTGCTGAATGATGATGGAAATACTTGTTCAAGAAAAATTGAAAGGTATTACTTAATGGAAAGATATTCACAGGTTGTCAATTTGCGAGCATATTGCAACAAAAAAGTGGGAAAATTGATACATTTTATGTGTAATGTGCCTTACATTTTCATCTTCTTCATTTTCGTATACATTTTTTTTTAAGAAAAAATCTGCTTTCTTGATATAATTATAGAAATCTCCTTATATAGGACTATACCATACAACTTAAGTAAGCTTGCTTACGATTGCCCTGAAAGCTACTACAAGCTGCAGAAGAGGCTTATTGATCTTGATGCAACTATTCGAACGTTCTGGAGCTCAAGTTGCGTATGCGAATTTTTGAAGGCGTTTTTAGAGACGCGCGGCGAACGGTTTTCGATGATTTTGATTACCGCACACAGAATCTTTTCTACCGTTCTTTTCGACAATGAGCTACTTCAAATGGACGGCACAGAATTAGCTAACTACATCAGATGCGGCTTAGTTTTTTCTCTTTCTTTTAACCAATAAGTAATAAACATTCTGACTTGAAATTCACTAGATTCTCCAGCTCGTTTTCGAGAGATTTAGCTCTTTACTGATGGGATGATGCGTTTTTTTGTATTCTTTAAATTTAAAGACAGGGCTCTTAAGAAGTGTTATCAACTTAACGTGTTGTTAAACAAACAGACACAGAATTGGCGACGGCATTTTCAATTCTTTTATCTTCCCTTGCCAATTTTTAAATCGTTAAAATTCTTCAAAATCAAGACAACTGACTTGCTTTCCTCTTAAGAATCGAAGATATCACAATTTGTATAGTGCTTCAGGCCTAAGTCAATTTTAACTTTTCGCATTTTTATCTTCCACATCGTCAATAATTGCAAAAAAAAATAGCCATCCCTTCTGCAGCATAATTTAGAACATTTTTTTTTTATTTTTTTATTTTTTTTTAAGCGAATTAATAATTTAAGTACCAGAATAAAATTCGAATTAAATGTTGTAAGAATACCCACACCAAGAAATTAAGATGTATCCTGACTAAAAGGCATGCCATTTTGCTATTTTCCCCGTCCTCAAATCAATAAATTTTTACAAGTCTCAAAAATGAAACAATAAATCCGTGGATGGGCAGAAATCGGCATTTTTGAACAACCTCATTTCTTGCTCAAGTGCTTTCCCAAATTTTAAGTTGACTATGGATCCCTTATCATAATGCTCCACTCCGCTCCCCGATCTCTCATTTAATTTTATGAAAACTCAAGGGCGGCAGCTTATTTCCTTTCAGTAATTACTTCTTTCCGCTATTTCAAGTGAGATGATAATACTTTTAATAGGGTCCTCTCGAGCGGAAAATTTGAGGGACTCTCAAAGCGCTAAATGGAAGTCGTATTTTCTTCCTCTGAATAACCGTTTCTGCGTCGACTCTTCATTTCCTCGATCCTGCGGGCTGATTTTTGAAATTGATCGGGCTTCAATTGGACGTATTTCTGTCAAACGGAACAATGTGTATTAAAAGATGACACCTGAGACCCATAAGAATATATGCATAACAGGGCTCACGTCATAATGCACATAATTCCGTTTCACAGAAATAAGTCCGATTTTTTTTTGGATCAGAAGCATTATTTTCAAAGTTTAAATATATTCCGACACGAATGCTGGCTGTGAAGCCTTCATGGTTTTTTACATAAAACCAGGCATACGCATCTTTGCAAATGAAGGTCTTGAAAGTGACCATTTTTAAAAAAATTAATTGCCATTGATATCATGCACGTATTTTGAAACTTTATGAGAGATATAAAATCTGGCTCTGCCATTACCACATGACCTAGTTTGCCAAACTCCGTTTAATCAATGAGTCACATGCATAAATTGCAGAATCGTATTTTGGTCGTTGAAGTAGTATTGAAAAATAATGAGACTTTTCAAGACACGCTATAGTTCATACATCGCTCTTTGAAAAATGTGGTCATTTGAATAATGAGAGCGTGTAGCAATTGTAACCTCTGTTCTTCTACCTCGAATATTCATATTGCTAGCATTCACACCGGTTGCTGCCCATGTATCACTGAATGAACTCTTGAGTAATAAGAAAAACCATTCCACCCATTAGCATAGGGCATACCTCCTATCATTATGTTACCTGAGAGGCGATATCCTCGTAATATTTGACGTAGAAACTTGGCATTCGAACAGATGTCGCTCATTTTCCTCTTAACTTGCTGTTCTAACATTCAAAACACGACTCCATGAACAGCAAACCTGGCGAGTCACTTAAAGACGAAAAGGATTCTTTTCTTACTGCCAAGCTGAGGAAGGACGCTATATGAGCCATCAAGACCAATCACCTTAGATTGAAGCAAATGTTTTCGAGGACTTAGCAAATATCTTACAATCAAAATTTTTTTAGAGATGTTTATTTGCAATTCGATTAAAATTTCAGAGAACATATTCTTACCGAAAACAAATTATCCTAGTTTAACATTCTGGATGTAAAAAAGCGCGCGAGGACTCACAAAACGCTGAATTAACTGCTATAACAGTAATTTAAGCGATGTCAAGATGTAAAACTAACTACTGCGGCGGCGAATTCAGCGTTTTGTATGTTCTCGCACACTTTTTTACATCCAGAATATTAAATCAGCATAACTTTTTTCTCGGTGCATAACTCTCCTCAAAATAGGCATTTTATCGGAGAAAATTTGGCAACATTCGAATGCCCATAGGACGTTTCTCCCTGACAAAGTAGTACAGTGCGAGGTTACCTTTTCGATGATTGCACTGCCGTGCTAAGAAAGAGCGCCGATGAGCCATCAGACATTGCCAAGTTTCCTCTGATAAAATACGAATTTATTGGAAAATGTATGAATATTTTTATTCCAATTTTTTCAGACAATATTTTTCGCAGTTTAATTTAAAATGACTGAAAATTTCACGGAGAATATGCATGACTTCTTTTCAATGTAAAATTTTTTTGGCAACTCTTTTGGAGAAAATTTGGCAACTCTCGAATGTTCATGCGGCGTTTTTCCTCAGCACGGCAGTATAGGTAACGGACGATTTATTACAGTGGCGAGGAAGCACTCTGTGGTGTTCACGGACACTCAATTTTTATCGAGGTCTTGGTTTTTTTATAGCTTTGTTTCTCGCTCGTAATTGAGTTGTCAGTTTGATGTCGAGCCCAATTAAATCTGGTAAGACGCGATCAAACTCAAAGCGCACTCAATGCAATCTGTGCGGCGGTTCCACGGAAAGTCTTCAGACTGACGCGTATCTTATAACTCGTAACGCGGAACTCGGAACTTGCAACTCGTAACTCGTAACTCTCAAATACAATAATACCAATTACGATTTGGTAGAGATCCAAGGGGACACAAATGACAATGAAATAACCCTCTTGGTTTCACAATCGACCGGCAGGTATCAAGTTTGCAGTCTGTTGTGACCCTAAATCTCATGAAAAATCTTCCTTTCTCTAAAAATTTGTCCGAAGCATGTGTGTCTAGCCAGAGGCTTCGAAGCTAAAAACGAGAAGAGGTTCTTTAAAAATATTGCGCTTAAATTCACTGATTTCCTAGATTATAAGCTCTTCTTCAGCGAGAGTTGAATCTGATTCACGTGGTGTGATCCAGTTCAAGTATAGATACTAAATTTTGTTACTGATCTTACAAAATCAGTAAAAAAGGCACAATTTTCACATTTATGACACAAATATGAGGGCTGTATGTTTCGGTGATTGTTGTTTTTTGAGTTTTGGCTCAAAGATCATTAGTCTGCGGACCTTTGAAGTTCGACAGTCAACACCCACATCGATGCTCCCAGACTGAACCTCCAGTTTAGCCCTGGATAGACGATCAAATTCCGAACCAATTCCGATCAAAGTAGACATGCTGATGACTGATGGTCACCGTCTACCATCAAATTTTGACGGGCCGTACTATTTTGTTCAAAGTAAGATCAGAATGGAGTGCCACCATTCATCATTTCCTGCCACAGGAAACATTTCTGCCAAGTTTTCATTTTAAAATTAAGCAAATTAATGAGATTAAGACTGATGACTCCCGAAACTTTGATGCTACTTTGATCGGAATTGGTCCGGGAATTTGATCGTCTATCCAGGGCTTTTGAGCGTCTGAAACGGGCTACTGCATCGAATGCGCATCGATAAATACAGCTTTACCCTGGACTGCTGCTTTCAGTAAACTACTGTTCCCTCCCGGCTGGAATTCAAAGCAACGATAAAAAATCAGTACCATCGCGATTGTTACAAAGTTGTTTCAATCATTCGTGAGTGTGCCTCAATTGTACTGCGCCATGTTAAGGAAAAACGCCGTATGCACCTTCAGGCGTTGCCAAATTTCAATTGATAAAACACGAATTTCTTGGTAAACTTATGTATATTTTCCTTCCAATTTTTCAGATAATGATGTTGACAATTTCACCCATAGTTCCTGAAAATTTCAAGTAAAAACATTCATAACTTTCCTCAAATATAAATATTTTATTGAAGGAAATATGGTAACTCTCGAATGCTCATACGGCGTTCTTCCTCAGCACGGCAGTTTAGCCGCACACGTCACAAATCTGATGAAAATTAATACGAATCGAACCCAAGCAGAGGGAATTTCAGGTTCCCAATCGCGCATTTGAAGATTACTACTTACAACTGAGCCAAAAACAATTATCGATGATGATGACCGAATAATGTATCTCATTGATGGACCTCCGGGGAAATTATGTAAACGCTGTTACCTCATTGGTCCCCACCTTTCCACGTAACCGGAGATGCATGACCACATTGCCATACTAAGGAGAAACGTTCTATAAAAATTCAAATATTTATGTCTAATATGCAGCAAGTTCAATTAGACTACTGTTTTTCTTGTGAACGAGGTTTTCAAATTTCTCTTCACCAATTACCTAACGAAAAATAAAAATTTTAATATTTTGTTTCAGAGTTGATATCGGTATTTTAAGTTGCGTGAATATAATGTCCTACGTGAAATTTTCAAGAGGAAAACATATTCACAATGCTTACATTTGCACCTTGTCTGGTGGTCCATTATTTGATCTCTACTTTAAAAAATCAACAATTTCTACGAGGATAAAATTATCGAGAGTGAGATGATTTTATTTTGATGGCATTTTATTCTTCATGTTTACCTCATTTTTTCTACGAGAACCCCTGGGTCATACTTTCCAAGCCCGCGAATATAAAGGACTGGAAGGTAGAACTCCTCAGTATACGAATAAATAACGTACATAAATAAATAACAAGGAAGGACAAATGAAATATTACTTGAAGCTGAGGAGCTCCGCCCGATATGGGATGCTCGAACATCGCTTCGTGGAGCCCCACCTCACCGATCCACCGCACACCATGAACCACATATCGATGGCGAAAGTGCGAAACCGCGTATCTCCATTGTGGTGTTTCAAAACTTCTGCTCCTATTTTATTCTTGCAACAAGAAATTTGAAAACGGTATCATCGTGAAATTCAACGGTGAGCGGAAAAATATTCAGCGGGAAATACGAAAATAGTTAAGTTAGTTAGTTATTTTATTTATGAACATGCAGCATTCTAGGCTATTAACGTCTTCACCTTTTTATTAAACGAGAAAATAATATAGGTACATTCAAGCCTTGTCAGTTTTCCCGTATGGGTTTCCCTCTATTTCAGTGTAGACAACATGAGTTCCTACGAGGGTCTAATGTAGTCGTATCATAGTTAAATGACTATGGAGCGATGTGGGATAACAGAACAAAATAGATCTGAGCGCCGGGCTCGAGACTTAGGCCACATGCCACAAATAAAAGGAAGAAGATGAAAAATGAACAAGGACACAGAACTTTCGTTTGGCGTGACCAAAATCAACTGAAAGAAGACACTGCCGACCCGAACCGATGAAAGATAGGGGGTAATCCTTGCGGATTACCCCCAAAAAGGGAAAAATCGAGAGGAAAAACTTACAAGCGCATCCGGGTAACAGCGAGGTCGAGACGAACTGAGAGCACTCTCGACCAACCAGAAAGCAGCACCTATGGCGTCACTTTCTGGGTTCGAGAGTGCTCCCATGGGATTGGCTGCCGGCCTGGAGGGCGCCGAATTGATACAATTTTTAAAATTTAAAGGGGACATACTACAACTAGCTCACCAGGTTCACGCACAAATGAGAGCTTTTTACGAAACGGAATGTCACTTTAATGGTATGTTTCAGCCCGCCTTCAGTTTCAGGGTAGACAACAGTAGCTTTTAATTGGTCGAATAGTGGTATCTTTTTTTTTTTTTTTTTTTTTTTNNTTTTTTTTTTTTTTTTTTTCAGTTTTAAATAAATAAACGATGTTTTTAGCTTGAAACATGTAAAATATTCTGCTATCAGAGCATAAAAATCAAGGAAAGTTTCGAGAAATTACGTTGAGTATATTCCTAATGACAATAATTAAATAAAAAATAAATTAAAATAAAGAAAATCATGACTGGAAGTCTGCAACGTCGTAAACAGAGATACGTGGTTTTGCACTTTGGCCATCAATATACATAATGGTGAAACTACTAGATCACGTATCACGGTTTGTGTTACTTTCCTGTCACGACTTGCTATTTTTCAAAATGACTTATCATCGGTACTGCGCAGAATTTTGTGTGATATTTCTATGCCCTTCGTAGCGTGTTTTCTGACATAAAATCGCACTGTAATGCGCGGTGATACTTAATCTTTTGGAAGAGTTAAGCGTCAGCAGAGATACTCAAACATTATCGGGATTGTGTAGTTTCATCGTCAACATACAAGAGAACTATACAAATGGAAATTCTCATAGAATTTCCAGTTTCCCCTCACTCACAACAAACTTATTTGATAATTTAAATCCTATGGATGGTCATTTCTTGGAGCCATAGGATAGTTTACCGATAAGAAGTGACTATTTCAGTGACTTAATGTGACAAGTGACTTTATATTTTCATATGAAGATAGTGGGTTTAATTAAAGGCGGGTTTTACTCAATCGATACGAGTACTTACTACGTAATTTTGAAGAGCTCCCGGAAGCTGCGACGAGTGAACAATGCAATTTCACAAAAGGTGCAAATATTCACTAAGGTGACTTAAAATTAGACCGTAAATTAGAATGAAGTCGGGCAGAAAGGCCCTTAATGCGGAAATTAAAAATGTCCAGGGAAGCGGATAAACCGATTTAGAGTCAACATTATCAATTTTCAGTTTTCGATTCTGAATGCTTCTTAATATTTTCAGAAACATTGGATCGAAATTTCGAGGCACAACTTTTAGTATTTATACACGTTTGAAAAGAGTAGTTCTTGGTACCGGTAGCAGCGTCGATAAAGTTTCGCAATATTTTTTTCGAATCTCCAGCTTTCCGTCCTCAAATTTTTGTTAACGCCCGAAAAACAGTCTGCAGTATTTTTCGGTGTTTTTTAAGCCATTTCGAGGGTTGCCGGCCGTCTGGAAAACCGCGAAAGTCAGGGAATTTTCGGTGACTGGGAAAAGTCAGGGAATTAACAAAAAAAGTCGGGGCTTTAATGTGTTAGCGTTTATCCACTAGTACACTAGAATTCTATTGGCAAGTCGAAATCAGAAAGCGCTTCCGCTTAAAATCAAAGTGGAAGTTCTGTTCGATTGACAGGGAAAGTCAGGGAATCCGAAAATTTTGGAGTCAGGGAAAAGCAAAAATAGCCGGGAAAAATTAGGGAATTTGGAGATGAAGTAATGGTACAACCCTGGAGCAACCCTGGCAACCCATGGCAACCCTGTATTTGATGCAAAATTAACCAGTTAAAGGTATAGTATAGTTATTTTTTTTATTATTCCACCCGAACGATCCTCTTCTCTGATTCCATGACAATCGATCGTGGAGACCCGAACGGTATTCCAATCTTGGCGCGGTTTGGCAAGCATGGGCTGAAAAGAGGACTTTGAAACTCTATGACACTCTAGACAACAAGATGACAGGCGAGCACGCCTTTCATTTTTTATTTGCATGCCTTTCTTCACTCCTGGTCCAACATCCGCCGGAGCATCCCTTTGTGCTTGTTTTCTTCGCACTCGAAAACGTGCAAGCTTTTTAAGTTGAAGATACCTCGCGAGCACTGTTCCAGCGTCATCCGAAAAGCTGGAAGCTAATCTGAGTAGAATTCCACGTGATTCGGTCTATCTTGGGAATTTCTCCAGGTTTCGTGTCCATTAACCCGTCCCGTCGC
>NW_017564655.1:3104913-3150568 GCF_001854935.1 Bemisia tabaci | reverse complement strand
AAGAACTGGAAGGTAGAACTCCTCAGTATACGAATAAATAACGTACATAAATAAATAACAAGGAAGGACAAATGAAATATTACTTGAAGCTGAGGAGCTCCGCCCGATATGGAATGGAATGCTCGAACATCGCTTCGTGGAGCCCCACCTCACCGATCCACCGCACACCATGAACCACATATCGATGGCAAAAATGCGGAACCGCGTATCTCCTTTATGGTGTTCCAAAATTTCTGCTCCTCTTTTATTTTTTCAACAGGAAATTTGAAAACAGTATCATCGTGAAATTCAACGGTGAGCGGAAAAATATTCATCGGGAAATACGAAAATAGTTAAGTTAGTTAGTCGTTTTACTTATAGACATGCAGCATCCTAGGCTATTATAACGTCTTCACCTTTCTATTAAACGAGAAAATAATGTATGTACATTCAAGCCTTGTCAGTTTTCCCCTATGGTTTTCCCTCTCTTTCAGTGCAGACAACATGAGTTCCCACGTGGTCTAATATTCGTATCATGGTTTAATGACTAGCTCACCAGGTTCACGCACAAATGAGAGCTTTTCATTAAACGGAAGGTCACTTTAATGGTATGTATCAGCTCGCCTTCAGTTTCAGGGTAGACATAACACTAGCTTATAAGTGGTCAAATTGTGGTGTCTTTTTTTTTATAAAAAAAAGAAAAAAATAAACGATGTTCTTAGCTTAAAACGTATGTAAAATATTCTGCTATCAGAGCATGAAAATCAAGGAAGGTTTCGAGAAATTACGCTGAGTATATTCCTAATAAAAATAATTGAATTTAAAATAAATTAAAATAAAGAAATTATGACAGGAAGTCGAAGTCTGCAACATCGTAAACAGAGATACGTGGTTTTACACTTTGGCCATCGATATACATAATGGTGAAACTACTAGATCACGTATCACGGTTTGTGTTACAAATTTCCTGTCACGACTTGCTATTTTGCAAAATGACTTATCATCGGTACTGCGCAGAATTTGGGTGATATTTCTCTGCCCTTCGTAGCGTGTTTTCTGACATAAAATCGCACTGTAATGCGCGGTGATACTTTATCTTTTGGAAGAGTTAAGCGTCAGCAGAGATACTCAAACATTATCGGGATTGTGTAGTTTCATCGTCAACATACAAGAGAACTATACAAATGGAAATTCTCATAGAACTTCCAGTTTCCCCTCACTCACAACAAACTTATTTGATAATTTAAATCCTATGGATGGTCATTTCTTGGAGCCATAGGATAGTTTACCGATAAGAAGTGACTATTTCAGTGACTTAATGTGACAAGTGACTTTATATTTTTATATAAAGATAGTGGGTTTAATTAAAAGCAGGTTTTAATCAATCGATACGAGTACTTACTACGTAATTTTGAAGAGCTCCCGGAAGCTGCGACGAGTGAACAATGCGATTTCACAAAAGGTGCAAATATTCGCTAAGGTGACTTAAAATTAGACCGTAAATTGGAATGAAGTCAGGCAGAAAGGCCCTTAATGCGGAAATTAAAAATGTCCAGGGAAGCGGATAAACCGATTTAAAGTCAACATTATCAATTTTCAGTTTTCGATGCTGAATGCTTCTTAATATTTTCAGAAACATTGGATCGAAATTTCGAGGCACAACTTTTAGTATTTATACACGTTTGAAAAGAGTAGTTTCTGGTGCCGGTAGCAGCGTTGATAAAGTTTCGCAATATTTTTTTCGAATCTCCAGCTTTCCGTCCTCAAATTTTTGCTTACGCCCGAAAAACTGTCTGCAGTATTTTTCGGTGTTTTTTAAGCCATTTGCAGGGTTGCCGGCCGTCTGGAAAACCGCGAAAGTCAGGGAATTCTCGGCGACTGGGAAAAGTCAGGGAATTAACAAAAAAAGTCGGGGCTTTAATGTGATAGCGTTTATCCACTAGTATACTAGAACTCTATTGGCAAGTCGTAATCAAAAAGCGCTCCCGCATAAAATCAAAGTGGAAGTTCTGTTCGATTGACAGGTAAAGTCAGGGAGTCCGAAAATATTGGAGTCAGGGAAAAGCAAAAATAGCCGGGAAAAATTAGGGAATTTGGAGATGAAGAAATGATACACGGACTTTATGTCAACTTTTTTTACGTCCACAGACTTTTCGTCCAGAATGTTTACGTCCACAGTTCTAAAGCCCACACTATTTTTAAGTCCATTACTTAAACGTCCACTAAGTTAAGTCCACAAATGTAAAGTCCACTAAAATCAAATTCAAGCGTCATATTTTAGTCCGTGTGTAAAATTATATTGGCAATATCGAAATGAGAAAATTAAGAGAGAATGAGGTGTTGTTATCATAACTCATATTTTAAATGAAATATTAATTTCTTCTTTTGATTCATCTTTTCAAATTGTCTTTGGTAAATACTTGGTTTCGTTTCTATCCTTGAAATTTCTGATATAAAATATGCCTTAAATGTACATTCTTTTTTTTTGAAATTGATTACTTCATTATAAAAACATTTACATTTTTAAAACGTGGTAAATATTTGTAAAACCTTTTCCAAGCAATGGCATCGATATGAATCTCAATGAGCCGTAGTTGTGATGAAAGAAACTATACAAAAATTAATGAAAGAGGAAAAAAACTAAGAAGCATGCAATTTTTTGTTTTTAACTTATTTGTACATCGACCTCTTTGAGTCATATACGTCCAATTTTGAGCGTTTGGTTGCGCTTACACCAAGCTGCAGCACAGTAAAAGCCCAAAACATAAAAGAATAAATTTGAATGCTTTGGAAATCATTAAATTTGATACGGAACCACTATTATATTTACAAAAAACACATTTTACTTTCCAGTAGTACATATTTCTTTTTCATCAATTTAAATAAGAATAATTCATGCAGAGTTTTCAAACGTTTCAAACTTATGAGTTGAAAAACGGTGACTCCGCGAGTTTAAATATGTATTAGAGCCTAACACAGAGCGGAGCGGCGTGTTAGCAGCGCAGAACGCGCACTGGCGCCTACAAACCTAACGGGATACTTCACGCATTGCGCAACGCGTGAAGTATCCCGTTAGGTTTGTAGGCGCCTATGCGCGTGTCACGCTGGTTGCCTGCCGCGCCGCAACGCTTTAAGCAACTATTTCGCGTCAGAGGCGTTGCACAGTCTCCTAAGATTGAAGGCGCACGAAATAACTAGTCAAAGAGGACTTTCAATTTTGACTGCATCTGTTACTGAAAAATGTTTAATTTGGCGTTGGAGCGTTTCCTAGACTCCCGCTTTGGTTTTCATCTTATCATATCCGTACAGTGTACACATGAACGTATGTTTTTATCTGCTTTTAGAGTCTGTTCTCTTTCATGACTTGATTCAGGCAAATTTTGTGCTTGTCAGGCCGACATAGATGACATAGGTTGAAAAGCGGAACGTGATTGGTCGGTTACGTCTTATTGCTGCTTTGTCGGGTAGAATGGACGACATACTGTCGAGAACTTAAGAGAAGCCGTTAGTTTGTCGTTAGTTCAACCCGACATAGGCACGACAAAGCAGCGATAAGACATAGCCGACAATTACTCTCCGCCTTTTAACCTATGTCATCTGTGTCGGCCTGACAAACACAAAATTTCCACAATCAGGCTGCTGAACTTAACGTTTAGTGGACATAAATAGTGGTGGACATTTATTTAATGGACGAAAGGTAGGTGGACATAAAGTCCTGGAAGCGAAGAAATTATGGAAACCCTGTATTTGATGAAAAATGAATCAGTTAAAGGTATAGTATAGTTATTTTTTTATTATTCCACCCGAACGATCCATTTCTCGGATTCTATGACAATCGATCGCGGAGACCCGAACGGTATTCCAATCTTGGCGCGGTTTGGCAAGCATGGACTGAAAAGAGGACTTTGAAACTCTATGACACTCTAGACAACAAGATGACAGGCGAGCACGCCTTTCATTTTTTATTTGCATGTCTTTCTTCACTCCTGGTCCAACATCCGCCGGAGCATCCCTTTGTGCTTGTTTTCTTCGCACTCGAAAACGTGCAAGCTTTTTAAGTTGAAGATACCTCGCGAGCACTGTTCCAGCGTCATCCGAAAAGCTGGAAGCTAATCTGAGTAGAATTCCACGCGATTCGGTCTATCTTGGGAATTTCTCCAGGTTTCGTGTCCATTAACCCGTCCCGTCGCTCAGTGGATCGAGTCAACAGGAGAGGTCGGACAAAATTTGGAAACTTTAATCGCCTATAACTCCGTTTATACGAAATTTTAAGGTTCTAAAAGTGGTTCTATTAGTCTCCTCGTGAATTTTTTTTACCAATAGGCGCCCCTTAACGTTTATACTGTGACTAAATAAACATCAAAATTTCCAGTTTTTGTCAAAAATTTTATGTCCGACCTCTCTGATCGACTCGATGCATTGTGCGTCGTCGCGCGTCGATTTCTCGGCCGCATGAAACCTGACATTTTTCAGCTCTACCCTCGAGGCTATTGTTTGGACGGGAGAGAGCTTCTCTGAAAGTTCCTCGGAGGAATGAGCGAATTATCAGCGTGATTTCAAAAATTTTAGGACCACCGTCATGTTTAATGTTCATCATACGAGGGTTTATTCGCTTGCTTTGAAAATCCCCATCAACCACCTTGAACGGTCCTTCCCTTTGGCTCAACGAGGAGGAGCTAGACTCAAGGGTGTTGACTAGCCTCATTCTGGAGAGTGGCAGCGCCCACTCATGCTGCATAGCTGCTGTTACTCGATATTTCTCTCTCTCTCTTTCTCTCCCCCCCTCACCCTTTCTCTCCCGCCCCCTTACCTCTTCCTCCCTCTTCCGGTCTCCCCTTCATCCTTCCCCTCGACTCTATCTTTCTCTTAAAACTTAAAAACTTAAAAGGAAGCTGACTCTAAGTGTCACTAGTTATGAGATATAGTATGTCCAAGTGTTAAACGACCAGTGGCGATTCTTGAATGTTGGCAACACTGTTTTTCTACCATTTAAACGTATGCAAAACAATCGATTCTTGGTGAGGCGGCTTACTTTACCTAAAATCGATATTTCCAATGAATTTAAACAGAGGAAAAAGAGTGTTGCCAACTTTTCATAATCACCGCCGTAAGCAACTAGATTCAGCGAACTGGTTTAATGGATCACAATGAGAAATTTTTCTATTTTAAAGTTTGTTTTTTTTTCCAAAAGTGCTCATCGTTGGACCTGTGCACCTGTGTCCTTCCCACATTTTCGGAAAAATCATTCTTTTATCTGGATTATGGCAATGGCTATGAACCAAAACTAAAAAAAATGGCCACCGCCCCCTCAAATTTTTAGCGCTTAATTTATCAATGGTCATATAGCAAAATATCCCAAAGTTAAAGGGGGATTCCAGGGGGTCTTGGATCTAACAAGGTAATGTCAGGCTCTCGAAGGTGCTATTTTCAGGGCACCGGTTTCATTGGGCGAGAAATAATATTTAAAGCTTGTCATTGTTTCTGTCCGGGGATTAGTTTTCGAGAATGGGCGAATTACCAAAAAAAAACTATGTTTTACATCCGTAAAGATCCAAGGCTCCCTGAAACCCTCTAAAAACAATTCGCGGTTAAACTGGACATTTTGACCTCGGAACACCCTGTGTAGTCGAAGTATATCACAGTTAAAGGAGTTAAAAGACATTCTTGAGAAAATTAAGATATTTGCTGTTCCGAGGTAATCTTAATATGAACGTTTTGAAAAAAAGGACTAGAGCAGCTCATTCTCAGTAGGCTCTGCGTCAAGAGCCATTTCTGTATTTACCGAGCCAACTTTTCTCCGCTCTCTTTTTTTAATAGATTTTAATTCCATCCACGAGGTCGTATTTATGATAGAAAGAAAGTTTTAGTATCCAACCTGGATCGTTTTTCATACACGAGTTTACTGTTGCCATTTCTCGCGGCAAACTGGACATTTACTCAGCAGACAGATCCACTTGCATGCTAACGTGAAGCATATATTCCTTTGCTGCTCGCATGGCTTATCAGTAAAAGCAGAAGGATTAATTTTGCATAATGACGTTAAATTAGCCTCCTCCTCACGGCGTTTAATGGGAAAATCGATGAATTCTGCGCAAACACAGCAACTCTGTCCCGACGGAGGCGACGCGAAGAAGCGTTAACTCACTCCTCCCTCTCTATTGATCTCGAGAAAATATGAAATAATAAACCAACAAAAACGCATCGCATAAAATTACTCATCACTGCTTTTAGTATATCTTATCTCGTGAAAAAAGGATGTAGAGACGGAGAAGTAATTTAAAAATTAAATTAGAATGAGGGGGTTTATTTTTATAGTATCCACACCTTTGCGTGCCCCTCCCGTTTGAACTCTTTACTGGATGTTTATGCTCGTAAAACGGGAGAGGGAAAAAAAGCGAAATTTAGTGTCGCACGTCGGCGAATCTCTCAAGAGGCCCCGTAAATTGCATAGAGCGCATAGATACAAGGCTCGACCAACTTGTGAGTTGTGACGAGAAAACGCAATTTGCGAAAAGGCCTCGCAGGGAAAGAAAATTACGTAGAATGTCTTGTGAAGCTTACGACGGCAATTCCGCCGTGCTGAGGAAAAACGACTTATATACCTTCAGACGTTGCCATGTCGTCCTGTCTCGCACGAGGGAATATAACTCCATTTCAAAGTTGCAAAATTGACTCGAGGCAACAATTGAGGGGGCTTGGAGAACAAGGGTCATAAGTGCGGTTTTTGAAAAAATTTAGATAACACTGATTTCAAGTAAAGCTAGTCTTAGTGCAAATTCTGTTTAAAAATGTCTCCCAAATTTTAATTTTTAAGCATCAAAAAGCCAGTTAGAACCTTCTATCCGTCATAACAATCCACGCAACTTCCGAACTCCGAACACGTATTTCTCGAAATAGCAAAAACTGCAGTTATGCACCTTGTCCTCCAAGTCCTCCAATTTATGCTTCACAAGAATGAACCTTTGCAATTTTTGTCGCACTTAATTTGTCTGATTTTCGCATGAGGTCAGGAGAGAAATCAGTGAGATTTTCAGTCGGAAATTCTCAAACTTCTCCTTGTAAAAATGCAATTTGAGCGGACAAATTTGACAATATAAAATGTAGTTACGTTATCGTGAGTGAAACGACGGTATGTCCTCATATAAAAAAACTAAATTGCAGAGAATTATTTACGAATTTTTCCTTCAATTTTTTAGACAATTCTGTCTGCAAATCAAGTTAAAACATCTGAATATTGCAATGGAAACTACGCATTACTTCCCTCAAAAATAAATGTTTTACCGGGGGAAATATGGCAACTTTTGGAATGATACAGCGTTCTTCCTTATCACGGTAGAGCTACTCCCATAAGTTTTGCCGAGTCTCGTTGTCCTGATCTCGCAGTCCAACGTAGCTCCCAAAAATAATGGCAGGGAAACCTGATTAGCAAAACTCTAACCTAATCAGATGTGACTTCACATTATTACTTATTGCATTTTCCTCGTTTTGTTTGTTTCAGGTATGGAATCGGCATTCTTCTTTTACACTTTTCAACTTTAAATTCAACCGTTTCCGTTAACTCGTCACAAAATCGTACGGTAATTTGACTGAATTTTACACCATTGTTCGTAAATCAAACTATGTTCCTCGTCAGTACTGCCGTGCTAAGGAAAAACGCTGTATGACCATTCGATAGTTTCCAAAAGTCTACACTGGTAAAAAAAAACCTCTTGGTTCAAGAGTGAAGTTTCTTGTCGCCGGATTTAAGAGTCTGGACTCTTGTTTCAATGCAAAATCCGCTTGAATCAATGCAAAATCCGCTTGAAACAAGAGTTCAAGACTCTTAAATCCGGCGACAAGAAACTGTACACTTAAGTCAATGCACCGCGGCATTGGTCCAAGAGGTTTTTTTTACCAGTGCCGGATAAACCATGCATTTTTTAAGGAAAGTTATGCTAACTTTTCCTTAAAATTGTCAGATATAGATGAAATTGAGAAGAAAATTGTCTGAAAATNTCGATAGTTTCCAAAAGTCTACACTGGTAAAAAAAAACCTCTTGGTTCAAGAGTGAAGTTTCTTGTCGCCGGATTTAAGAGTCTGGACTCTTGTTTCAATGCAAAATCCGCTTGAATCAATGCAAAATCCGCTTGAAACAAGAGTTCAAGACTCTTAAATCCGGCGACAAGAAACTGTACTCTTAAGTCAATGCACCGCGGCATTGGTCCAAGAGGTTTTTTTTACCAGTGCCGGATAAACCATGCATTTTTTAAGGAAAGTTATGCTAACTTTTCCTTAAAATTGTCAGATATTATAGATGAAATTGAGAAGAAAATTGTCTGAAAATTAAAAAAAAAATATGGCAATTTTCCCCGGTAAACTCATTTTTTAATAAGGGAAATATGGCAACGTCTGAAGGTTCTTACGGCGTTCCTCCTTAGCACGGGAGAGTAGTGATCTTTCTCAAATTTGGCAACATGAGTGCACCAACATTTTTTATTGTGAGCTCCTCTTTGGAGAGCGGACGCTTCTATAGCCGATGTCAAGCGCTGACCTTTGTGAATTGTGAGCAATGATAAGGGTGTGACTCTGAGACCATGTTTTGCTTCCTCATTTATCCATGTACCGTGGCCCATGCCCCCTGCATGCGATCATTCTCATGTATTAAATGAATGGTGTCAGCTCTGAGGGAAGTATTCAACTCCTCCGCTATTCACGCAGAGAGGAGATGGAAAAGTTGGGGTTGAGCCGTTTTTCACGGGCTTACACCCTCTCACCCCGCTCGGGTGCGGTGATACCGACGCGATATGTTTTTATCGATTGTCATTGTCGTATCCGGAGAGGATTTCGCCGCTTTATTTTTTATTTTTGAGCCCCACGCATCACCCAGTTCGTAGTTTCCCTCACGAAGGAACGTAAATCCATTTAAATGTTGCCAGATTTTCCCTCGGAAATTTCATATTAACCAGGAAAATTTTGGGCATTTGCTACTGAAAATTGCACTGAAACATCCTCGGATTTCATGCGAAAATCAGAAACTTTTTTGATAGCAATTGCATTGGTACAACTTTCTGAAATAAATGAATTGCTCGAGTCAATTTGGCAACCTTGGAATAAAATTACGTTCCCTTGTGCGGGAGACGACGAGTTGTGAAGGACCGAGATTTTTCAGTGCGTGGGAGTTTAATATTTGCTAAAATTTTGAATTTATGATAATATGAAAGTAGATTAAAAAGGGTTCGTCCTCTGATGCGGGGACACCGAAAAAACAAAAAGTTGCTGTAGTAACATCCCAGATGTTAAAAAATATGTGCGACAACTCTTGAATGTTGTTATTAAGCGTTAGGGTGTTGATAACAACATTCAAGAGTTATCGAACGTATTTTTAACATCCGGGGCAGCAACTCTTTTTACTCGGTGATTGGATTTTATTCATGGTATGAGTTTTACAGGCTCAAGTTCATTAATCTACTTTCAAAACCCTTGATCCAAAACCTAATATTCGCCTATCTTTGGAAAAATCGTTGAAAGGACAAATAAAGTAGTAGGTCAGTTGCGTTAGTTACAGAATCATGTTTAGACGATTGTTTCTTTTAGATTAGCTAAAAATAATAAGATCTATTCCAACGGTAACTCTCTGCGTTCAGTATATCAACTGTGGTATCGCCCTTTGGACAATTCGCTTCCTGACGTCATCCACCACGCTTGTGCATAACGTCGAATAACCAGTGCAAACGTTTGTATCACTGATCGATAAAACGAAGGTGGAGGAGACCCTGGTAGGCATAACCGTGGGGGATGTCGTCATAAACCGAGTTTTTCAAAGCACGATATCTTGATTAATATTAAATGGATTGCATTTTGCAAAAAGGAACCACTAGCATTGCAATGATGCAAAGATTGTGCAACTTCATCCTTTGCAATAAAATTGCGGAAATTTTGAAAAACTATGAAGTTTAGATGGTAATTTTTGTCTTAAATTTACAGTTTTTAGCGAGTAAAATACAAACTATTAAGGTATAATCGGGGTTTTCCTCCAAGACAAAAGAAGTTGCACAATCGTAGCAACATTGCAATGCTAGTGGTTCCTTTTTGCAAAATGCAATCCAAATGTGGAAAGTTGCTGTTTGGACGGATCTTATTTTTTTTTAGCTGACTAGCATTTTAGTAAATAGCGCAACTGACCCATTGTTGAGAAATTTCCCTGGTTTTTTATGTAGATGGACTTAAATAGTTGACGCATCAAACTGAGATGTGGATCACCCGAAAAAATTAATCCTTGCAGGAGAGTCCAATTTGTCTAACCATCGACGGTTTTAGAATTAGCAGAGTAACAAGAGTGGTGCACTGAAGGAAGTGTAGTTTTAGTTACTACATTTCCTGATGATCACATTGATGGCCAAAGTGCGAAACCATGTAGGTGTTTCTGTTTGCGACGTCGCAGATTTCCTGCCATACTTTAATTTTTCCTCGAAAAATTAGTAAAAGTAATTTCTTGAAAGATTCCTTGATTTTTCTTCCGTGTACGCCGAATATTCTGTATGAATTTCAAGCGATGAATTTGGCTGGTTTCTCTCCGGAAACAAAAAATTAGGAGCGGAGATTATAAAACACTGCAATTGAGATACGTGGTTTTGCACTCTAAGCATCGATATGAAATTAGATATTTACTTACCACCATTATTACTCCTTATTTTTGTGATAGTGTCATTTAAGCAAAGGTATCCTTGTATAACTGTATATATTATTCCAGTCCCTGGTAAAAATTGGCAGTAGGATCTGTATTCCAAAATACCATAGACCTACAGCCGGCTGTAAGAATTCCAATAGCTTCTATGGCCGTCTGCACACTTTCTTATAGCCTTTTATAGCCGATGGCGATTAAGCAACAGCCAGGCGATAAAGTGTATGCTAAACGTTACTAATTACGGATACTAGGACTTGGTGAGTTTTTGGTGAGTTTCTCTTTTTGGGCCGCAGTATCTTGATTTATTTTGCGAGGAAAGCTCCGTACTTTTGATGGATGCCTGCCATTCCTAATATAATAGAGCGCCTTCAGCTTCGTATGCTACTGTGCAATACTTCTGGTGTGAAATAGTTGCTTCAAGCGCCGTGGCACGCTGCGGCGCGGCAGGCGGGCAGCCAGCGCGGAACGCGCATTGGCGCCTACAAACCTAACAGGGATACTTCACGCGTTGCGCAATGCGTGAAGTATCCCTGTCAGGTCTGTAGGCGCCAGTGCGTCGCCGCTCCGCTTTGTGTTAGGCTCTAATATTTAATCTGGCGGAGTCAGCGTTATTCAACTCATGATTTTGAAATGTTTGCACATCCTGTATGGATTATTCTCATTTTAATTGATGAAAAAAAAAATATGTATTAAAGGAAAAAATAATGTGTGTTTTTTGAATATTAAAATGGCTCCGTATCAAACTTAATGATTTCCAAAGCACACGAATGTCTACACAATTTCTTATAGCCTTTTATAATTGATGGAGAAAAAGCAACAGCCAGCCAAAAAAGTGTAAAGCCCGGCGATAGGAACTATAGCCCGGCTGCATAGTTTTTTATCGCTTCGTATAGCCCGGCCGTATGATTTTCTCCGCATTCTACAGCCAGCTTTATGATTTTCTGTAGCCTCCTTTAGCCGGCTATAAGAATTTCTATAGTATTTTGAAACACAGCACCTATCGTCAATTTTTACCAGGGGTATTAAATTATGAAGACCTAATTTAAGAAAGAAATGCCTCATTTCATACAAATGTTTCAGCGCAAAAAATGAAGATAGATCCGCTCTGCCATTTTTTTATTTGACGGTCACTTTTGGGTGCAAGACAAGTCCGTTCAAAAAAGTTTCGATCGTCTGATAGAAACTTGGCGGGATTTTGGCCCGATGGATATAAAAGAGGTCCTGTTACTTGCACAGCGTTTCTCTTGAAAACTCGAACCCACCTCAACCAGTTGGGAACTTCTTCGATTTGCCACGAAAAGATGGGATCAAAAGTTCAAATTGAGAGCTCGAATTGAAGAGGCGGGCCGAGAACTTTGACCGAGCCCTTTCCGGCCGATACAGGCGAGCACTGCCGAGCTAAGGGAAAACGCCGTATGGGCCTTCAGACGTTGCCAAATGTCCTCCGAAACCAAATTCACCGGTAAAATTCTGAAAATTATCTCCCAAAATTTTCAGACAATTACTTACGCAATTTGATCTAAAATATCTGAAAATTTCGAGGGAAAATATACTTAAATTGCGTCAAAAATACATGTTTTATCAAGAGAAATTCGGTAACTCTCGAATTTTCATACGGCGTTCTTCCTTAGCACGGCAGCGAGCACCTCCTCATGCCCGTGCATGCCAACTTTGAGTCGAACACTTCGCCAGAAGAGGAACGGATGGGCCACGGAATTCCTGCGTGCTTTACGTTTTTCTTCGAGTGGGTTTTTCGATTGAGTTCGAAGTGGTTGGCAGGGTCGTTGATTGTCTTCTTGATTGATCGATAACGCCGCGTCGAAGGGTCGTTGCTTGGATTCTCAAAAATGTTACCAAGGCTCTGATGGGATGTCACGTAAAAATCCCATATAAATGAATGCCTGGAACTGCGGGCTGGTCATTGAAATTTATGGACAAAGTAATAGGCAAAGGAGACAAAGGGAAAACGAAGCGATCGTATTGGTGAAAGTGGGTGGTTGCAATGGATAAATGAGGTAGCTATAGACTAACTGACGGTGATTTGTGAGGGATCTTATAGGTAGTTCACCTAAGATGATTCGATGAACGCCACATTTTGTGTCAGGATGGCATGCGACGTACCGCGTCAATTGGTTCCATTTTCAGCTACTCGTCATTTTTCTCCAATTTTGAGATCGCAATTCTGTTGTCAGGAGACTAAAGCACTCACTTACCAATTTTAACAAAGGAATTCAACGTAATAAAGGCGTGGTTTTCTCAGAAAGAAAATATCGCATTCGAGTGCAGTTTCGATATCAGTATCGAATGCTATATGTTTTCTCTCTGAAAAAACCACGCCTTTATTACGTTGAATCACTTTGTTAAAATTGGTGAGTGCTTCAGTTTCCTGACAACAGAATTGCGATCTCAAAATTGGAGAAAAATGACGAGTAGCTAAAAAAAAAGAACGAATTAATGCAATATATCGCATGCCATTCTGACACAAAATATGGCGTCCATCGGATCACCTTAACCCCTAAAATAATGTCAACCATTAATTTTATCCAGTACGATCGCTCTTTTTTGCTATTGTCTTCTTTGTCCATCAATTTTCTATCAATTTCAATTATCAGCTCGCTGCGGACGAGCGAGAGTGTTGTTTCGTGAAATGGGCGGGTGTATATACTAAAAAAAACTTTGTGCAAAATGAATTGAATTTAATGAAAATATGAGGTACATTAATCCTGTGTGCAGCAATGACTCCTCTTGATTTTTATAATTTCCACAGCTTCTTTCCATTTAATTCATTTGTACATAATTACTTTTATGATGAATAAGTCAAAATATCATTACTTGTACCTACACCACTAATGGCCATGTCGCTTCCGTCTGGTGCCAGGCTTCAGCTAATCATATTCTAATTTTGGACCGTCTTAAAGAGGATGTATGTATGTATGTATGTATAAAGTCGCCTTTATAGCGCACGTTGGCGCTCTGCGCTCCCTAGCCGCCAAGGTCCCCTACACTGAAAAAAATATGCCGGTAGATTTTACCATCTCTGACACAGTGATACGAATATGGTAATAAACACCAGACTCTATGGTGGCATTTACCATACTATGGTAAGAATCACCAGAGTTCTGGCGAATACTACTATAATTCTGGTTATTTCCACTAAATAGTATCACTGTGTAAAAAATCAAGTAGACTCATAGTAAATGTCACCATACTTTTTTTTCAGTGTATCCTCCCGAAGCCCTTCAGGGAGTTGGCAAACCCTCATACCCCCCTGTCGCCACCCTTTTACTAGACATCCCCTTCGTCTCCTCCCAGGAGGAACCCAACCAAGCAACTTCTTTGGCAGCCTTTCGTCCGTCATTCTATTGACATGACCATACCAGACAAGCTGTCTGGTCATGACGTCAAATATGATGTCATTTTCGACTCCCATGATCCGACGCACTCTTTCATTACGGATCCGATCTCTCCTAGAAATTCCTGCAAACCTCCTCCAGAAATCCATCTCCGTAGCGCTTAGCATCCCCTGTGTCCGCTCCTTCAGCTGCCAAACATCACATCCATATGTAAGAATACTCTGGACTACAACGTTGTAAATTCTCCTCTTGGTCTCCTTGGAAATCCGCGGATCCCAGAGGATTCCATTTAACATCGCTGTAGCCTTCCTTGCCAGGGTGTTTCTTTCCGTAATCGCTTGACCAGTTCTTCCATCCTGGGTCAACAAAAAGATAATTAGAAAATTAACCCCGAAAAGAAACGCTGTATAAGTCGAAAGGACTTGAATTTAAAATGTCGTATCTGTCTCACCAGCAAATGATGAAAGATATTCAACTGTTCACGCCTACACTCTCCGAATAAAATTCACGGTGGCATCATGAGTCGTATTGCGTCGTCTCGCTCACAAACGAACATACCCTGTTGCAATGTTTCAGCGATGGGTCACCAAACCGTGTGTAACCAAATATAGTGTTCCAAAGAAATACTGAAACAACGCGATCGAGGAGCCCGAGATGACTAATTGAGGGCCATTTTGGCGAACAAAAACACTTGTGACGGTCGTGACGTAGAAACTTCACAACACTATATTTTCGAAATATTTCGGGAAGAAAATGCATTTTTTTTCTTAAATCAAATCACTGTTCATTCAACTATAAATATTTTTGATGAAATTAGTACAAAACTCAGAAAAATGTATCAGAGCAAAAAAAGTTATAAGGCTGTGAACATTGCAACCTTCCAATTATGACAGTGACGGTCGTGACATGTTCAGCAGTAAAAGATAAAATGAAGCCTAATACATCGACTTACACATTATTAATGTGATAATTTGTTTAAATGATCTATTTTCCATAAGAAGAGGTGAAATTTGAGAATTTGTAACACTTATTTTACAAATAAAACGTTCATGACTGGAATTGGACACTTTTCGTAGAATTGTCCAAATATATAGTGAGCCCCAAAAACGAGGTATTTCACATCCCCGACGCCATCTTTTGATCCCATAGTTGAAAGAAAGGCGTGAGAAACGACGCAGAAAGCAGGATAAATCTAAAAATCTGGGATCCTGGCACGAAAAGGACTCGATCAAGGAACACCTCGATGAAAGAAAAACCGTCATTGGCAAGGACTCGGAATCTCCTGTTATCTCGCTTTCAATTCTTGGGATATTTCGCAGCGACTGATGAACGATTTTGCAGCGCGGAAGTAGGATGCAGCGGCATCAAAGCACTTATTTACCAAAGGAAAACTAATCTTGCTCTGCCGTATTTGCGTTCATTGTGAGTATTGCTCTAATTGTGAGCTCTCTAATTAACTTGAACTTCCTGTGCGACGACGCGGCGGCGTCTCGCGGAAGCCGTATGAAAAAGTGAAAATGCAGGCTTTGTGCCAACATTCCGACGCTTGGATGTCACAATAGCCCGACAAATATCCTCCGCCGCTTTTCTCGTAAATTTCTCCGCGGGCGAAATTCAACGCGGAGGAATACGAGCCTGCGCTGTGTACTGAGAGAGCCACTTACGCTGTTAGTCGGTATGTTCTAGTGGTGCGGAAAGATAAGGAGAAGTAATGGTTAATGTGCTCCCTAACAAGAAAACCTTTCCCGTACTTTTAACGTGGGAATGAACGTACCCGAAAAACTTTAATTAGAGGGGTTGAACCTTCACCTTTTGTTTCTTTGTAAAAATTGCGTATTAAAACTCGAAGAATCTTAAGTGTCGGTTAAGAACTACATATTGATGTTCAAAAACGAGACCGCGTATCTCTGTTGCAATGTTTCAAAATGCATACTAATGGCGTATTTTTTAGAAGAAAAACGATCCAACTTTTTAGTTTGAAATGTATACAGAATATGCTGCTACATAATAGAGAGGAAAAATGCAGGAAGTTCTCAAAAAAATTTGTTGACTAGTTATCCACAGAAAAAATGAAGTGTGATAGGAAGTCTGCATCACCGTAAACGGAGATACGTGGTTTCGCACTTTTGATATACTGTAATAAAAAATGTAGAAATAAATGGCGTAAAAACGACATCCGACAATGGATCAGTGAGTCCCAAAAGCGCCTCATTTTATTAAATGAGTGGTTTGAGCTTCCGATAATTTTTTGATAACTTCCTGATTGATTGTGGGAAGACCGAGTTTTGTGGCGATTAGGTGTCGCAGAGCGCCGGAGAGCGCTATAAAAGCGCTATATGAATTTATAATTTTTTCGCATAATTTTGACCTGGAATAACGGAAGAAGTGGATTTTGAAGTCGCCAAAATCTGGACCCATTTGAAACGATATTTTCGGCGGTCGATCTGTTATGACATAGAAAAACGACGGAGGAGTCCGATTTCTCTGATTGGCTGTCCGACCGTCGATCTCTGGTTGGTTCGATTTCAATCTACCCTCATAAGTGCTTTCTCAAACTTTTTATAGACACTTTTGTCCATGGGCCATTCTATAGAGAACGACTGTCAGACACTGCAGAAATGTTATGCCTTCGACTATTACTCAACTTTCAAATTCAGACGTTGAAGATGATCAAGAGATATTTTTTTTTTTTTTTTTTTTTGAAAGTAAAGAAAGAAGGAAAAGTAAATTAATGAAACTCCTTATGGCATTTAGATCCACAAATTGTCTAATTTTCAAGTAGTTTAGAGGTAAAATTATCAAAATTAATTTTTCTCTACCCAAAGCAACAGCTTAAATTCACCTCGGAGATATCACGATGAAAATTGTACTCACACAGCAGTTAGCTCTCAATTGCACGTCTCAACTTTTTCAGAAAAGTTTTTGGATTTGATTCTTTCCCCTAAAGTTCATTGTCTATGTACGTCAACTCATTACTCCCTGAATATTAGAAATTTATGATATTTTTGTTCAATGTGGCGTCGAAGTATGTCTCGTAATTAACTTGCCAATTGACTCTCCGAATGGGGATTATATTTCTGGCACGCAAGAGGGCGAAAAGCGTCGCACCAGATTCTGTCGAGTCCAAATTATTTTCTAAATTGCACGAGAATCACTCCTAATTAAAAATGACGTCAATAGATCGTTCTCACAGTTCTGAGATAAAGAATGCAATTATGCTTTGCATTTCTGTCGCGTATGAATTGTGATGGCGCAAAGAGTTGTCTCATCATAAAACAAAGCGAAATGTCAATGGGCTTATAATCACGAATGGGATTCTTTTTTTACAGAAACAAACCGCGAGGAAAGTTGCATGACGAAATCAAACTGACGGAGGAGGAACAAAATGTTGCTCTTATCATCTTAACACAATTAGTGTCTTTGAAGGACATTAGTGAGACTTTAGAGCATTTCAGTTTGATTTACGTTCTCCGAGCAGATAAGTGGAGATTCACTTATCGGTAGGTCTCTATGTATGTCAAGAATTTTAAAAGTGAGGTGAAATTCATGCAAAAAATGAGGCAAGTTGAGAGCTTTGATGCGATTCCATCCAAAAGGTCAACAATTTGCAGAGATTTTAAAAGGACATGATACCGTAAAATTTGCCATCGCATTAGTAGACGAGGTATAAATTTATGCATTCTGATGCACGTTTCTTAACCAAAATATTACACCAAACACGATTCACGCGTCAAATATGAATGAAATCAACTCCGAGATTATACATTATTAACGTTTTATGTCACATTGGTTACGGATAATTGGAAGTGCATGTCACAAAAAAATACAATACATTACATGAGTCAAATCGCGCACTACGACATGTTTTGGCAGTTTTGGCAGGCTTCTTAATCGATCAATGTCCCTCCTTGTCTTGTGTTGTCCTGATCAATGTCAACATCATGCAACAGCTGAGCCAAAGCACTGAAATTGAGGTTGCTATATTTTCGGTTGCGCGATTCGACTCATGTAGACCTTTGTTTTTTTCATGAAAAAAAAGGTTTGAATTTACGCGTCAAGAAACATTGAGTATCTTAAGCGAATCGTGTTCTGTGTGAAACATGCAGCAAAATGCTTAAATTCGTGCTTGGTTTATTGGTCTATTCGGGAACATTTAATTAAAAGGAAGGTCCACTCACTGCCTAGTGTGAGAATGTACGGTTGGTAAAACCCGAGGGATATTTGATTTCAAACGTATGCACAAAATAACGGCGGCTGATGCAGGGGTTTTTGTCGTTTAGCAACAAAATCTATGGTAATACAGATGCAATGAACATGATGATCTCAGCAGCAGCCCTGCAAATAACTTTTTGCATGACTCGGTCAGTCGTAGTCGGCTGAACACGCCATCAAAACGATGCCAAATCATCAAAATATATGCGATGAATTTTGAACAAGTATGTGGTTGACTGCATTTCGAAGATTACTTTAAGGATGTTTTATATAGTAGGGCCCTACGAATAAACACAAGCATTATCTGCCTGCAAATAATTACATTATCAAAATTAAGTAAAACCAAGTAAAATGAAAATGTATGAACAGACTGCGTTACCTTTTAGAAACCAGAAAAATCTCATGCAGCCTTATGACCCGGAAAATTGTTGAATGATGCTGTAAGATGACACATAGGGTTTAGAACATCTACTTTTCACATGTACAAATAATAAAAATAAAAACATTTCCTGTACTCCTTAGTACAATGTCATACATCTTCTTAGCCTTCAACCCTCAAAGGTTTAACCTGAAAGGATTCTGAGAAATACAGCAACATACAGCCCTTGAGATTTACTCAAGATTAAGGAGTTCATTCATACCGTATGTAGAGCCGAAGTCTGTTTGAATAATAAATGTATATTTACCGTAAATATTTTATTAAAAGTGGACATGAATGTTAGTGTTGCTTATTAGGCGCTATTTTTGAAGTAATTAATATTTAGAGAAAAACAGAAAGAAGAAGAGGAAAAGAGGAAGAATAGGGAGTAGAGGAAGAAAAAGGAGAAGAAGAATTTTACTTTTAAAGCACCTTGTCTCCTCAATTTGAAAAACTAAATTTTCATTCGTATTGAAGTGTCTGAATGATGCCGAGTATTTCTTGACAGGCCTGACCTACGTGCATCAAATCTCTGCTGTAAAGGAGTTATACCCTACATTGGTAGGAAAAGAAATAAAATAAAATTTTTTTGTCCAAAACTGCTGACGAACTCAATTTTCACAAATTTTCAAATCGTTGAGAGTACATCAGAATTTTCAAGGGAAGAAGACGAGGGAAAGAGGGAGAAAGGAGTGAAGAGTTAGGAGTTAGGTCATGAGGAAAGTTTGACTCGAGAAAAGAAAAAGCGCCTTCAATTGAAAATGATACTGCGCAACACACGGAAGCTTGAATAGTTGTATCATTCCAATTTTTATTGTATTTACGATATTCCGATGGTTTAAGTCTGAATCTACGGAAGGAGAGGGAGGGGAGGAGGAGAGAAAGGCGGAGGGGGATAAGAGAGAAGAGACAAAACAAAAGAAATACATTTTATTGCCGAATTAGGCTGGCTAAGCTACATAGATATAATACTGATTAAGCATCGAGCTACAAGCCAAAATAAATAATATAATATAACTTTTCAAACTACATATAGTCGAAAAAATTATAACTTATTTCCATTTGTCTTGAGGTTGTTTTAAGAATTTGGGTGTTTCCTCAAAACAGCAAAGCATTTAAGGAAAATTCTCAAGACAAATGGAAATAGTTGCATTTTTCTCATCTAAATGTAGTTTGAAATACTATATTATATTATTTATTTTGGCTTGAAGCTCGACTTTTTAAATCACTAATTATGACAAATAAGAATAAAACCCTCTGGCAATTGGCAAACCTTAACTCTCTAGTGATCTCTTTATGATTAATGGCAGAAAAGTTTATCTTAGAGCCTCTATGTTCTCCTATCGTCCTAGTCTCTATGTTTGCACTATCTGGCAAGGATGCACTTGGCTGACAATTCGTGGGTCGATGTATGATATTTCGATTAGCACGAGGCACCAGCCCGGCCGGAAAATTTGTTTGAGCGTGCACAGTGCATAGCCCGTGATTTAGGGTCAGGGTTTCATAAGCGTTTAGCAGGGGACGAATACCGGGTAAATACATGCGACAAGGGATCCAAAATCTCCGCATTTGCCGATGCCGGCCATTTCGAATCATAGACTGCGCCTGCGCCACGGTACTTACTTGCCTCGTCATATAATGCAAGTCGCGGAATGTGTCTCTTTTTTTGCTGAGCGAATATATCAAATGTTGATTAAGTCGAAAATGGGCTAATTGCAAGTCCGTAATTTTATCGTTAAAATTTGCATGCTCATATCTTACTATGATAAATACATCGATTGTGAAATTCCCGCAAAACGTATCTCAGTTTGCGACATTGCAGACTTCCTGTCATACTTTATTTTTATTATGGAAAACTTCTCAACGTCAATCCTTGAAAATTTCCGGGATTTTTCCTCTGCGAAGACACCTCTGAGAGAAAATTCAAGAAATGATGTTCATTTGTTCTCCTTTAAAAAGATAAAATTGGGGCGGATATTTTTAACATTGTAAACGAGCCCCATGGTTTGGCAGTTTTACCGTCAATATGTATGAAAGCATAATATTTTAACGCGTAACGCATAACGCCTAAGGCGCGAAGGGCGTTGAAGGGTTGAACCACGAAGCGGTCAGCGTCAGCCCCGAATTTTTCCTACTTTTGTTTTTTACTTTAAAAAGTAAAAGAAGTATACTTCTGATCCAACAATAAGTAATTGTTTGTAGAGAACTCATTTATAAAAGGCCGGATCGCGGTTTTCGTTGGAATGGAATTGTCTGTGCTATGTCAATCCGAACGTGAAGTGCTCTGACAATTTTCATCCGACTCACAGTGGATGGAGTCAACGGGAGAGGTCGGACAAAATTTGGAAAATTTACAAGCTTATAACTGCCTTCACAAAACATTGAGGTTTAAAAAATGATTCCACTGGAATCCTCGTAAAATTTCCTTCGGTATACACTCCTTAAAATGTAAAATATTACCAAGTTAACATCAAAATTTGCAGGTTTTGGTCAAATAATTCATGTCCGACCTTTTGGATTGACTCGATCCACTCTGCGTCTTAGGTGAAGAAGATTCCTCGGGCTTAAAGGAAATTTCTCTTTAATTCATTCACGCATAATTACAGAAAGTGACCTTATCATGCCGTTAATTTTCGTCCATGTGCTTTTCATATTGATCCATGTAGTGCACCCAATGATGATCTGCGTCTTGAATTCTTTCCTCTTAATTTCCGTCCAATTTGACTGTTCGACTGAGCGTGAAAAACACTGTCGGAGCGATGAATACCCAAGTTGAAGTGAACCTCAGGGGGAATAATTCTTTTAGTTGAATCATTCCATGGTGCATTGAATGGACCAAAAAGCATAAGAGCTAATCAATTGAAGTTTGCGGTTTTCTTTTTTATTTATTTATTTATTTGTAAGAGAAATAAAAGAAAGTCTTAACGATGAACCTTCTTTTCTGAGGGCGGACGAAGATTTCCGGAGTACGCCGTCATCGCCATCACCAAATCACCGTCTCAGCATCTTTTAGTCCTACAAAAATAGTTTAAATTTGGAGGGATTTTCAAGGTGTTTTGCCTTAAAATATTCAAAGTAAGTTAAATATTAACGAAACGACAGCGTCAGAAAACTTACTTCTTAATCTAATTAAGTACCTACAAGACAATACGGATGTTATATTCATTTAGACTATAGCTAGAACCTATTTTACGCTCCAGACATAGTAATAGTAAAGACCTAGACAAGTTATGAAAGGAAGCGAGGAATCCTACCTCCTATCAAAATTTTAAAAACGGCGGACATCCTAGTTCTCAATTTCCCCTGTTTAAACTGTAAAAATGCGGAGCAGGCAACAATGTCAAATGAGAACAGTATTTTGCAATTTTTTTCAACTGCATAATTTTCTATAAAATGTTTATGAGTCTCTCCTTGAATGCTTTTCAACTTCAGGATTGTTGATCTTTTCGAATTTGCTTTCATCTCAGAAAGAATATAATGAGTGACACCCTCGCCGGTGAAAAGTTAAGAGAACAGAAACTGTTACTTACTTTGAAGCCCGTCTTGTTGAATTCCTATTTTCTTTCTAAAATTGGAGCTAATTCTGATACTGGGCTTCCTATCCACCTCATCCCTATAAGGTACAAAATCTAGACAACAGATTGTAAGTCCCTGATCTTTATTGGCCCCAGGTGTGCTGTTCTTGTCTTCTACTTTTTATGACCAATTTTACGAGCAAATATCGCACTATACACACGGCGAGTGAGCCAAATTGAAGTACAAAATCACTGCTTTTTGCCAAATCTTCGGCAAAGGTTTTATTAGAAGCTGGTTTTTATGAAGTATTCAATATGCAAATATATTTGTAGGTACTTCGTCCCCCCAAAAAAATGTCGTATAAGGATCAAATATTCTAAAAAATTGGCAAATTTTCCTTCCGATCCTGATGACGATAAACGGCAAGGATCAAATGTTATTCATACTTAGAGTTTGATCTAGAGTGAAACTCCTTTAAAATCCCTCGCGATCAAAATTTAGATCAAAGTAATTATTCCTTGCACGTATTTCTCAAAAGAATTTCAGAAATTCATGTACCCTTCCTCTGAATGTTCCTTTATGCTGCTTCGTCATTCCAGAGTAATCGGAAGACAACAGAGGAAGAGAATTAAATATTTTGTTACAGTTCCATCTCTAGGATCTTTCTTCTTTAAAGTTTTTTTATGAGTCTCTTGGTCTGCTTGATCCATCAATTTCAATTTTGAATAAAATAGAGAAACTGGCTTTTCGGATATCCCTCTAAGTTATCATTGAGGTGTCATAGAGAATTTTATCGGGCGTAATCTGTAAATAAAAATGACTCTTGGAGAATGTAAACTTTATAATTTAGAAATAAAAGAAGAAAATGAATGTGGAAATTAAATAGAAGGTAAATTTCCGTGCTAGTATAAAACAAAATGAAGATGTATCCTTTGGAAATAGTTGTGCCCACTCTGAGCGTTATTCAGAAAAGATGGGGCGGAGCTGAAACAACTCACTCTTCCGTTGGCAAAACGTCTTGAAGAACCGATGAAACTTGTCGGTCAGGACGGAGGTAGAGGGGTAACCCGCAACATTGAATAAATTTGTACACCCCTTCCCTGTCGTTCTAAGCAACGCGTTTGCAATTTCGCAGCTTTTATTAAAAGTTCTTAAAGTTGGAAAATGTATGGAATCACTTTTTGCTCTTGCCCAGGCAGTTTCACTCAAAATGTAATTCCTCAGCTGAAACTTCAGAAACTATAAGTTTCATAACTCGGGGAAAAATTACCGCCCCTGTCGAAAATGACCTAAAAGTATCCGAGAGCTAAAATGTATTTAAACATAAATTGTATGACATGCAAACGAGAGCGTCTCATCTTTTTTTACAATGAGCCCCAACATAGCTCCTTGTTTAAGTATCAGAATATGTAAAATCCATCAAAAAAGTTAAATTTAAAGTTGAGTATAAAAACTAAATGGTACTTTTATTCTTCCCTGATACTCTGACTGTATAGGAATACAGATCCCTGGCGGAACAAAATTTTTAACACGTTTCTTTTTAAACGAAGTCTCTTTCTTGCTATACTACCAAAATAACCATGGTTGTTCCAATTATAAAAAAAAAAAACCATAGCTTTCTTTTTTTTGGGGGGGGGGGGTTGTGTCTTTCTAACCATAGCTTGATGCTCTTTACTCTCAGCTTTGCATTGAATGGCTATTTAATTCGATTAGACCCAGAGGACACTCACTAGGATTTTCCCCCGCATTCATCCTATCATCGTTGCTTTCACCTACAGATTTTATGCACAGTTTGATTACGCCCTAACAGTGTACATTTTCGCAGAACCATCCTCGATTATCTAAATTTCAACATCTCTGCCAGTACCTCAGGTATCTTATTTCGTGATTTAAGGAACATTTTAATGAACTTTATCCATCATCATCTGTCCACCACATTTCTTCGTCCTAATGATCAGTCAATCTCACGTGCAGATTTGATTGTAATGCTGGTTCTGGATAAGAGTGTCAATAAGAGGACATAAGTCGATGAGGGTATATTTTTTCGCGGGAGATGTGTGTCGTCAAGAGTACATGAATCATTCTTAGTAAATGTGTCGATCAGAGAACATGGTTTGATCATAGGACCTGTTTTGATCAGGATATATGAGTTGATAAGGGAAGGGTGCATACTGCACGGAGAAAATAACACGGTTATTCGGTAGTTACCACGGTAATAATGTTACACGAGATTCCACGGTAGTGGAATCTCGGATTTTGATTTTGGTAATATTATTGATGATCACAGTAGCATAACCATGCTCATAATAGTATGTCCCTGCCCACAGTAATATTACGGTGAACACGGTCATATCATCGTGCTCATCGTTACGAGAATGGACCACTAGACAAGGTGCGAATTTCAGCATTCTGAAACATGTTTCTCAACCAAAATTTCCCGTAAAACACGATGCGTACAACGAAAATTACCGAAATCAACTCCTTACGAAGATATTTAATGATTCTTGATGCGTAAATTCAAACCACCCGCTCATGAAAACTCAATGCTCTACGTGATTCGCATCGCGCGCTAAACGTTATCATGACAGTATCTGCGATTTAAAAATCTGGCAACCTCAATCTTGACGCTTTGGCTCAGCTATAGAAAATTGCTTATGGTTTGAACAACACATGGTGGGAAATGAACATTGCTCGTTTGAGAAGCTCGCTGAAACCGTTGTAGTGCGCGATTTGACTAACGTAGAGCTTTGAGTTACTTGTGAGCGGGCAGTTCAAATTCCTCGTAACCAATGTGAAATAAAAACGTTAATATCTTCGTTAGGAGTTGGTTTCATTAGTTTCCGTTGTGCGAATCGCGTTCTACGTAAAATTCTGATTAAGAAACATGTATCAGATTGCTTAAATTCATACCTTGTCTAGTGGTCCATTAAAATCCACGCGGTTCTACTACCGTGGAATCCCGTGTGAGTGTGACATTACTACCGTTGTAACGGTAGAGTGACTGTGTTTTTTTTTTCTCGGGTGTGCATGTGTCCATCTTCGTATGTCCAGCACGGTACACGTGTTCATCAGAGCACAAGTGTCGATTATAAGGCACGCGTCGATCAGTTGTTGAGGTGTGCCGGTCAGGAGGATATTGGTCGATTTAATGTGTCAATGAGATGACATATTCGTGTTGATCAGTGAACATGTGTCGACCAGGGTACTTTGCGTTAGGCCAAAGATCATGTGTCGACAGAAAACATGTTCCGATCAGGGGAGATGTGTCAATTAGATGGCATCTGTCGATCAGGAGATTTGTGTCGACAAGGTATGTTCATTACAAAGCATGTATCGATTAGGGTACCTTGCGTTGGGTCAGCGGACATGAGTGTCGATCAAAAAAACATGTTTTGATCAGGAGAGATGTGTCAATAGGATTGAGAAATATCCATAGTCACCCTACGGCTAAAGTATCACGAGCGCCATGCGACATTTCAAAATTTCTGCCGCGATTTCATTTTTTTTTTTTTAGAGAGAAAATTGTTGGTCAAATCTGTTTAGAAATTTTACTAAATTTTATCGGCAGCACAAAGAAAATTCAGTAAATTTTTTTGACAGCTTTGTTGAACAATTGCTCTGTAAAAAACTAAAATAAAGGTGGACATTTTTAAACGTCATGAATTTGATTTGATTGATGTTCCGCAGCCCGTGACAAGATATACAATCATAAAAACAAATTTCAAAGCAGGTAACAAGGAAGGAATGGTACAGTTCTACGTTCTTAGATTTTTACAATGTTTTACTGAGGGAGGTTGAGTTTTCAGCCGAAACATTTTGTTGATATTTACGTGAAAATCAGCCTTGTTATCTATTGTGAAATTTGTTTTATTACTGAATATCTTGTCACGGGCTGCGAAGTATCAATCATGCGAGCAAGTCTCTGTGTTTATGTTGAAAAGTTTTCCCAGAATTCCCATTAAAATTACCATAAAATACAACTCTCTATTGGTAACAATATTGATTAAAGAGATAAATGGTTTTCAACGTGTTTCATACGGTTGTTTTCAATGCGTCCTCAGCTGCGTCCGCAGCAATTGTTGTTACGGACATGTTGTGTGCGATGATCTCAGCTCATTACATACTTGACTCTTTGAAGGCGTTTAATGTGCGAAAGTAGAGCACCCTGTTGGAGAACCACAGAAGTGAAATTGAACGAATCGATTAATTCTCACTTCGTCCGTTCTCCGACAGACTGCGCTATTTGTGCACATAAAACGCCTTCAGAGAGTCGAGTATGTAATGGGCAAAAATCAGCACGCAGAACATATACGTAACAACAATTGCTGCAGATGCAACAGAAGGCAAAGTGCATGTTCAGTTTAAAAAATAGAGTATGATAGAAAGTCTGCGTGTAACGAAAGGGTAAGTATTCGATCGACATGAATCGGTCGAAGAATAAAAAGACGCTCTAATGGCTGAAAGGTGACGTGAAAATTTCAATAATTTTTCCTCGTCATCAGAGCAAAAATCAAGGGTATCTTTGGTCAGAAATTCCCAACAGTTTTCCGGTAAAAAAAAAAAAAAAAANGTTCTACGTAAAATTCTGATTAAGAAACATGTATCAGATTGCTTAAATTCATACCTTGTCTAGTGGTCCATTAAAATCCACGCGGTTCTACTACCGTGGAATCCCGTGTGAGTGTGACATTACTACCGTTGTAACGGTAGAGTGACTGTGTTTTTTTTTTCTCGGGTGTGCATGTGTCCATCTTCGTATGTCCAGCACGGTACACGTGTTCATCAGAGCACAAGTGTCGATTATAAGGCACGCGTCGATCAGTTGTTGAGGTGTGCCGGTCAGGAGGATATTGGTCGATTTAATGTGTCAATGAGATGACATATTCGTGTTGATCAGTGAACATGTGTCGACCAGGGTACTTTGCGTTAGGCCAAAGATCATGTGTCGACAGAAAACATGTTCCGATCAGGGGAGATGTGTCAATTAGATGGCATCTGTCGATCAGGAGATTTGTGTCGACAAGGTATGTTCATTACAAAGCATGTATCGATTAGGGTACCTTGCGTTGGGTCAGCGGACATGAGTGTCGATCAAAAAAACATGTTTTGATCAGGAGAGATGTGTCAATAGGATTGAGAAATATCCATAGTCACCCTACGGCTAAAGTATCACGAGCGCCATGCGACATTTCAAAATTTCTGCCGCGATTTCATTTTTTTTTTTTTAGAGAGAAAATTGTTGGTCAAATCTGTTTAGAAATTTTACTAAATTTTATCGGCAGCACAAAGAAAATTCAGTAAATTTTTTTGACAGCTTTGTTGAACAATTGCTCTGTAAAAAACTAAAATAAAGGTGGACATTTTTAAACGTCATGAATTTGATTTGATTGATGTTCCGCAGCCCGTGACAAGATATACAATCATAAAAACAAATTTCAAAGCAGGTAACAAGGAAGGAATGGTACAGTTCTACGTTCTTAGATTTTTACAATGTTTTACTGAGGGAGGTTGAGTTTTCAGCCGAAACATTTTGTTGATATTTACGTGAAAATCAGCCTTGTTATCTATTGTGAAATTTGTTTTATTACTGAATATCTTGTCACGGGCTGCGAAGTATCAATCATGCGAGCAAGTCTCTGTGTTTATGTTGAAAAGTTTTCCCAGAATTCCCATTAAAATTACCATAAAATACAACTCTCTATTGGTAACAATATTGATTAAAGAGATAAATGGTTTTCAACGTGTTTCATACGGTTGTTTTCAATTCGCCCTCAGCTGCGTCCGCAGCAATTGTTGTTACGGACATGTTGTGCGCGATGATCTCAGCTCATTACATACTTGACTCTTTGAAGGCGTTTAATGTGCGAAAGTAGAGCACCCTGTTGGAGAACCACAGAAGTGAAATTGAACGAATCGATTAATTCTTACTTCGTCCGTTCTCCGACAGACTGCGCTATTTGTGCACATAAAACGCCTTCAGAGAGTCGAGTATGTAATGGGCAAAAATCAACACGCACAACATATACGTAACAACAATTGCTGCAGATGCAACAGAAGGCAAAGTGCATGTTCAGTTAAAAAAATAGAGTATGATAGTGTAACGAAAGGGTAAGTATTCGATCGACATGAATCGGTCGAAGAATAAAAAGACGCTCTAATGGCTGAAAGGTGACGTGAAAATTTCAATAATTTTTCCTCGTCATCAGAGCAAAAATCAAGGGGATCTTTGGTCAGAAATTCCCAACAGTTTCCCGGTAAAAAAAAAAAAAAAATCATAGGTAAAAATTTGGCAATCCTAAAATGGAGTTTGGATTTTTTCGTCTGATAAACTGTGATATCTGTGGTTACTACACCGCGGAAGCACCCGAGTCACGGAGCACAAAGGATCGAGTCAATACAAGAGGTTGGACAACATTTAGAAACTTTGAACACTTATAATTCCGTTTATACAAAACTTTGAGGTTCTTAAAGTGGTTCCAATGGTTTCCTCGTGTCATTTTCTTTCGTAGGCACTCCTTGGAATTTAAAACACGGCGAAATAAACATGAAAATTTGGAGTTTTAGTCAAGAATCTAATGTCCGACCCCTCTAATGGACTACTAGACAAGGTACGAATTCAAGCAATCTGATACATGTTTCTTAACCAGAATTTCACGTAGAACACGATTCGCGCAACGAAAATTACTGAAACCAGCTCCTGATGAAGATATTAACCGTTTTATTTCACATTGGTTACGCGGATTTTGAACTGCCCGCTCACAAGAAACTCAAAGCTCTACGTGAGTCAAATCGCGCACCACAACAGTTTCAGCTAGCCTCTCAATCGATCACTGTTCATAACCCACCATGTGTTGTTCAAACTATAAGCAATTTGCTATAGCTGAGCCAAAGTGTCAAGATTGAGGTTGCCAGATTTTTATATCGCAGAAACTGTCATGATAACGTTCAGCGCTCGATGAGAATCACGAAGAGCATTGAGTTTTCATGAGCGGATGGTTTGAATTCACGCATTAAGAATCATTAAATATCTTCGTAAGGTATTGATTTCGGTAATTTTCGTTGAGCGTATCGTGTTTTACGTGAAATTTTGAATAAGAAACATGTAAGTATCAGAATGCTGAAATTCGTACCTTGTCTAGTGGTCCATTGACTGGATCCACTGTGCGGGATGGCGGAGTAAGCGCGTTTGCCGGCGGATGCGAGTTGCGCCGGAAGGACCCGACGGAGATCTATCAAGACGCACTTTCAGTGGCTGATGACAAGATTTGAAAGCCCGGAATCCTGCGCATTAGGAGATAATCCGAGGGAGTTCCTATCATCCAGAGCCTGATATATTGAGATTTAACGAGCATCAGATTGTAGCCTAAGCACCACCGCACCGTCCCGCACCCTTTTTCGCGCAGAAGCTACCATTCGGCAAACTCCTGATTACGCCACTTATTCATTTCTTCGCGCTGAAATCTTATTAAAAACACCGAGGATTAGGGCCGCACTCATTGTCGTTCCTTAAACACCTCCCTTTCATAAGAGGGTTGAGCATCAATGGTGAAACTACCAGACCACGTATCTCGGGTGTGGTGTTTAAAAATATCTGCTTCTGCGGACTGATTGTTGAAATTGATAGACAAAACGATAGGCAAAGAAGACGTACGAAGTATGAAGTGATTCTATTGGTTGAAATGGGTGGTTCTCATCGACTAAGGGGGTAAATGATGGACCAACTATAGGGTCTCTCGTGAGTTGCCGTTAGTTAGTCAATTACCTAGCTCCTCTGTCCATTGCAATTATCCGTTCGCACCAACAGGATCCCTTCATATCCCTTTTGTCTTCTTTGTCTATAGCTTTGTCCATAAATTCCATGAATCAGTCGGCTGTTTTTCCTTCATATAATAGAACCAATCATCTTTAGAATATCATCCTTCAACCGGTTTGTGACATGAATAGCGTGACATGCTATACTGATTATATGTTAAAGCGTATGATACGGAAACCAAATGTTCATGGATCATATCGATTTCCTGAGGAGAGAATCTGTAGACCGAACGATAGTTGAAAAAACTCACCTAGGAGAATTTCCAAAGTACGAGATATAATTATTCAAAAGCCACCTTCGGTTTCCCCGTAAAAATACTCATCGGAATCTGTCCGATTAATGGAAAAATAAATAATTCAAGGTGTTACCTCTTTTAAAGTTAGCACCGTATCACTGACCTGCTCAATGAGTTAATTAGAAACCTCAACTCGTCTCCCGTCACCGAAGTTTTCATTAAGAACCTGTCGTTTACTTTTCCGTTCTTTTCATTCCGATGGATTACAGTGATTCTTTGAGAGTAAGGATAAAGTCCCCCATTTTTTCTCGAGGAAAAAATCTCGGAATTAAAAGTCTACTTATTCTGATAAGATTCTTTCACAAGAAGCAAAGTGTGAAATTGTGTGGGTTAATTATCGACAGGATTGAGGTAAACTATGTCATGCTCCGTTTTTTGTGTCACATCACCGTATCATCTTTGTGTCTGACAATCCTATTGATATCATTGTTTTTAGCTAATTCATATTTAATCATTCATAATTGAGATACGATTATTTGATGACTTTTAGATGAGTCCTTTGAAAGGACCTCAACTTTCCCTTACCCAACACTATTTATCTTTTTCATTATAACAGGCCATTTTAGAGAAAACGAGGTATACTGTCGACCGTAACGTACATCATAGATTTGTAATTTTATTATGAGTATTACCCAACGCAGTTGTAAATCTACAAAGTACAGGTGTATAATGATTAATCTAAGTAACCAACATCGTCCCGTGATACCTACAAACTGATTTTTCACTGCCACTCGTTTTTTTCGGTTCATTCTCGCAAACGAGTCTTGACCTTTTGTTGCAATTGTGCGATTGATTTTAATTCAAATTTTTATTTGATTTCAGACTATTGAATTCTGCAATGGGATAAGATGATCACGTGACCATGATACCAAGGAGTCACGCCCCACCAACCATGGCAATATGAGGATAATTTACTGGATAATCGTTGTCCTCATTTCAGGCAAGTCATTCTAGCCAAACCTTGTCACTTTGTCTGCTCCTCTTTTTGTGAAACGTGCATATGTCGGAGGCAAATGGTCAAATCAGACATTTTAACCAATGCCTAGGCTGGCAGTCAAATTTTGACGTTTTACGGAACTCTCTAAATTTACGGCGAGGAGTTCACGGGTTTTCAATATTTTGGGAAGAATAACTCTTCAAATCCGCGAACTCTCCTTATCCCTTCCTTTTTACATGCCTCTGGTGAATTTAAATGTTAAAATATTAAAAATTCTATGTTTTATGACGTGCTGAAAATTTCATGATAAATGTGCATTCAGGATCTTAAAATCGTTTAAAATACTATTGTATGCTGCATAATTTTACAAAGAATTCTTTCTCACAGGAGCAACGAAATATTTCGTCTAAAATTAGGATAAAAATCAAAATTACAATCTAAGTAAGAATATTTAATTATTTGCCTAGGTATTTGACAAAATGCCTGATTTGACTATCTGCCTTCGGCACATATATGGATGTATTTCTATCAAACGGAAGTAAGTGCATTATGACGTAAGCCCTATTATACACATACACGGAAAAAAAGTGTCAGGGGTTATCCCCCAAAATAATTCTACTACCCAAATGTTGGATGATATGGACATTTCCAATTAATGTTGGTGGCACCGCAACTCAAGTTGAGGTAGTATCGCAACATTTGGGTTAGCAACCTAATTTATCTGGATACTACCACAATTAATTGGAAATGTCCATATCATCCAACAATTGGGACTTAACCCCTACCTCTTTTTTTCCGTGTACTCTTATGGGTCTCAGGGCACATGTCTTAATGCACATAGTTCCGTTTGATAGAAATACATCCATATATTCCTTTCAACTTTATTCAATGATTTTAAATTTTAGCCGGCAATTCATCAATGCGCTTTGCCGGTGTGGTGTTAAAGGCCCCTTCATTTATTCGTGCAGGCCACAGGCTCGACAACAAAAACGGTTGACCACGGACTATTTACGACTGCCCCTACTATCCGCCGCGCTTTCGGGAGTAGCGGAGGGAGGGGGGAGAGGGAGGGGGGAACGGGAGGGGGGAACGGGAGGGAGATTGATCTGGAATCACGAGTCGGTGCGTCAGGTTGATTGATCGCCCATCACGCCTTGGGCCTGGACCTCCGACGCTGCTGGATCTCCGGTAAAAATCCGTGCACCGCGTATCAATTTCCCGCGGGAAAAATCGGGGGATTTTGCGACGCCGATTTTGCTACGGTGCGGGACATCGAGAGTGCCCCGTTTAAAACCCTCCTCGCATTCGTTAGCGGAGTTATTGGTTACATAAGAAAGGATACCCTGACCCCCTCCCTCCACTCAGTTTTTGGACTCCCGCAATAAATCACCACCTCCTTCTGGTACAAAACGTTAATTGTTAAGCTTCGAGTGTCTTTTCAGAGCTGGCAGCGCGGGAATATATTTTTCGGTCTGCTGTGCGCTCCGGATTAAGACGGATCAAACAGAATTTGAATATTGGGTGAGGGATCTAATAACCGAATGTATGAGATGTCTTTGTTCCGAGTTCAATTTTCCTAGAACAAGATATTATTCAAATTAGTGCGCAGGGCGGCCCGGCCGGGCCACCCGCAGCAAGCGTTATGTCTCGGACGAATCCATAAACCGGGAGGATGAGTACAATTGGCACAATTGGACTACATTTTCCAATTAGGAACTTAAATTTCCGGCTTGTGCGTAAAAGCACGTATGTTTATCTAGGGAAAATAATGGTAAATACGTTGTTTTTAATCTGAGCCAGAAATTGTAGTTCCTAATTGCAAAATACAGTCCAATTTTCCGGTTAATAAATGGACTGCATTCTGCAATTCGGAACTACAATTCCTGGCTCAGCGGTAAAAACACATTTGTGCATAGGGTAGCTGATGGAGTATACGTTGTTTCTAAACTGAGACGGATATTACAGTTCCTAATTAAAAAATGTAGTTCAATCCTCGGACGGGAATTCTCTTTAAGTCAACCGCACTGTTGAAACTCTAGGTGTGAAATTCGGTGCCGGAGTCTACATGGTGCCCAAAAACCCTGAGTGATATGAATGCGAAGTGAAATTAGCACCGTATGTACCAGCGTGCGACACTCCGCCAAGAGAATAGATACAAAAGAGTGGAAAAATACCGTTTGAATATTCGTATTTTCTTCGGTAAAATGTTTGTTTTTGCGGAGAGTTATGAATAATATCCCTTGAACTTTCCAGATAATCTAGATTCGTCCGTAAATGAGATTCTCCAAAAAAATTCGAGGACAAATCTGCCGTGCTAAGGATAACGCCATATGAACCTTCGGGCTTTGCCAAATTTCCTCTGGCAAATCACTCATTTTCAGAAAATTTTTGAATATTTTTCTGCCAATTTCTCAGGTACTTTTGTCTGAAATTCGATCTAAAGCGTCTGAAAATTTCAAGGAAAAATATTCACAATTTTCCCCCAAAATAAATATTTTATCGTAGGAAATTTTGCAACTCTCGAATGTTCATACGGCGTTCTTCCTTAGCACGGCAGAAATATTCACAGGTTTCCTTGCAAGTTCGTATTTTATCGAATGAAATTTGTCATCATCCAAAGGATCATACGGCGTTCTTCCTTAGCACTGCAGCAAAGTCCTTTAATGCTTCGATGACGAGGCAGCGGGGTGGAGGGCTCAAAGTTATAAATGTTACAAGTCCAGGACCCAGAATACTCTATCAACGAAGCCTTGGAGGGCTTTTGGGCTGTCCGATTCAAATTCTTTGGAGTCGATTATCCGTGAAAGCCACTTTTTTCCTCGTCTCTGCTTCAGTGACTTGGAATTGTGGCGAGAGGAACTCTGTTCCCCAAATCTATATTCATATATTACTCGCGCGAGGAATTGGTAAAATATTTCTACAGACATTCCAAACGAGTATAATGCTTCTGACAAATCCTAACAAGGAGAGGATGTACACATTAAATACTGTGTCATGGAATATATTGGAATTAACCTAGATTTGTTACCGAACAAAAGATATCCGACAAGTTTCAAATGCTGATTTTACAATACAAAAATGTTAACATAACATTTTATTTTGTACGTGTTGCAGTGGGCGTAGTTACGTTAGCATTTGTTAAAATGTAAAATCAGCATTAGAAACTTGTCGGACATCTTTTTAACAGTATAAATGCTAAATCAACATTTAATTTCTTTCCGTGTTATTCTCGGTTACACTCTTTAAAAAGAACATTTAGCATCATTCTAATGTGAAAAGTTTAGGAAAATTTTTTGCTAAAAAATGACACAGAAAGTACCCAAGTAAACACGAGTCGCTCACTTTTCTCTTGAGGCACTGCCGCAAATAAGGAAAACGAAAGGACATTATTGAAACAGAGAGAGAAATAGAGAGGACAAGATTTGATGACGGCGCAGAGATACAACTATTCGTGGTTGATGGATGTCCGTGTTGCATCTGCAAAATTGAAGGCGCGATGGCGCGAGACGAGATACACTCACAATATCGCAATGCTCCGCTCTATGCTGACAATGAAGCGATCCTCAGAAAAGTTAAAAATCGAGGCCCGATCACGCCTTCAATTTTGCAGATGCAACACGGACATCCATCAAACACGAATAGTTGTATCTCTTCGCCGTCATCAAATCTTGTTCTCTCTATGTCTCTCTCTGTTTCCATAATGTCCTTTCGTTTTCCTTATTTGCGGTAGTGCCTCAAGAGAAATGTGAGCGAACATCTTCGGCCGTGTTGAAACTCGAGTTTTTCTCCTTCTTTTGTCAAATTGATGTTCAGTCATTTTTTACGATGTATTTGTAGACCAATATCTAAGGCTCATACGTACCCTTCTGGAGATACGAGTTTCTAGCATGGCTCGGGTCAATTTTACCCGACTTAGGCATCTAAGGGTTCAAACAGTCAATGACACTGAGTACAATTATTCGTGTGCCGATGGAAATTCGCTTGCTATGTGTTTAAATTTTCCGGTTTTGTTGTGTATTATTATTATAATTTTTCTTCTGAATCAACAAAAATTAATATTCCTACCATAGCAGCTTTTCTAAATGTTGAAAGTATTTGACAAGATTTTTTTAAACACCTCGAAACATTTTTTTGGAACTTTAAAGGCTTTTTGCTCTGAAACTTTCTGAAACCCCCGAATTTTTTACTTGATGATATGAACAATTTAGATGTCATTAAGATCAAACGCGGATTGTTGATAGCATTCTAAAAAAAAAACAAGCGGGAAAGCTCCATTCTATTTTTCTATATTTTTATTCATATTTCTATATTTCTATCTATTCTATATTCGTATTAGAGAGGCGCTCAGCCGATTTCTATGAAGGAGCATTTTTAAGCTCCCAGAAGAGGATGAGCAGTTGAGCATCGTTGAGACGAAAGAACTAGCTCGCCAAAATGTCAACTACCAACTTCGAGAAAACTACACCACCCCTAAAAAATACATTATAGAAAATCGATTATCGTCTTTTTAATTTTTGACATCAGAAGCACTAAATAAAGGTATCACAGCTTAATCTATTCTGAATATAATAGGCCCCTATTCGTCATCTTGTTTTTGAGCTGGTGCACCATATGAACGCTTCGCCACCAGTATATACACTGGAAAAAAAACACATTGGATCTAGAGTCCAGACTCTTGAAAACATTGACAAGAAAAAAGACTCTTGATTCAATCCGATTCAAGCTTAAATCAAAAGGAAATCCGCTCAAATTAAGAGGCTTGGTTCTTGATTTAAGCTTAAATCTGATTGGATCAACAGTATTTTTTCTTGTCAATGTTTTTAAGTGTCTGAACTCTAGATCCAATGTGTGTTTTTTTCCAGTGTACTAGAATTCAAGAAGCAGATTGAAATTAAGAAGCGCTCCCTATCGGCTGAGCGCTTAATACAGGTATTTTTATCCTTAAGCTATCGGAGACAATAGTGCCATTGGAGAGAGGTCGCACTTAATTTTCACCCGGCTGACAAAAGAACGTAACTGAACATCGAAATGAGTCCTGAAATACATTAAAGTGAATGGAGAAGAGGGTTTATTGCAGAGTGTAGTTAAACCCTTATATCAGGAAGGCAACGTATTGATGAAAGCACCCTACCCAGGCTGTCAACTCCTGATGTCCCCATAAGCTCCTGCAAGGAAGAGATTATGAACTACAATAAGAATGTGATAACTGGCCTGAAAGCTTCCAGACACGTGTAAGCTCTCGGGTTTAAAGATAAAGTTTTTCCAGCGACTCGAACTGGGTTCGCAAGAAGTTGGCTGTCTCGAAACTCATAAAAGTGCAGCCCGAAATACCGGCAGCATGTTCCATTCATGAATTCTACGGCCGAAAATGCAGTTTCAATTTTGGTTCGCGTTACCTCTCAAACAACCCGCAATCCACGCCTTCCTCCGAGAGACTTAATTAAAAATCCCGCCAAGAGTAGGTTTGTTTTCAAAGGCAATGCGCCATAATCGGGGTTGCCGAGTTGGGTTCATTCGGGAGGCGGAATTTGGCTCGACCTGGATCTCGTGCAGGAATTTCCCGGGTATCTGGCAAAGAGAGAAGCTCCGGGCGTCGGCAGTAGTCGTATGACCCGCACAGACGAGAAAACTTTGATCCGACAAAAGCACAGCCCAACTTTATTCGCAGACGTCGTCGTCTTCAAATAACCCCGAGGTCTCTTAGTTGTCTCATCGCTGTTGATTTTTCATTATTCTCCGATATTTCCTCCCCTTATCAGATCACTCACCACACCATGTTTGTTTTCGGATTTCCCAACTTTAAGTTGAGCCACAAAATTAAAGTGTATTTCCTCGCGGGGCAAAGCACGAGCTTACCTGAGCTGTCGCCGGAGATAATGGAAATCGTCTCTTGTATTGAGAAAATACTTTTAGTTGAGCTCAGAATACTCCTCTATTGCAGGAGGCTGCACCCCCTGGGCGCTACGCGGCTCAACTCGTAGAGGTTGTTTTGCGCCGCTTTGTGGGTCCCCGTGATCTAAGTTTTCAAAATCTGAAAAGCCCGGACTCATCTAGCTGAACCACAGTCAAAATTGGGCCGGTATATCTTTATATCACGTTGACAAAATATGAAAATTCAAAGAGACAGAGAACTTAAATGAAAAACAACTGAGTCTCACAATAACAGGGGCGAGGTCCAGTAAATTTAAGTTTCTATTCAATGTTTATTTTCATTTTTCGGTTGAAAATGCGCATGTAATAGGTGCGAACCGTTTTCGTAAAAATACAACGACTTCCGAATTTGTAAAGCGCTCCTTGAAAATATTTTGCCTTAAAAATATTCGAAGTTATCTGCAGATAGGCGATTTAAATGTACAATTAACACTTCGATGGGTTTCAAAACATTGAATTTTTATGTGCGTCCAGAAATTTCGGCTTTATTAATCGTCACCTTGTCAACACGCTGTGTTGTGCATTTGTTAATTGTTATATTCCTGTTTTCAGCAAAAAGACTAAATTCCCTCTTGTTTTTGAGTCACTCTTTCATGAGCTCAATTAATGAAGGAAGTTCTCTCCAGTGAATTTCTATTACTTTGTGTCTTCGTGCTTTAATTTATCTAATTAATTTCAAAACACTCTGTTCTAACAGTGACTGAGCGTTCCGTAACAGGAGGCTTGATTTTTATTCCTCATTATTTTATTTTTATTTATTTTTTTTTGACACAGAAAATACTGCTGCCTGACTGCTTTTTTTTAAAGCCAGCCCCGCATGTTTTGAAGTTTTTGCCACGCCAGACAGTGCCGTGCTTTTAAACCAAAACAAAAAAAGAATTGTGTCACTAAAAAATATAATTAGCACTTTGTTATGAATGATTCAGAAAACATTTTTATGAAGATCACAGGAAGTACTTTATAAAAATACTAATTACAGGCTAGATTCGAGGTGCTTGTGGTGGTCAAATAAAAGATCGTGTATGAATTAAAGAACAAATGAAGCGTGAATGAGTACATGGGGAGGGTAGAGTGTTAAACAGAGCGGAGTCCTTGCACTTAATATCCAACTAATGAAAGGAGAAGCTATAAATTGTCCTATTCTATTTTTTATGTCCGAAGTGCAACATTTTTCTTTTCATTCGCTGAAGCTATTCCAGTCTATTGAATTCTCATTCTGGCATGCTATTTTATGGCATTTTTAAGAAACCTGGGATTGTAAAGCATGAAAAATCAGAGGCAACAGTACGTGAATTGCAAAATTTCCCGTTACGGGGTCCATTTCAGGGATCTGTGTGTAAGTGGAGAGGGGGGAGGGCAAGTGGCAATCGAAACAGAGGATGTCTTGGCTTGGAAGAATCTTGGAAGCGAGTAATTTTAAGAGATCCAATTAGTAAAATGGAAAATAATTTTACATAATATAATAATTGATTTACGCAACCATCCTACTCATTTGATACTATCATACACAGGCTCTTTCGGAAAGGAGTACACGCATAACTTATTTATCTGTCGCAGACAGATAAATATGCGTTTACGCTGATTTTAGACGGAACGGAACCAAAGATAACACTGCAGACGGGAAGGAAAGACACTTTGAACTTTAAATTTTATTACTAACACAGCCGTCAAAAAGACTTTTGACGAAAATAAAAAATAAGGAAAAATAAAATTCCATAATCAAATACTGAATACCAAACAAGTAAACCGTTGAAAATCCTATGATTCAGAAAATGTTCCAATATGCGTCTTTGTATTTTTTTACGCAAAGGCGCAAGGCCAAAATAAACAACTTCCCCAATTAAACGATAAATACGCCTGATTTCAAAGCGACATACGAATTTTTAAAAAAAATCAAACGAAAGATCGGACTGGCTCTATTAGTAGTAAATATGTATAATCTAAATATCTCAATCGACAGAACAAAAGCCGGCATCAATAAAATACGCATTGCTGCGTCGTAAGCCAAAACGGAAATTTTACAATAATGTAATATACGACCGGCTCATAATGGTAGTTGGCAAACTATTAAGGAAAGAGAGCCCGCCATCAATGAAAAATGAGGCAAAGAATAAAGTTCCGAGGAACGTGTTCGAAATAATATATTGGAAGGCAATTTTTGAATAGGAGATGAGGGAAAGCAACATAATCCTACTCATCTAGTTTCCTGAGGTTTTTTTTCCTATTTGAGGCCCAAATCATGAAAATGACATGAAAGGGGTTTTAAGAAGCTAACGTTGCATATCTAACTCTCTCTTCATTTATCTCCTTCAAAATAATCCTGCTTCATCTATAATTTGAGAACAACTTTGGAAGAGATACTTGGAAGTTTTTATGCTAAAGGAACTATGTCACATGCAATCCTTAAGCACATAGATCCTTTTAGCATAAATACGTCCACTTATTCCTGTGATTAAGACCACGGTTTAATTCTATGTTTGCTCGCTCGTTATATGTAGCATTTGAAACGGTTTCTCCGAATCCTATCCACCTTTTGAAGTTGTCGCAGAACTAGCTACTCCCAGATCAAAGGAAACGACTTTTGAGATCTCCCAAAATTTTGAAGGGACTACTGAAAGAAAAGGCAAAAACCCCAGGACTTAGAGAGACGGTGCGGGACCTTTGAATCATCCTATACGTGCAATAGAGCCCCTCTTAGGCATACTACGAATGTGAATTAGTCGGTTTTTTTATAAGACTTTTAGTAAAGACCCTTTTGCTCTGAGCTATTGATGTGTCTGCTAGCTTCCTTCAAAATGTCTTTTTTTCTTCTTCTTCTTTTCCTTCCAGGCTCGGACTGGCCATAAGGCCAATCTGCCATTGGCAGATACGCCCCCTTGACGCGCTGAAAACGCGCCCCTCTGACAGATAGCAAAATAAGAAGAGAAAAAAAATTATGTTCGAGAATATGTGCAGAAATTTCTTAATTGAACCGAAGAAGAAAGAGATAGGAGTAAAAAAAAAGGTGCTTTTACGCATGACATTGGTGAACAGAGGTCCAAGAACAACTTTTTGAAGCGTAAACAATTTTCTGTGAAATGTGCACCTTTCTGTTGAAATACAGGCGCTTTATCATCCCTATGTGTAACTCCTTTAGAAGCGATGGTCGGTTCGATTTTTAGACATACGCACCGTTTATACCCCTCTTGAGAGACCTTTAAACATATTTCTATGACTATTGATTTGAACAAACCATAGCATATCTCGGGCAAACTTAGCCTTCATTTATCTCGAAATTCAAAAATAAGAGACGTCTAAAGTGTAAACGCGATACAACTATTCGCGCAAGATGGATGTCCGCATTGCATATGAAAAATGTAAGACGCGATGACGTGAGTTGTGAGTTCGCAAAGCTCTGCTATATGCGACTAGTTTACATCACCATTACGAATTAGACAAACGCAAACAAACACAATATGGAAATAGAGGGAGGGAAAGGATGCGCGTTTACGACGGCGCAGAGATACAAATATTCGTACCTGATGGACGTCCGTGCTGTATCTGAAAAAGTGAAGGCGCGTTGACGCGAGGCGTGAGCTCTCAATGCTCTGCTATATGCTGCCAATGAGGTGTCGCTCAGATTCGGGAGAAAAGTTAAAAAAGAGGCTCGAATACGTCTTTCCTGTCTTCGGCTGTGTTGATACTCGTCCTTTCTTCTTTTTTCAGTTTCCGAACACATTCCTTCTACCTTCGGCTATGCTACTCACGTAGTGCTTGAAGCACCATTACGAATTAGACAAACGCAAACAAACGCAATATGGAAATAGACTGAGGGAAAGGATGCGCGTTTACGACGGCGCAGAGATACAACTATTCGTACTCGATGGACGTGCATGCTGCATCTGAAAAATTGAAGGCGCGGTGACGCGAGGCGTGAGCTCTCAATGCTCTGCTATATGCTGCCAATGAGGTGTCGGTGTCGCTCAGATTCGGGAGAAAAGTTAAAAAAGAGGCTCGAATACGTCTTTCCTGTCTTCGGCTGTGTTGATACTCGTCCTTCCTTCTTTTTTCAGTTTCTTGTCTGATTCTTTTTTGGGATGGATTTGCAGACCCACGTCTTAGGCTCCTGTAAACCGCAGCACTGGCGGCAGCAGCACAGCTCTTTTGGAAATAATGGTGCTTGGATACGTCCTGGTGGCTTTAATTGTTTATGTTTTCTTTAATTTCAGAAGTCTGTCGGTTACTTCAATAAGTTCAATTTTGCAAATTTTACTCCATGCGATTACTTAATAATATTTGAACCTGAAAATAGCGTAAACAAGTGCTGCTTTGCCAAAATTTTCTCAACCCCTCTCTTCGTAGAGGATATACCCCACCAGAAAATATCACATTACGCCCCTTTAACCGGCCAAGGGTCTGCGCCCTCAGATGCGAGCCAGTCCGACCCTGTTTCCTTCTTTTTCTTCTTCTTCTTTTTTTTACTCGATGCTGGTCATTTTCCACTGTTATACTGCACCGCGGCACAGTCTCAAATTTTCATTATTTTTTCATCAAAAATATAACTATCCCATATCAAATCATCACATCCCTATTTAAGTAATAGTAACATGAAAAGGCGAATTATTTCAGAGGATTTGCCAACAATGCGTCGACCTGTCACCACGAAAGAATGTCTTTTGCACTTCGTAATGGCGTGAGGAATTTCACGAATTTCACGAGCATTCACGGCAAAATCGTTGAACTAGACGCTTTATCGTCATTTCAATCTAGAGGAGCGAAATATTTCCCAATCGTTGGCTGTTCGAAACGTCTCTAGCTTTATTTCCTCGTTGTTCCCTTGTCTCTCAGAACCGGGGGTATTAATTTGAGCGGCGATCCATTTCTGCATCAACTACATCATTTCCATCGTTCTTCCGGGTCTGTCGCCCGCATCGAGATAATCGTCACTCCCCTGAAGTAAGGGCGTATCTATTTTTCCATGTGAGCCAGTGGCGTGGCGTGAATTGCGATTTATCGATTGTTATGCCATTTAAACCCATGGAAAAGGATCGATAAACAGGGTGTTCGCAGCGAACGCCTTAATAATCGATTCTTTACCATAGGTTTAAATGCCATAACAATCTATGTATCGCAATTCACGCCACGCCACTGATATGAGCCCCGGAAAGCAAAGAGTCCTGCGGAAAACAAGGCTCATGTGAAAATCGAGAAACACCTTTACGTCAACGAAGCGACGAAATGAGTTTTAGCCAGGCTGGAATTAATGTTGTCTGGTGCAATACCTACCGTCTCATAAAAATGCAAGAGTCGAGAATTGTCTCCTTTCGACTTATTTTACAGTACCTAAGTTAAAACCAGAGATCAATATTAAATTTATTGGTCAACAAGATGAATGAAAAACATGATTTTTGTATGATTACGACTTCCGTGAAATGTAAAAAATCTCGAGCCAAATACAATCTTCAGCCGATGATTCCGGTTTCATCCCCCGTGCGGATGAGATAAAAGTCGTCTAACTTGTAGGAAATGAAGGAAAAAGCATCTGCTGCTGAAAGGATAAGCCACTGCCTCCGCGGGTAAGAGACGAGTAGATGAAATGATCCGCTTGAGAAGTTACGGAGACTTCGAAGAGGCTGAATATAAAACGTAGGAAAGATTCATACTTCGGAAAGTGAACAGCAAGGAGGAGACCAGAGAATGTCACATTTTCTCAACTTGGAGCAAACGCAATATTTTTTTTTATTTAAATGTGATGTAACGAGAGAGCGAACGACTAAACGGATTTGCTTCTATTTAAGCTTTGGCGTATTATTTCCTTAGCGAGCATTAAAATGAAAAATAAAGTTTCTCTCGAGTTCGAAAACTCCGAAGGACCAGCCTTTGTGAGATATCCATCAAATCGAATAATAAAAAGTTATAGATTGCTCGAGACGCTCTTTATTATTGACACCGATTGTGTATAGTAATGCATGGGTGTATTTTGCACTATTCATTCTCACCTGATTTATTTTCATGCGACAGGCTTCCTCGTGAAATACTTTTTCGCTCAATTTCTTCCAAAATTTCAAATAATTTCTTCAACGGACCGATCCCGATCGATAAGGACCGTTTTGGGGCCCACCTTTGTATTTCCTAAACTGCACGATTTTTCACTGATTGAATGTCCAATTTTTATGGATAACGTCGTGCTGTGGTTATTTTTTGTCTCTTTTCGGGTTCAAAACTGGCCTAAATATGTATCCAAAGGCATATTATATTGGTAAAAAGATTGAAAGAATAATAGAGCTAGGTATAAGCCAAAAATAAATTAAACAAATAATATTTCAAACTACATAGAGATGAGAGATGTAGTTTGAAATATTATTCGCTTAATTTATTTTTGGCTTGTAGCTCTATTATTCTTTCAATCTTTTTACCAGGATCTATGAAAGCTAGCCAAATTGGCATTAAAAGGCATATATATTTTGGTAAAAAATGCGGGTTTAACGGGTATGCGGTCAAATTAATGAAGAAAAGTCCACATTTTTTGCTAAAACAGGGCCTCGAACCCATGCTTAGGCCGGTATTACACCAGAAAAAGGCCGAAAATGAGCAAACCATGATGCGTTCCGGAAAATATAGACCTTCAATGAGTAAAAAATTGCGCAGTTGAAGAAATAATGCGGGGCGAGCCTAAATAAGATCCTTATCGATGCCCCTCCTTTTTTGACAATTTGATTCATCAGACCCTCAAGCTTTTTCTCAAAACAAACAACAATGATTAACTTACCTCTTCTCAAAATTAAAAATTAGTCATGCACAATATCGCAAACGCGCTCTCCTAGTCTCACGCAGACGCGAGACCTGATATTAATAACAAATCAATTTCATTGCTCCTCCTGGTTCTGATGCCACGAAAATATTCATCCAAATCGGATTCTGAAGTGCATTTTTTCTGTTAAAAAAGTGTAGCAGGGCTCTTACCGCTGCATTCCGCAGTCATATCACGTGTAAATCGGATGAACTACCATATCATCCCAATCACTCCCCATAATGGAAAGTGTAATCGTATTTACGAGGCCCTAGCGCTTGCCTGCATTTACCGAACGATCATACAATTTCATGTTTTACTCGCAGTTTCCGACTCCCGAGTAAGTAGAGTTTGAACGAGGTTGTGCTGGAAAAAAAGTGCATCCAATGCATATTTAAGTAACGGATAGGCAATCAGTCGCACAAGCTACACTTTTAGTACGGAAAAAGATCAGGCTTCACCTTCCCTTCATTACAGCCGCTTCGTGCGCCTAACCACCAAGTAGTAATATAATTTTTGTTCTTAACATGCGAGGCATATTAATCAAGAGTACGTGATCTTAATAGACTGAATGTTCAGTTTTTCTTGATCTACACAAACTGCCTACAGGAAACACATTCCCCATGGTGGACAAGGTGCAAATATCATTCAAAGGAAAAATGTCAACAAAAACATCAATCCTTTAACAGTTATAAAATGCACAGTATACGTAGTTACATGGATTCAAATTTTCTTTAAAATATTTTATTTCCGTCTGTTTTTTTACATTATTTAAGAATAACTAAGTAAAAAGAAATAGACGATTAAGATGAAACCATAATCTTTATTTTCCAAGGTGTTAATGACCTACGTTTTGTTAAAAGACCTGTAAATAAACGGTATTAATCAACCAATTCCAAAAACATTATCCGTCATTTGACATTGACTGAGTGGTGATTAAAATGTGTCTAAATGATTGAAATTGTATTATTCTTACATATAAGCTTAAACTTCCTTTTTGAATTATGAACGAATGGCGCTTACTCTACACATCCTGTAAGTACATTTCGTGTCTCCGTGTGATATTTCGTCATCACATGCTCTGACTTAAAGACGGTGCGAAACTATCAAACCACGTATTTCGGTTTGCGGCGTTGTAGACTTCCTGTCAAACTTTATTTTTTAAATGGAAAACTACTCGACGGCAATGTTTGAAAACTTCCATGTTTCTTTTCTCTTTACGCGAAGAAAACTCTGTAAAAAGTTTAAGAACTGACATCGATCTATGCTCCTTCACAAAACTAAAATGGGAGCGGAGATTTTTAAACACCGCAAACGAGATACGTGGTCTGACAGTTTCACCGTCGTTATGTTTTTTTATATGCTTATTTTTTAAAATATAATAATGATGAAATCAATAAATTTGTTCATCTTCATCTTTCAGACTGCGTATGCAATCCAGACGCAAAACGTTTGTACGATGATCTGCTCTCCAACTACAACAAACTCGTCCGTCCAGTTGTCAATGTCACAGACGCTCTCACAGTCAAGATTAAGCTGAAACTTTCCCAACTTATCGATGTCGTGAGTACTTTTATCAAAGATCTTTTTTGCCTTGAAAAATTCTTAGAATTGCCTTTTTCTCTGTATTTCCTCATCAGATCAATCAAGTCGTATCTACAAAATCTCACGTTTTATCAAGTCGTCAATTGTCAAGTTGTCATGTGTCAGTTATTTCTTGTCAGTTGCAAACAGGATTAAGGTTTTCCATTTCGTAAATATTTGATTG
>NW_017564655.1:3069502-3104695 GCF_001854935.1 Bemisia tabaci | reverse complement strand
ATATCGACGGTGAAACTACCAAACCACGTATCTCGTTTGCGGTGTTTAAAAATCTACGCTCGCATTTTATTTTTTTGAAGTAGACCAAATCAATATCATTCCTTGAAATTTTCACAGAATTTTCACCGCACAAAGAGGAAAAATCACAGAAATTTTCAAGACTGGACGTTAAGTAATTTTTCATTTAAAAAAATGATGTATGACAGGAAGTCTGCGACGTCGCGAACCGAGATACGTGGTTTGGTAGTTTCACCGTCGATATATCTTTTGATAAAAAATGCGGGTTTAACGGGTATGCGGTCAAATTAATGAAGAAAAGTCCACATTTTTTGCTAAAACAGGGCCTCGAACCCATGCTTAGGCCGGTATTACACCAGAAAAAGGCCGAAAATGAGCAAACCATGATGCGTTCCGGAAAATATAGACCTTCAATGAGTAAAAAATTGCACAGTTGAAGAAATAATGCGGGGCGAGCCTAAATAAGATCCTTATCGATGCCCCTCCTTTTTTGACAATTTGATTCGTCAGACCCTCAAGCTTTTTCTCAAAACAAACAACAATGATTAACTTACCTCTTTTCAAAATTAAAAATTAGTCATGAACAATATCGCAAACGCGCTCTCCTAGTCTCACGCAAACGCGAGACCTGCTATTAATAACAAATCAATTTCATTGCTCCTCCTGGTTCTGAACTTCTGACGCCACGAAAATATTCATCCAAATCGGATTCTGAAGTGCATTTTTTCTGTTAAAAAAGTGTAGCAGGGCTCTTACCGCTGCATTCCGCAGTCATATCACGTGTAAATCGGATGAACCACCATATCATCCCAATCACTCCCCATAATGGAAAGTGTAATCGTATTTACGAGGCCCTAGCGCTTGCCTGCATTTACCGAACGATCATACAATTTCATGTTTTACTCGCAGTTTCCGACTCCCGAGTAAGTAGAGGTTGAACGAGGTTGTGCTGGAAAAAAGTGCATCCAATGCATATTTAAGTAACGGATAGGCAATCAGTCGCACAAGCTACACTTTTAGCACGGAAAAAGATCAGGCTTCACCTTCCCTTCATTACGGCCGCTTCGTGCGCCTAACCACCAAGTAGTAATATAATTTTTGTTCTTAACATGCGAGGCATATTAATCAAGAGTACGTGATCTTAATAGACTGAATGTTCAGTTTTTCTTGATCTACACAAACTGCCTACAATAAACATATTCCCCATGGTGGACAAGGTGCAAATAATCCAAAGGAAAAATGTCAACGAAAACATCAATCCTTCAACAGCTATAAAATGCGCAGTATACGCAGTTACATGAATTCAAATTTTCTTTAAAATATTTTATTTCCTTCTGTTTTTTTTACATTATTTAAGAATAACTAGGTAAAAAGAAAAAGACGATTAAGATGAAACCATAATCTTTATTTTTCAAGGTATTAATGACCTAGGTACGTTTTGTTAAAGCACCTGTAAATAAACGGTATTAATCAACCAATTCCAAAAACATTATCCGTCATTTGACATTGACTGAGTGGTGATTAAAATGTGTCTAAATGATTGAAATTGCATTATTCTTACATATAAGCTTAAACTTCCTTTTTGAATTATGAACGAATGGCGCTTACTCTACACATCCTGTAAGTACATTCCGTGTCTCCGTGTGATATTTCGTCATCAAATGCTCTGACTCATAGACGGTGAAACTGCCAAACCACGTATCTCGGTTTGCGGCGTTGTAGACTTCCTGTCAAATTGTATTTTTTAAATGGAAAACTACTCGACGGCAATGTTTGAAAACTTCCATGTTTCTTTTCTCTTTACGCGAAGAAAACTCTGTAAAAAGTTTAAGAACTGACATCGATCTATGCTCCTTCACAAAACTAAAATGGGAGCGGAGATTTTTAAACACCGCAAACGAGATACGTGGTCTGACAGTTTCACCGTCGTTATGTTTTTTTATATGCTTATTTTTTAAAATATAATAATGATGAAATCAATAAATTTGTTCATCTTCATCTTTCAGACTGCGTATGCAATCCAGACGCAAAACGTTTGTACGATGATCTGCTCTCCAACTACAACAAACTCGTCCGTCCAGTTGTCAATGTCACAGACGCTCTCACAGTCAAGATTAAGCTGAAACTTTCCCAACTTATCGATGTCGTGAGTACTTTTATCAAAGATCTTTTTTGCCTTGAAAAATTCTTAGAATTGCCTTTTTCTCTGTATTTCCTCATCAGATCAATCAAGTCGTATCTACAAAATCTCACGTTTTATCAAGTCGTCAATTGTCAAGTTGTCATGTGTCAGTTATTTCTTGTCAGTTGCAAACAGGATTAAGGTTTTCCATTTCGTAAATATTTGATTGTTTTGATCGAGTTGTTAATGCCACCGTTTGACGCGTGATAAGTTATTTAATAGTTCTGGGCAAATGTGACATTCCTCTATGTGTGTCAAACGGAGAAGATTTGATTTTAAGAAACCTCGTATAATAATTTTAACAGTATCTAAAGAGCTTGTTCCGATTGAATGAGAGACGCTTTTTCTCATGAGTGTTCAAATAGCGGAGGATTCTTCACTTCAGTTGATGATACATATTTTGACTCAGGTGTGTGCGGTGAAGTATCATACTGAAGGCGTTTTCGACTGGTGACAACAGTTAGACGTATAGTTCACAACCACGCGTGCATCGTATCAGTGCCGGATTCACCTACCTACTTGCCGCCCATGGGCCGCCTGTATTTTTCCGCCCTCTTCTCATTCGTTTTGAAACATCAATAAAAACCATCGAGTGAACGTGCCGGAGGGGTAGGGGTGCATAAGACGCGTTCATTCGTGATGGACAAATTTTTTGCGAAAGCCCTATGTCAAACTACCAGCAAAATTTCATGGAACTTTGCGCGAAAGTTAAGTTCCGTAAACCTGTCTCTGTGTCGACAAGGTCCCCCATTTGTAAGAAATGAACAAAAAAATTATGAAAGAACAAAAATAAATGTGGTCAAATAATTTTAACTTCCGCCGCCGTGCCGCGCCGCGCTGAACGCACTGCTGTGTTTTGCGCAATGCGTGAAGTATTTCTACAGTCTTGTAGGCGCTATGCGTTTCACGTCGACCGCTGCTGACCGCACTGTTTTTGACGCAATGCGTGAAGTATTCCTACAGTCTTGTAGGCGCTTTGCGTTTCACGTCGAGCGGTGCTGAACGCACAGTGTTTGACGCGCAACGCGAAATTACTGTACTCTCAGGAAATGAGAGATTTTTGTCGCCTTTTCTCGTTTGTATTTTTTTCTGAATCCGATTTGCTTTATACCCTCACTTCAAAAAATCGCTTAATTTGCCGACCCCTAAATTTGCCGCCATGGGCCGCGGCCCATGTTGCCATCCCCTTAATCCGGCCCTGCATCGTATAAGGATTTCATAAACCCGCATCCATCCCGTCATTTCTTTGAAGACGAGTCAGATATCCACCAAGATACAATACATAAGGACGTATTTCTGCCAAACGGAACAATGCGCATTAAGACATGAGCCCTGAGATCCATAAGAATGTGTGCATGGCAGGGCTCACGTCATATGCACATTGTTCCGTTCGGCAGAAATACATCCATTTGTTGTAAATAATGTTTACAGTTTTCATAGAGGTTTTGCCGATTAATTGTGCACAATATACTTCATGATTGGCCGAAAAGCGGAGGATTCTGAACAGGAATTTATGATACAAATATTTTAACTCTGGTGTGAATAGTGAAGTGACCCAGTGTTCTGCCGTGCTAAGAAAACACGCCGTATGTGCATTCTAATGCTGCCAAAGTGCCTCTCAGAAAATATTCATTTTTGAATATTTGTCCTTGAAACTTTCAGATGTTTTCGATTAAAGTGCGAACAAAATTCTCCGAAAAATCAAAGAAAAAATACTTACGAATTTTCTCGAAAATGTGCGTTTTGTCAAGAAAAATTTGGCAACGTCTGAAGGTTCCTACAGCGTTTTTCCTCAGCACGGCAGTGTTGTATCGTCTATTTTCGATTTTTTGGAGAGAGCTGGGTTTCGAAGACTAGAATACTGGAAGCATCCACACAAACCGGCCTTTGTGAGTGTGAGAGAGTAGCTCTTTGGTAGCGCATTATAAGGGATGAAGATTTTACACCCCCGTTTATGAGAGTGGAAACTTTAGATTTACCACTTTTCTTTTCCATGGCGGCGCGGGTGCGGAATATCGTGAGAAAAGAAGAACTTTGGAGGATTGTAGATCGGCCGATTAGGAGGCAAAAACAAACTGAAGCGTCAACCAAGACCCCCTGCTCCCCCCTCAACCCCTACTCTTCCTGCCGCGCGCTACCCTCACATTCATTTACCCGTCTGTTTGGGTTGAGGATAGGGGTTTCGCGTTCACTTTGGTTAATCAAACGTGAAATTCATTGTGCTACTTGTGTGCTCGAGAACTCTAAATTTTTGGCGTCGAAATTGCCCGTGCGTCAGCTCGCTGGCTTCCCGCTCCCCAGCTCCACCGAGTGTTGCCAAATTTAGGAAAAATTCACGAGCAATTACCTCCATTTTATCGTTTCCCTCACGAAAGATTGTAACTGCGTTTCGATGCTGCCAAAATTACCCTCATCGATTTTATTTTACCAAGAGAATTTGGGGTATTTCCAACTGAAACTTCCACTGATTTTTCTTCTGATTTCATGCCAAAATCAATCATAGAAAAGTGAACTGTTTGAGTTAGTTTAGCAGCCTTGGAATAGAGTTACATTCTTCCGTTCGGAAAAGGACGATTTGAGGGGCTTGAAGGGCGAGTAGGATAGGTGAAATTCATGCTATTTCAAGAAAAACGAAAAAGAATTAAAAAGAGAATCATGAACATGAACAATATTAAATTGTATTTAACTAGAAGCCATACCGCCTTGGCAGCCATGTAAGCCCTGATCCTTCATATAAGTTAGAGAGTGTACTCAAAGGTTGGCAACCCATCTTTAGCTCCGGGTTTGTTTTTCATTTTCGCGGCTTTGTTTGCCTTACATTTTTTCCTCACCTATTTCAGAATCCCTTGTTAGGAGCCAAGTTAGTGTAAAGTATTCCGTTCTGACTCGGAAAATTTCCTCACAGCATCGGATCAGCCAGGTGTTATGAGAATAACTCTTGTTTCGAAAGTTCCATATATTTCTTTAATATCCAGATCAAAAACTTTGCAGTTACCTGGTTGCAGTCAAACAATGCCGAACAACACCGGATTGCTGCGCCCATAATGCGAGGAAATGGGCTAATTTTCTTGTTTCTTCAATATAGATGACATTTTTGCATGTGCGTTTGCCATGTTGCCGATGTAGATCAAAACTTCTAACGACGGATTTTACGAAAATATAGTCATGTTTCATTGTTGATGGGATTTGCCTGAGGAGCTCTGGCAGGATCGCTGTCAGTGGCGGTTGGGTGTCGCAGAGCGCATGGAAGCGCTGTAAGAGAGGCATGCTAGTGCTATAAGAGAGGCATGCTAGTAGTTTGTTCTTTCCAGACCGTAAAGCTTTTGAGCCAAAGAAAGAAATTGAGGCGAGGAAAATTGGAGATCTAGAATAGAATTTCATTTTTTTTCCCTTTTTTTCTTTTTCTCTTTTTTATAGCATTTTATCAAGTGAGTATATACACTGAAAAAAAAAAAACTTCTAAAATCAACACATGAAATAGTGAAAAAGGGTGACAACTCATCAAAATAGATTAAGAACACCGGGTTGATTTTTACTAATTTGGTGATTTGTCACCGTATTTTAGCATTTTTTTTTTCAGTGTAGAGTGACGCTCAGGAATAGAATCGAGCGTGTCTTAATTGAAATTCCGCCGTGTTTCTTGCTTACTGTTCATGTTTCCTCTCATTTCAGAGTTTCATTTAATCGTTTTCTCCGAAAAATGCCGTCAAAAATTTGGTGCCGAAGCCTAACGAACACAGGACGCATGACCGTAGACGTGTAGAAATGTAAAAAACCAAAATTACAACAGATTCTAAGTGACGCAAATCTCCCGGTAGAAACTTCAAAAAACACGTCGAAATGATGTAATGGAACATCGTAGTGTCTGTTTTTAATCACTAGTGGGAATGACACCAATTTAAATGCGAATCTGAGTATGGACCAAAAATTATGGGATGGTGTAAGAAGATTCGTACAGCTACCGCACAAGATCCCATGGCATAGAATGCTTGACCAGCTTAAGTAGGATCAACACATGCAAAAGCACTGTGAAAACGTTTAATGATAAAAACCTTTCAGTTTTCCATAATTTTCACATTAGAATGCAGAGGGCAACGTAATGTGAGTAGCAACTGAAAACATTAGTGCCCTTTCACATTTTCCTGTACCCACTATTTAACTTCTCACACGGTTCAACCCCGTGCGATACATTTTGTGAGAGCAGCTATTTCGGAACACATTAAACACACCCGAAAGATAAATTCGATGGAATTGACGATTAGTTCTTGAATACAAAAAAGTTTCACCATTTCTAAAAAGCTTCTATATCCCTTGCAAACTATGATGGTGATCCCTAACTCAGTGTAACTTTCCATAAAAAAAAAAGTTACAATGAGCAAGCAATTATAAAATATTGAAAAAAATCAAAAGAATCGTTAACTTGTCTCCCGAATTGGAACGGCGCAACACCTAATTGGCAGCTAAGAGTGGCGAGCATTGCGAGTTCACGCCTCACACCATGGGGCCTTCAATTTTGCACGTGCAACACGGTCATCCATCAAGTGCGAATAGTTGTATCTCTGCACCGTCATAAACGCTGATCCGTTGCTTTATCTATTTCCATGTTGTGTTGATTCCGTTTGTCTTTATTTGTATGGGTGCTTGAAGGGTGAATGATGGTAATTACACGCAGAAAAAAGTGCAGCTAAAATTATCTTTAACGCCTCCCATTTCCTTAAAATCGAGTTTGAAAAATAATAAAGCAGAACAAATGGATACTTTATGTTTTCAATCATAACAAACTCAATTAAATATTCCAAATAAATATGATAGCTATTATTGAAACCAGATGGTTGATTATCTCGCAGAAAACAGAAATTGTCTCTTAGAATAAAAATTTGTATCGGTAAAAATTGTGTAATGTAATGTGTAGTCGGTTGTTATCACGCAGAAAACAGAAATTGTGTCTCAGAATAAAACTTTTTATCGGTAAAAATTGTGTAATGTAATGTATGTAAAGAGAATACGTATAGTTACGTCCTAAAAACTCGAATTTGGCGTTGCAAGGCAAAATACCGTAAGTTTGGAAAAGAGAAACATTAAATCACTACTTCATGGCTTGAAGGCATTAACTTTGTATCATTTGACGCGAGAACGCTAAAAAATCGAAACATTGACCCCTAGCGCTCTGCAGCTGTTCAAAGTTTGGGATAGAAAATTGGAGATTTGAGGAAACCGCCGTTAAAATATGCTGGAGCTACTGACAGTCTTTGGAGTGATTCACGTAAAACTTATTCTCTAAATACCGGATAAATCACACTTATTCTCTGGCTCATACTTCCGTGCCGACGAGAAACGGCGTATGAACCTTCAAACGTTGCCAAATTTCATTTGATAAGGTACGATTTCTTAGGGATATCTGTAAATAGCTTTTTACAATTTTCAAACAATTCTATTCTCAGTTACATCAAAGTTATCTGAAAACAAGAAGAAATATTCATAACTGCGTTCTTAAAAATGAAAATAAAAATTCGGGGGCTTAGACTACCCATATAAGAAGAATGTGGCCATTTGTGTGCCCTTTTTTGAATATGTTCTAAAATATATCCTGCTGTGAAACTCTTCACAATCGTAAGTAATTAGACGAGACGATAACTCCATGACAAATAAATTTTGTAAATTTGGCGGAAAAATGTTAGCAACTTTCATGAAGAATAAGAGGATAAAGAAAAATATTCATAATTTTCCCAGAAAATTCAGTTTCATTGAAGGAGATGTGGCAACGCCTGGAGGTTCATACAGCGTTCTTCCTTAGCACGACCGTATAGGGTCGCTCTGTTTTCTCTTAGACTCCTTTGCATATCAATTTCAATGATGAGTCCGGAGTCCTTCCGGGACCTCCATAGCAGGGACAAGCGCTTCCAGGACTTTATGTCTACCTACCTTTCGTCCATTAAATAAATGTCCACCGCTGTTTATGTCCACTAAACGTTAAGTCCTGTCTTCATTAAGTCCACATGATTAAATGTGATTTAATGTATTATTATAATTTATCTTATTTTATTTTTATTTTTTTTATTTTTTTATTTTTACTAAACCAAAATTAATTTCATGCGATTCAAGTTTCAGAATCGCTGCATCGTTTAAAAATCGTTCGAGTTTCTGCATCGTTGCAATTAAGATACATATTTACCCTTTAGTTATCGTAAATAACTCTTGCATTGCTTTTGGTGCAATGCGAGAAGTATTCATGTAGTCTAGTAGGCGTTAACATGCGCTTGACGCCGACCGCACTGTTTGGCGCAATGCATGAAGTATTCCTGCAGTCTTGCAGGCGCTGATATGGGTTTGACACCAACCGCACCGCCGTATTCGGCGCAATTATTCGAACTCGCATTAAGATAATCGCGGCATCGAACAATTGGGCTAAATAGGCCCAAGTTGTGTTTTGACGCCGTACGAGCACCCCAACGTTGACTCGCTTCTCCCGATAAAACATTTTCTCTGAGGAAAGTTAGTAAAGTTTTAAGTGTTCGCTTTTTTAGATTAAATGGACTACTAAACAAGGTACAAATTTAGCACTCTGATACATGATTCTTCATTAAAATTTCACGTAGAACACGATTCGCGCAGCGAAAACTACTGAAATCAACTTCTAGCTAAGATTTTATCGTTTTTATTGAGGGGAACTTTAAATTGCCCGGTCACAAGAAAAGCAAACCCATACGAAAGTTAAATTGCGCACTAGAACGGCTTTAGCAGACTACTCAATCGAGCATTGTTTCTTTCCCACACTGTGTCGTTCAAAGTTTGTACAGTTTGAGCTGAGCGTCAAGATTGAGGTTGGCATATTTTCATATTACTGAGACTGACATAGTGAAGTTTGGCGTGCAATTTAACCCAAATAAATTATCCAATGTATTTTTCAATTTCTCTTTAGTTTTCAAATGGAAAACTACTCGACGTCACTTTTTGAAAATCTCTGTGTTTTATCCTCTCCGTGGAGCAGAAACTCTGAGAACTCTGTGAAAACTTCAAGGGATGATATTGATTTGTTCTCCTTCAAAAAAATAAAATAGGAGCAGAGATTTTTAAACACCGCAACCGAGATACGTGGTTTGGGAGTTTCATCTTCGATCCTGCCGTGCTAAGGAAAAACTCCGTATGAACCTTCAGGCGTTGCCGAATTTCCTTTAATAAAACGCAAATTTCCTGGTTAAATTATAAATATTTTCCTCCCAATTTTTCAGATAATTTCGTCCGCAATCTCACTTAAAGATTCAGAAAATTCAAAGAAAGAATATTCATAACTTTCCTGAAAAATAAACATTTTATCGAAGGAAATTTGGCAACTCTCGAATGTTCATACGACATTCTTCCTTAGCACGGCTGGATATGAGTCGCGCTTCTTTTTTAAACTTCTTGACAATATTAGGCAAATTTCAAAGAACATCTGAAGCGTTTTTGTTTTTGTTTTTTTTTCAAAACAACGGTATGAAAAATGAGGAAAGCTAATTTTTATCCCAATACTTCTTCATTCTCCGTATTGAAGAGGTTAGGCGAGCATTACCTTTATGCTGCCCGGAGAGGCACCGAAAAGTACCCTCTAAGCAATTTGCGGGAGTTTCCTGAGCAGTTCGGAGGCTCTGACTAAGCTCGTACTTAAAATGTAGCGTTAACTAACTACATAATTACCATTACATTAGGCGTAAAATTTCACCGAGAGCCTAATGGTTTGAAGTGAGACCTTGAGAGATCTTCATTCGGGGCCTTAAGTTGGGAGCGGGATGCACGTAAAGTTAAGGAACTGCTCCGCGCGTAAAAGTTCACTTGATTCAGTTGACGTAATTACATTCGGCGCTTTGTTTGTCGTGAGGATGACGGTAGTGGATGGCCCGTAATTGAATTAACGTCGGTGTAACGCTACCGCGGAATCCCTTTTCTCTGAGAGCTTATCGCTCGGCGCGATGGAACATTACAAGTTTCACTTGTCTCCCGCAGTGTTCCCTGTTCCTGCTCCCCATTTTCGAACAAGGAACGCATCCTGTACGCGCCTACGGAAAAGTTTACGTTATGAGCCCGAATTTCCGCTGGTAATAGACGCGGGGTAAGATGCGTGCACGGGCGGAACTAGGGGGCAAAGGGCTTTGCCCTCCCAAGAAATGTGAGGGATTTTACTACGTAAGTGCGTGACGTATCTTTCATCTTAAAATTGAGATCGGATCAATTTTTCGCTGAGAATTTCGGAAAACGGGTCGCTAAACCGTGAGCAAACTTTGGCTGGTGGATACATGTTTCCGAAGGTAAATAACCCTTAGAACAGGATGCGCACATTAAAAACTCGAGAAAGTGTCTCAGAAATCGTGAAATGCGCAGTTCAATCGTCGCAACTTATTCGCAAAATTAGAACGCTTCAGTTTTGCGCCAAACCGAATTTAATGTCATTCGGCTCCAATCAGAAGTGATCACAAGTTTCTACGACTTCCGTCAAATATCTTTCTATTCCTCGTATATGAAAATGATGGGAATGTTAAAACTATGTCTTTAGAATCAAAGAATCGAATGTCATTCATGTTTTCTGTAGGAGACATTTTAAGATAATTTTAGGCGCATTCCGAATATATAAAATTTCGTTTACAGTCCAACAAATGCTGTTTTGTGGTGATTCTGCAGTTTTTGTTCAGAAAAAAGCATCATCTACAATTGAGAATAAATTCTGGTAAATATCAAACTCAACTTGGTGAACAAGCCCCCTCGAAAAAAATTGGGAGTGCTATTTATATTTGCCTATGGGTAGACCGATGTGCATGGGAATGGTCTGAGAGAGGGTTCAATTCTGTGATGATGGAGAAATATTTGAGGTCTCGAAATAGGAAGCTAGGAAGCAGCGAATATTGACTTTCAAATGCCAGTTGCCATATCTCTCCATCGGCTTGACTTTAATTGACGATGCATCCTACTACTAAGTGTTTGCATGCGGCTTTGGCTACCCGATCAAATGCGAGCAAACCGAAGGGCCATTGATGACTCGAAATTGCTCCACCGAACGATCAAAGGACTGACAGTATCATCGATGATCTTGAAGCATGTTCTGTAAAGCGTATCAGGTTCGGCAAAAGCTATTCTCGTGATTTCAACTCTCCTTTTTAGTCGCAGGTGCAGTAATAGTTGTTCTTTTAAAAAAGTTGTTATTTATAAAAAAAATCCATGACGACAAATCTCACGTTCTAGCAATGGGAAAGTTTGTTGGCTTGTCCTTTTTCTTTTTCTTTTTTTCATAAATTTAAAAAGAGCGCATACTTCTTTGAAAACAGTGGATGGGCGTCCATCATCCTCCAAGAGCATTCGCGAATGGCAGGTGCAGGCAGAGCAACTATACGTGCTTGCTGGTAGCCCAAATTGCATATCTGTCCAATTTGAAGGCGTTTTTCCTGAGCGCAATGGACCGGTAGACCAGGTGTGAATTTAAGCATTCTGATACATGCTTCTTAACGTGCAGCAGCAAAGCCGAAGCACCTATATCGAAGCTACCATCTTTTCATACCGCAGAAACTCTTAGGGTAACATTTAGTGCGTGATTTGTCTCAGGTAGACTTTTGTTTTTCCATGAACAGAGAGTTTGAATTTACGCACCAAAATACGTTTAAAAGCTTAGTTGAAAGGTAGTTTTAGTAAATTTCGACGCACGATTGTGTCCTGCGTCAAATTTTAGCTAATAAAATTAATTAGAAACCTTAAATTCGTACCGTAAAAAAAGATGAGCCCAAAAAGGGAGATACCACGGTATGGACCATCGTCAGAGATGACATCATACACCGTATTTTTTTATAAGCAATATATCTTCGTTAGTTTGCTCTTCGATCATTGAAGTTTGAACAGATCTTCTTCAATAATGCTATAGTGTATAACCTTATACTAGAAAAACACGATTCTGCGACTAGCGCAACTGACCTATTCTGCCGTGCTAAGAAAAAACGGAGTAACAGTATTCGAGAGTTGCCAAATTTCTCCAGATAAAAAATGCATTTTTGAGGAAAGCTATGCATATTTTTTCGTGAAACTTTCAGATATGTTGGATCAAATTGCGAGCAACATTATCTGAAAAAGTTGGAGAAAAACATACAAAAATTTTCCAGTAAATTCAGACTTTAATGAAGGAAATCTGGCACCATTTAAAATCGAATACGGGGTTTTTCCTTAGCACGGCAGCATTGCGATCCTCGTTAGCTTTAACTGGCTACGCCGCCGTGCTAAGGAATAACGCCGCATGAACATTCGAGAGTTGCCAAATTTCCTTCGATAATATGTTTATTTTTGAGGAAAGATATGCATATTTTTCCGAGAAACTTTCAGATGTGTTAGATCAAGTTGCGAACAAAATTATCTGAAAAAGTTGAAGAAAAAGGTTTAAAATTTTTCCAGTAAATTCGGGCTTTATTAAAGGAAATCTGGCACCGTTTTAAAGCTAATACGGCGTTTTTTCTTAGCACGGCAGAATTGCGATCCTTGTTAGATTTAACTGGCTACGCTGCCGTGCTAAGGAATAACGCCGTATGAACATTCGAGAGTTGCCAAATTTCCTTCGATAAAATGTTTATTTTTGAGGAAAGCTATGCATATTTTTCCATGAATCTTTCAGAAATGTTAGATCAAGTTGCGAACAAAATTATCTGAAAAAGTTGAAGAAAAATATTCAAAATTTTTCCAGTAAATTCGGGTTTCAATAAAGGAAATCTGGCACCGTTTAAAAGCTAATACAGCGTTTTTCCTCAGAACGGGAGCATTGCGATCCTCGTTAGATTTGACTGGCTACGCGGAGGAATGCGCGAAGTCGCAACGGGTGGAATTCGCGTATGTGTTGGGTTTGCCGGCGGCGGCGTTTATCCGTTATCGGGGCGCGTAGCGTGTGATTATATTCGAGCGGGCGCTTGATTTGTTGTGCCCGACTGGTCGTTTGCGTATCGCCGATCCGCGCCGCTCCATAAATCCACCGCCCTCGCCCTCTGTCACAGAGCTACCCGGATGAACTTCCTACCGCTCCTGCAAAACAGGCATCCCGCAACGCAGCCCTTTAATTTATTTCCATCGTCCACGCAGAGCTTACACAAATCAGCCAAAATTGACCTCTTCACTGGTCAAACAGCGAGACTTGGGCGTTCAATATTCTCAGTCACTCTCAAGTCTCATCTGTAATTGGACTACATTTCGCAATTAGGAAGCACGAGCTCTGGCTCACCCGTAAAAACAACTATGTGTATAGGGAGACTGATGATACATACGCTGTTTCTGAACCGAGCTCGAAATTGTACTTCCTAATTGCAAAATGGAGCCCATGTTGAACGGCGTCATAGGACTACGGTCTTAATCTAGAGCCTCTTATTGTTAGAAAACGATGCACTTTTAAAACTGGATTTCCCTCGGTATTTGAGATGTTTTTATTGCGTAGGAATAATCCTTTTTTCAAAGCAGTCTAATGATGACAAACTTTGTTTAAAAAATACATATTTCTTGCGTAAAATATATGAAAAATACACAATAATAGTTCGCAAACTTTATTTAAAACAAATCTAGTACGTGCAAAATGTGAAACCAAGGCTAGAAAATAAACAAAATGCCTGGGACGTTTCAGGGTGGTTACAACCCCTTTTCTGATCAATAGACAAAAATACGGTAAAATTAATATGTATAAATATAAAGCCCTAAAACCCCTACTTGTGACAACAAAAACAAAACAAAAGTCATCAATGATATGGATATCGTAAGTACAATCGTCGTGAAATACATTTATAGTTGGGCTGACTATGATTAAATCCACTAAAATTGTCACTCTTCTGACGTAAGGCCGTTTATCGATTCCTACGTGAGCCCCAGAAAGCATGAATTTAGATTTAAAACAGAACTCAATTGGAAACTGAGATACACCCTTACGTCAGAAGGACGAATATACAATGAGAAACGTTTACCAATAAATTTACCCTCCAGAATTCGTGAAACGACTACCCCCTCCCATCCATGGAAAAACGACATTCATGGCTTGACGCAGCGAATCCTTACAACCAGAGTGCGCTGCGGTCTGCTTTTGAAATATCTCTCGGTATGTAAATAATTCAATAATAATGCAGCTCTATTTAACTATCGTGCAGGCGTCCCGAGACAGTTGATGGTTCATCTTTGTTATTTGTTCGTCCTCCCAATCGATGACAAACCGGGGTGCTCTCCGCAGATTCAACAACCGCCGTCAAAGCGCAGGAACTGTTTGTTTGATAATTCGGTCTTTCGTTGCAATTCAACCATTTCTATTTGTACTGCGTGGACCGCACCAGAGACCGGCGGGAGCTACGTTAACAAGTAAATGGTCATTTAGTTATTTAAGTCGTCGACGTGGTTTGCTCATTCGGGTGAGCCGGTGCATTGGTACCGTCGCTCTTTTGACGTAAGGGCGTATCGCTAGTTCCAACTGAGCCCCGAAAGCTTTGGAGTTATACGGAGAGCAGGGCTCACGTAAGGATTGAGGTAAGCGTTTACGTGAGAGGAGCGAGAATACTGCAAAACAGGGACGGAGAACCGTTTGCTCATTAATCGACCGATACGACCAGTATTATATCAACATTGGTTTCTAGTGAATATAGTTGCATTGACAGAGCTAGCATTTTGAGACAAAAACAAGTTTTGAACACACTTTCTTTATCAGGGAGGTCATATCTAAGATGCCTTCTCTTAGCTTTTTCTCAGTTCGTTTTTTTATATACATAATTGAAACATTTATACTTTGAAAAGACGTAATGACGTTCACTTGTTATACGGTCGAAACTCATCCGGATACGAAGTTTTGCTTAAACGTGGATAAATATTTTTTTTTTTAGAAAAGTGTAACCGTTATTTGAAAAGTCCCAAGTATTCCTATCTTCTTTCATGTTTATTTCCTCCTTTTCCATAACGTTTCCCTCTCTGTCAAATATTATAAATATCTTTTGTTTTTCAATTTTTGGAGTTATATTGACGGCTTGGACCCAACAAAACCATTTTCAATTTCGTAATCTCCTAAGTCTCCACATATGTCCACACACAGAATCATACGTATTGAAAGAAAAACGATGCAGCAAAAGTTAGGATGTTATCGTAAATTGATTAAAATCGCGTTACGACATAAACAGATTTAAGAAACGAATCATCAATTCCTATGTAAATCGAAGAGGTAAATGTAGAAAGGGCTCCTAAAAGTTTTGCTTTGCTCTGTGCTCTCATTTACTTTTATGGATAAACAGAAGTTGCAAAATCTCAACAGTATTGAACGTCATTGCTTCTTCTACTGAACTGTATCCAATTATTTAATGGATATGCGAGGCTCCATTGGACGTATTTATGCACGTTGCACGCGAATCGTATGCGCACAGTTCCTGTTAGCATAAATAAGTCCAATAGATAGGTAGAATGACTTACGCTGTCCAAAGTGTATATAACTTACCTATAATCCTTAGAAAAATAATGATAAACAATATCGAAAACAGTATGTTCTCAGAGAGATAAGACTTAAGTCGTTCCGTCTTCGAGGACGCAAAAAACTTCACTCTCTGCTCAGTCTCAAGAGGAAAATGAAAACATTTTTGTTTAACCTAGTATTCACGGCGAGAGGGAAATAAACATCTTGTGAATACTCGCCCCTTCTTTTCTACGGTTTGTCAGGGACGGGACTTGTAATCTGCTGCATGTGATCTCTAGATGACAAATTGTTTTTACTTGTCTTCTCGATGTTCCTTGGTGGTAAAACTTGACAAATAGCGCGGTTAGCATGTTCGTTTCTATCACGTTTGATACCAGTGGTTACTTGTCCGAGATCACATAAACCCTTATGAATTCTGCTCTCATATTTCCTATGGAGAAAAATGATTGTATTTACATGGAATTCTGGGGCAACTAGGGGAGTTTTCAAGAAATTACGTCGACTAGTTTTTGAAATAAAAAATAAAGTGTGAAAGGAAGTCTGCAACGTCGCAAAAGAAGATACGCGGTTTCGCATTTTGACCATCGATATATGTCGCAGGCAAATAGTGAAATCAGGAATTTTCTCAAATGCCTGGGCAGATAGTTAACTTTTGACGGTCTACAAAATTTTGTGAACTAATAGCGAAGAGCTCACGAGTTTTCAATATTTTTGGAAAAATAACTCATAAAACTTACGAACTATTTTTGTCTCTCTCTCTCTTCAATTTCTTCTCATATTTTTAAATTTTGAAATTCTAAAAATTCTGTATTTTATGACATGCTGAGAATTTGGAGATGAGTGTCTGTTCAGGAGCTGAAAATTGTTTCAAATACTTTTGTGTGATGCAAATTTTCATTAAAATGTTTTTCTTACGGGAGCAATCGATTATTTTGTCTAAAATGAGGAAAATAATCAGAATTTCAATCTCAGTTAGAATATTTGACTTTTTGCCTAGGCATTTGACAAAATGCCTGATTTTACTATTTGCCTGCGACAGATATATCAACCTATAGAGAATCTGCACTTTCTCAAGAATTGTGACAGCTTCGATTTTGCCGCTAAGAGGGAGGATTGCTTTTCCATTTGGCGGCAGTTGCCTCGACGGGTTAGTAACTTCCCGCAAAGTGCCGGAGAGATCCTGAGATACGGGCGAGCGGAAGAAATTAGGATTTAATACCGCGGCGCGAAAACGGAAAACGGTGCTCCGATAACGGCGACGCGGTTTTTCGCGAGGAGATAAAATAGAGTATTTTTCGCGATCTGTCGGTTCTCGACCTTTGCCGCCGGACCCGGCGATATGGAAAAATTGTTTGCCTAATGTTCCAAGCATTCAAAATGTGATCATCCAGGGATGAGCTCTTTATCAAAAATCATTTCTCTGTCCGAATCAGCGCCAGCGGCGTGGCGTGCTTTGCGATGTATCGATCGATCTGCCGTTTGAACCTTTGGAAAAGGATCGATTATCAGGGTGTTCGCAAAGATTAGCTTAATAATCGATTCCTTACCGTAGTTTAAAATGGAGAAGTATTGATAATATGATCCGAATGAGAACCTTTCATTATAAGTCATAATGTGCTCTAGACCGGGAGTTCGGTTCGACGCTCGAAGATATTCCTATTGAGAGCGTCTTAGCTGATGATCACTAAGCTTCCATCCCTTTTATTCCCACCCCGTCCCATTAGCGTAACTGCTTCTTGACGTCCGTGCTGAGCCGTCTTAAGGTTTCATTTTTCCCCCCAGAAAAGGCCGAGGGATAAAAGATGGCTTTAAAGTTAGGTTGATCGATTATTTTTTTTACTCCTCATGACGTACGCGCATCAATATGGGTCTGTTGCAAACTTTTGCCGGGGCGAAAAAGAGAGAGGCCGTTTTTGAAAAGTGGCTCATGAAACATGTCGACGATGAAACTGCCAGACCATGTATCGTGTTTGCGGTGTTTAAAATCTCCGCTCTTGTTATATTTTTTTTTGAAGGAGAACGAATCAATATCATCCCTTGAAGTTTTCACAGAATTTGCTCCGCGTAAAGAGGAAAAATCATGGAGGCTTTCAAGAATTGACGTTGAGTAGTATTTTCGTTAAAAATCTAAAGTGTGTCAGGAAGTCTACAACGTCGCAGGCTGAGATACGTGGTCTGGTAGTTTCACTGTCCATGTGGAACACATTACGGAGGTCTGTAATTCATTCATAATTTCACAATCTGCGTGAGAAACTTAAGCATTTCTTAGCCTCCCGTCTTAAACTTACTGCGGAATAACGTGATTTGACACAGAATGGTGAGTCACCCCAGTCTTAGAACTCTACGCGAAAAATGGCATCCGTTATCGTCGTCGCTCTGACAGAAGGGAATATCTCGATTTGAACGTGAGCCCTGTTTTACATACAAATCCATGCTTTCTGGGGCCCATGTGAAAATTGAGATACTTCCCTACGCCAGAGAAGCGGCGTTGTGTGTTAAAGTTCTCCACTTCACAATAAAAACCGTAAATTACCGATGCATCTTTGAAAGTTTAGCTCTTCAAATAGGTGGGTTATTTTGATTTTTTTATTGTACGAATGTGATGAAAGTTTTAGTTAAAATGAAAAATATGTATAAAAATTGTAGCGATTGACTGAAAGCAAGGAAGGCTCAAAAAGTTTGAATTTAAAAGAGTCAAAGCGGTGGCTGATTCCATCTAATTCCCTTTGAGCCGAGCTACATTGAGGTTAAAATACACAAGTCCTTTATTAGGGGGCGAAAGAGGAACCAAACAAACCAACAGAGGTGAAAAGTAGTGCGGGAAACGCTTAATTGCGGAAAATTCCCGCGAGTTTGCCATATGAGTGAAAGCCTCTCATAAAAGCTGCGACCAATGACTCGAGGCGAAAACTCTTGAGCCTCAGTCCCTGTAATGACATTCAAATCAAGGGTTCATGAACTTTTGGGGTATATATCGCTTCTCTGGCGTAAGAGCGTATCTTGATTAATTCATGAGCCCCAGAAAACATGGATTTTTATGTAAAGCAGGGCTCAGGTTGAAATCGAGATATGCCCGAACGTCAGAAGGATGGTATTTCTATGGACTAAAGCGCGGATTAGCGTGCGAGTTTCGGCATCTCTGGAAGTGCATCGGGATAGAGGCCGGGTTCTGATGCGCGCCGCGGCTCTCTTTTTCCTGTGGGAAGCTGGATCCAAGTTGCTTGGTTGCCCGCGATTCGTCCAGCGTGAAGACCGAGAGTTCTAACGTTGTTCCAAAATGTAATTTATTTTGATTTTCGTCGGCACCCCCAGACGTTGTGCCGAAACAGCAAACGAGCTGTGTTGCGGGTCGTGTTTCCTGGACCGGTCGACCGTGTTGCCGCGGCTTAGTTCTTTTTCCGAGCATATTTCTACAGGGTGATTGAAAAGTCCTGCACCACCCCCAATAACCCGTAGGGCTCTCGACGCTTTACAGGGTGAGCCCATTAAAATTTTAGGGATCCTAATAGTTGGTTTTTTTTTACCTAGAAACGCTTACAAATGTTCAATTTTTTATCTCAATTTGTGAAAAGGTTACAGGAAAGATGCTTGGTGCCGGTGGTGCGGCGTGGCTTTTAAATCACCCTGTACATATACTGATTCCTCATTTCGCGGACGAAAAATCGTAAGTCCGTTTCGACGTTGCTAAATTTCAAGTCGCGTATTGTATTATTCTCCAGAAAATGTTTATCGAAACCGTCGCTGATTTATTTTCTGAGTGAACGCAAAAATTATTGAAATAAAAAGAACTCATGAAGTCACATTTCTATAGGTAAAAAATTGAATTGGCTTAGCCAAATATGCAATATTGAAACAAACTTACGTCCCATTTTTTATAACAATGTACTTTTTGACCGACGGATTTTTGGTCAAAAGTGAATTTGACTCGACAAAAGCAGAAGTTTTCAAGAATTATAGATTTGACCGAAGGGCTTTGGTCAATTTACGATTCGACCGGTTACATCGCAATTTGACTGAATTTTGGTTTCTGACTCCCGCATATGTACAGAACTTTTCAAGGGAATATTTCAGCTCGTTTCCTTTTAAAAAAAGTTCAACAGAATGGGAGATTTTTAGACGCTTCAGTGAAGATACACATTATATTTTTACTTCAGCCGTTGATACAATCTATATGAGGGTCACAGGCGCATTTCAGCGTATGAACAATCAAGCTTTCATGGATTAATCTCATCAGTGTGAAATATTAACGTGTGCCCAAACAAGGCATTCGCACGCTCAAAAATGAATTAAACAAATAAATTAATATGATGAATCATCGTTTGAGATCTGTAGTTACCTGGTATAGATTTAGCCATCGAACGTTTTGTTGTGAGCCTCACGTTTCACACAACAATTTGTCGTCTCCCGGACAAAAGAACGAAACTCCATTCCAAGGTTGCAAATTTGACTCAAACGATTCAGTTTTTTACAAATGTGTAAATGTGCAATTTTGTTCAAAAATTGCCCGGCGGTCCTTACCTACACGAGATCTGAAGACAAATCAATGAAATTCTCAACTAGAAATTCCCAAGATTACTCTTATAGAGATTAAATTTGCGAAGGGAAATTTAGCAAAATTGAAATGCAAATACGTTCTTTTGTGTGGGGAGCGATGAATTTAAAGAAAAATCCATATAAGTTTTTACTGTATTTTTTTCCAAGCTCGTCTTTCACGGAATCGTATTGAACGTATTTTAATTTAAATTTTTTTCTTCTTTTTTTCAGAACCTTAAAAATCAAATTATGACAACAAATTTATGGGTAGAACAGGTAAGATGTTTCTTTTCATTTTTCTTCAAGGAATTCTTTTCGAGGAAGCTATTTCAACAAAGTTTATGTTGACTTTTTCCAGCAGGGTGATTACACTACTATGATGGATGAGATATTGATTTGAAATTAAAAATGAAGATGAAAAGGGGAACTCCAGCTGCATTGAAGCATTAGAGAATCAGCAATTGATGAGTGTATCGAGACCGATAAATATTGATTTTAACTCTCCTCTCTTTCTAAACGAATTTTATCTCCGGAATACTGGAGTTAATATTCCCTTAGGATTGTGAAAAATATACGTGACCGATACCGATAAATTGTTACAGCTGAGTTTCTCTTACATTCTGCTGATCCGCGTAGTGTTCACATGCTCTTTCAATAGATCGTATTCGATGCATCAAATGAGTGAGATTGTATCGATATCGATTGGTTCAAAACATAAATATAGCCTCAAAAGTCAATCGAGTAATCTGGCGGAATGGGTTTTTTGTGATGGATTTTTTATTCACAAGTGATTTAATTAGCCAAAAGTAGTAAAATTGCTAAGAAATTTCTCATTTTCAGCTTCTCTGACAAATATCCTAACATTATGGTTTGAGGCCATGTTCTATTGTTTTGAACCAAACGATCATCGAACCACTATCGAATACAATCCATTTCGGCTGGAAGATATGCGCACCTAAAGAGCAACTCTTTCGACTTCCACGCAACAGTATTGTACATAAGGCGATTTGAAGGCGATTTTTATCACTCATAATCTAAAAGTATTAAGCATGAAGTTAGTGTAGCTTACAAAAAATTAAATGAAATTACATTAAAAGGAAAAAATTAAACAAATTATGGATAGCTGGAGGAGTTCATCGAGATTGATAAACATCATGAGATCCGGCAATTTAACATAGAAATTATCCCTAGCTTGTTCTTAAGGTCAATGCCAAAATTTGATGCCCTATCAAGTTAGCGAGAATATACCCGGGACGGAATGAAGTACACTTTTGTGGATTCAGTGCCATTTCTGTTGAATGGACTGCATTTTGGATCATGGAACTACTAGAGCGGAAATTACAAAACCTTGAATGAAACAATCGAAAAATTTAAAAATAAACGCACCCAATTGAATTAAAACCACGCTATTGGTTTCCTTAAGTTCCGTATGGATGAACCAGAAAAAGTAGTTTCCTATTGCAAAATAAAGTCTAAATGATAACTAATGAATGACACGCACGTTGAGCAATTCAGAGAGTTTTTCGTATTGGATCTTCTTTAATTTTGTCGGACAGGTTTCTCAACACGTTGCACTCATTTGTCGTCATTACGCGAGATTGAGTACTAATCCCAGAAAGTTACGTTTCCAACAGGGCAATCTAAGGTTTCGGTGATAAATCTCCTCACCCAATGGAAAAAGACACCATTTTACCGGTCCTTCGTTTCAAAAATAAGTGACTCCAAGCCGACTGATTTAAGAAAAACGGCTACGTTCTTTCTCGAGAAGCTTCGATCTTGCAATTTGATAAAATTGTATCTGAACAGTCTGGAGATTATTATCTGTGAGTTATCTTTTCGTCCTGGTTTTTCTTGAGTAATTCCTGTCTTAAGGGATGTGCATTTCAGACAAATTATTTCTTTCTTCAGGCCACAAAATTAATTTGACTATCACTAAAACATTGTGCGCGTTCGAAATTGCGAGACACGTTGGAATTTCGAGCGCGCACAATGTTTTAGTGCTAGTCAAATAAATTTTGTGGCCTGAAGAAGGAAATAATTTCTCCAAAAAGTACATCCCTTAAGACAGGGATTACTCAAGAAAAACCAGGACGAAAAGATAACTCACAGGTAATAATACCCAAACCTGGTAAAATGAAAAACCCATATAATTTAGTCTGGAGATTATTTCAAAGTGCATATTGTAAAAATGGAAAAGAATCAATTAGTCTTTCCGCTGGACACATTTACATAAAGAACCACGTATCATTAACAAAAGCTCATCAAATTCGTTTAATCTTTATTTCAGTCGTGGAATGACTACAAACTCAAATGGGACCCTAAAGAATATGGCGGTGTGGAAATGCTCCACGTGCCATCTGATCACATTTGGAGACCTGATATTGTTTTGTATAATAAGTAAGTGCTACTTCTCATTTAGTGTTACGCACAAGAATTGGAAGGAAATTAATATATCTCAGGATGCGATTTGGCTTCAGATTGTATGTACCGGTTTCCGCCGCCTGCGATGCCTCTACGAGGAGCTATTTTGAGCCCGTTTCCGAGTGGTAAAGCTGTTGTTAGACGTCCGTTGTTTTGGCGATAATATCTCCACTTGGAAACTTTCATCATGTTCTGAGGCATATTTTTGTTCTCATTCTTTTTTTTACATTATATTTGCGCTGTGGTCTCAAAACAATGTCCATTCATAATTTTTTTTCGCTGCATAAACAAGTCAAAGAAGGCTGCTACAAGATTGAATAGTGGACAAAACATTTTAATAAAAAATTGCCCTTAAGAATGGACGTATCTCCAAAAGATCTCTCCGAAGATCCGATAATCGCTCGGGAAAATTACCGTCAAAGCAATACAATTTTATCTACAACTTTCTTACGGGGCAGACAGGTGATCAGAATAGCTCCAATCCTAAAATATGTGCTATTGGGCGTAATACCACTATTCGACCTCTCAGGAGCTCGGTGTGCCTACTTAATTCATTGAAGGCGTTTTCATTTGCCGTCGTCTCACGCTGAATTCCTTTGAATGAACTACCGTGGTAACAAGCAGATCCTCACTTGAAACTGTTTCTCCTTTAATGGCCCTTTTGCATTAGATGTCTAATACTGTGCCTTCTGCGTGCATTCAGGTGGCGGAAGTTTAAGTTAGTTATAACCTACGGTCATATCGCAACATAATTCCGGTTCTTTATGAGACGGCCCATGTTTATACATCGATTGGATAGCATTTTGCAAAAGAGAACCAAGAGTATTCCAATGTCGTTATGATTGTGCAACTTTTTTACCTCGCAAATAAAAAATGATCATCTGAACAAGTTTTACCTCTACTTCCAATGAACTAAAATCCAAAACAAAATTACCTTTGTCAATTTAATTTTCTGCGTGATTTCAATAGTTTTATTGCAGAGAATGTAACTTGCACAATCTTAGCAACATTGGATTTCTCTTGGTTCCTTTTTTTAATTAATTTTGATTTTGATACTTTTTTTATTTTTTTTTTTAATACCACGTAGGTATATAATAATTTCAAAGGTGAAGAATGTTGCTTTTTTCAAAATGTATTGGGTTTCCGCTTCATATTGAGATTGCAAAATTAGATAACGTGGTTATCGTCATTCGTGGAGTCCACACAAAGTATTTAAATGTCACTCATAAATTACACGTTGACCTCTTCAAAGTCAAATTAGGTCCGGCACATTTTAATCAAAATACGCCCTTTTAAATTTCATTGACTTGGAGGTGGCTGAGGTAATTGTACCCTACGAATATACATTTTCTGCACATAAAAGATAGCGAAGAAGATTCAATGACCAATGAGTAATCAGAGGTGGCCTCAAAATGTTGGCCTGGTCGTATGGGAAAGCGAAGTAACGTATTTGACAGATTGTTGCCAGAGGATTATAAAACAAGGAGATTTCAGTCCCAATTATATGGACGTATATTCAAATGAGAAGGAAATATGTCCATCATGACATGGCCCTTGCAATGCATGTATTCTTATAGACCCTAGGGCTCATACTGGAATGGACATAGTTCCTTTTTTTTTAAAATTTGTCCGTATTTGTATTCAAGAATGTCAAATGGACTTTATTTTGAAGTAATCAAATTTTTGTATTTTCTCTAGTGCTGACGGTAACTTTGAGGTGACGTTGGCGACTAAAGCAACCCTGAACTACACGGGCAGGGTTGAGTGGAAGCCTCCGGCCATTTATAAGTCCTCTTGTGAAATAGACGTCGAGTATTTTCCTTTCGACGAACAGACTTGCGTCATGAAGTTTGGATCGTGGACCTACGATGGCTTCCAGGTAAATGCAACATTTCTAAATTGCAAAAAATCAATTTTAAAAAATAATCCATGCCTAAAAAACCACTGGCTGATTCCTTAAAAAATACGGCATGAAATTATCATGATTGACAGCCAAAGAAAAATTCGATTTCTTACTGAAGCATATCCAGATAAAATCCATGCATGTTATCCGTAGTGGCGTGGCGTGCTGTGCGATCTGTCGAGTGATCCGCCATTTGAACCTATGGAAAAGGATGAATAAACCGGGTGGACGCAAAGGACACCTTAACAATCGATTATTTACCATAGTTTCAAATGGAGAGATATCGATGATCGATCGTTCACGCCTAACTACTGGTTATCCGACGGAGACTATTGCTTGACCGATTAAACAAGGCGCGGTTTTAAGCCAAAATACGAATAACTCCCGATCACGAAACGCAATGACGTTATTTTACGTTTATTGCGGTGGTACTCAAACTTGGGCTATGCACTAAGCAATGCCATCTAGAGGATTATACTGGAATTAACTCTTCGTCTAAAGGGGTGGATGCTCCGAGAACAGGGGGGCGCGGACTACATTAAACCACTATACCGCAACAAATTGTTCGTCATTCCCGTCATGCTACCATTGTTGCCGTTCCACGGATTTATTCGAACCGCTCCTCTTTCAATGGTCGGAAAAGCGGGAAATCTGCCGAAATTTGACAACAATGATCAATGATCGTGCTGCTTACTATGATCACTGTTGTTATCATACCTGGAAGCATCCGGGCAGTTCGTATTTTATTCCGAATGGACATTATGCCGTGCTAAGGAATAACGCCGTATGAGCATTCGGATGTTGCCAAATTTCCTTTCAGAAAATATTTGCATATATTTTAAAGAAAGCTATGAATATTTTTCCTTGAAATTTTCAAACTGTTGCAATCAAATTACGAAGGAGATTCTCTGAAAAATCAGAAGAAAATATTTTAAAATTTTCCCGGAAATTCGTAACTCGTCAAAGGGCATTGAACAACGTTTAAAGGCTCATACGGTGTCCTTCCCTAGCATGACGGAATACTTCATAACTTCTCGGGAATCGGGTCATTTGCAAGAAGCGCATGCAGAATTGAGCTGCGATATTTCTTAGAATAACAAATCACTCTCGTGATTCTGCACTGTTGAAAACTGTCCGTTGATTCACGTTAGCCATTGCGCCTTCATTTTCATATGATACTGTGCAACGCCTCAGTGCCGCAATAGTTGCACGAGGCGCCGTGATCTATTCTACGCAGTCTCGTTCGGGAGCTATCATTCTTATCGAGAGAATTATATTTCAGAGCATGTTTAAAACCACTTTCCTCCACCAGATTCATTAATCTTATTCAAAATCTGATTCACCGCAATATACATGCGACTTTGTTTAAGAGCATTCCAATGCCGCTAACCTTGCAAACATAAACGATCATCTAAACTAGTTTCACCTCGACTACTCCCAATAAACTATGAATTCAAGACGAAAATTACCGTCGCAAAGTTTACTTTTTGCAAGGAATGTATCTAAGTTGCACGATCCCAGAAACATTGAAATGCTCTTAGTTCCTTTTTGCAAAATGCGATCCAATTGATTGTAGCTGCAAAAAAATAGTTTCCCACAACCTGCTATACAATGCTCCAGTGACCATGTAAGTTGGCCCGAGCAGTAACTTTTCGGGAAGAAAGCCTTTCCCCTACCTGGTTTTTCACTTAATATCCGCCCGAGTTTCGCATATCTTCCGTTACTCCTCATCGCAGCTTCCGACAAACCGCAATTGCCCGGAAACTAGGACCGCACATCTTATCTGATAAAATCGTTCGCCCTTTAGACCGATTCTGTGGGGTTAGGCTAGACAAGTCGATGAGTCAACTGTTGATCTAATTTCATTACGTGAAAATAGAAGAAAAACGGGGTAAAAATCACAAATGTGTGATCAATTTTCAAGGACAATTCTGTAATTTCTCCTACGATTTTAAATAGATTAAAACGCGCAATATCCAAAATCTAACCTCAGATTCGGATTCCTCGTGAAAAACTGATGCGATTTCATGCATCAAATTTTGGAATAGCGTGAAGGAAAGCAGAGGTTTAATGACGTAAAAAACACTAATGTGTGATCAATTTTCAAGGACAATTCTGTAATTTCTCCTACGATTTTAAATAGATTAAAACGCGTAATATCCAAAATCTAAGCTCAGATTCGGGTTCCTCGTGAAAAACTGATGCGATTTCATGCATCAAATTTTGGAATAGCGTGAAGGAAAGCAGAGGTTTAATGACGTAAAAAACACTAATGTGTGATCAATTTTCAAGGACAATTCTGTAAATTCTCTTACAATTTTAAATAGATTAAAACGCGTAATATCCAAAATTTAAGCTCAGATTCGAATTCTTCGTGAAAAATTGATGAGATTTCATGTATCATATGTTAGAATAGCGTGAAGGAAAAAGGTTTAACGACGCGTATAGATTCTGTCGTACTTCCCGTTTGAACCACGCCGCCGCGCCATGCCGGTCGCCCGAGATGCGACCGAACGGTGAGGCGCCGGCTTAGCGCCGGCGCGCGGCGTTCGGTTTCGTCCCGAGGAATTTCTCACGATAAATTCTTATTCTTCCTCCTCCGCTGACCCACTGAGCACTACCCATGTTGCCACGTTGGATTCATATGCGCGAATCAGTATGTATACGTTACGTCTCTTTCCTTCACGCTATGCTCGGGTATGATACATGAAATTATATCAATTTTTAACGAGGAATCCGAATCTGAACTTCGATTTTGGGTATCACGCGTTTTAAATCAAATTTTCCAAATTCGAAAATCTGAAATGACTGAAGTGGCTTAAAATGCCATCTCGGCTCCTGTTTGATGGATTCTCCTGAAATTCGGTGTCAGGGTATGATACATGAAATCGCATCGATTTTTTACGAGGAATCCGAATCTGAACTTCGACTTTGGGTATCACGCGTTTTAAGTCAAATTTTTCAAATTCAAAAATCCGAAATGACTGAAGTGGCTGAAAATGCCATCTCGGCTCCTGTTCGATGGATTTTCCTGAAATTCGGTGTCAGGGTATGATACATGAAAGCGCATCGATTTTTTACGAGGAATCCGAATCTGAGCTTCGATTTTGGGGATCACGCGTTTTAAATCAAAAATCTGTCAAAATTCAAAAAATTCAAAATTCGAAAATCCGAAATGGAAATGCTACCTCGGCCCCTGTCCGATGGATTTTTCTGAAATTCGGTGTCAGGAGGTATTTTTCGATGGGAAACTCGAATTTTTAGTCCATTTTTTAAAATTCTCAAATTCAAGATGGCGGACGTGGGCTAAAATGCTATTTCGGTTTCTGTTTATTCGAGTCTTGTGAAACGCGGTATCACAAGATCATCATCATATTTTTCAACGGAAAACTCGAATTTTTAGTCAATTTTTTACAATTCTCAACTCCAAAATGTTGGATGTGGCCTAAAATGAGCCCCGGTTCTGGCCTCCGTTTCTGTTCGTTAGAGCTATGGGAACCGCGGGATCAGGGGTACTTTTCGACGGGAAACTCGAATTTTTACTATGTTTAAAAATTTTCAAATCCAAGATGGCGGAAGTGGCCTAAAATGCTATGTCGGCTCCTGCTCGATGAATTTATGGCGCCCCCTTACTACATGCCTACTCTTGTATTTCTGTACAGCCGCAAATTTAAGGTCAAGGGGCGCCTGACCGTCTATGGACCAGGTGGAGTTTTTGTCCTGAAAATTTACCTTTCGACGGCAATTCTCTTTATATTTTGTCTATGGTTTTTATGCCCCCCCCCTTCTCGCGGACTCTCTTTTCACTTTTCTTGCCTCCTTTTTCCTTCGATTTCCCCCTTCTTCCTTGCTTTCACTGCCCAACCTTGTTTCCTTTTCCTTTTTTCCCCTTGTCCTTTCTTCCCTTTTTTTCCTTTTCCTTTTCCCCCTTTTTTCCCTCTCTTCTTCTTTCGTGGCGCCCCCCAAAGGCTGGCGCCCGTGTGCGCCGCACGCCCTGCACACCCCCTCAGTCCGGGCCTGCTTCGTTGATAATTCAACAGTTCTGAAGGAAAACAAATCATTTTTCATTTCGAGTCATTTTTGTCCAAAGGGCGATTTGATGCATTTCCGTTAAACACGGTTCAAGAAATGCGACGCTTTTGAAAAGTTGAAAAATTTCTGCTGACGTTTTACTTCTCATAGAATGTTTACTGAAATTGCTCTCCTTTGAAAATTTAAGAAAACTTCCTCCATAAATTATAAGATGGGAGATCAAACTTTCATAGAAACCATTGCAGTGGCAGAGCTGTAAGAAAATAATATTCTAAGCTGTTGCAAGTGATTTACAACCTGACTCCTCTTTTCATCAGGTGGGTTACTTCAATAGGAGGGAGGGAAGTCTAACCCTGAATGAAAGAAAAACACTGATAAAGTCAGAACTATACAAGCCTTACAGCGCTGACTGCTGAGTTTAAAATTCTCATGTTTATGATTACTTGCGTTACTTATTTGAGTTTCTTTTTTCGGTCAGGTCGGCCAAGAGAACTTGGTTGATCGACTAAATTTTTTTGTTAAATCGACCAAAGCCGTGTGTTGCTCTGAGACATCCGGGTATAAAGAAAGTGTCTTGCTGAACCGGTGTACTCCTTTATCTGTCATTGTCATTCAGGGGTTGCGAATTGCGAGTGGCTAGCGCATTGAGTTCATTATTGGGCTTTCAGAAATGTCCGTCAGCCCTGATTCAATCAGGGTCGCTCCTGACAGCTTGCACCTAATTTTTAACCAGGCTGCAAATTTTCAACTCAAAGATTTGGCCAATGTAACCCAAAGGAAACTAACCGAAAATATTGACTGCAAGTTTTCAATACTTTTTGTTCCACTCCCCATATCAACATAAACGGTCGGTTACTTTTCCTTGCTGTACATATCGGTTTTTGATACCGTTTTGACATTTGGATTGCCTCTAAAAATCTCCATATCACTCACACATATCGACGGTGAAACTACCAAACCACGTATCTCGGTTTGCGACGTCGCAGACTTCCTGTCATACTTTATTTTTTAAATGAAAAACTACTTAACATCCAGTCTTGAAAATTTCTGTGATTTTTCCTCTTTGTGCGGAGAAAATTCCGTGAAAATTTCAAGGAATGATATTGATTTGGTCCCTTTCAAAAAAATAAAATGTGAGCGTAGATTTTTAAACACCGCAAACGAGATACGTGGTTTGGTAAAGTTTCGACCAAAGCCGTCTCCGATTGATTGAGGAATTTTGTACTGACGTGCTAAAGAAAAACGCCGTATGAACATTCGAGAGTTGTCAATTTCCCTTGATAAAAAATTCATTTTTCGACGACATTTATGCACGTTTCTCTTTGAAATTTTCAGACATTTTAGATTAAATTGCGTACAAAATTGTTTGCAAATTTTGGAGAAAAATATTCACAATTTCCCCAGTAAATTCAGTTTTTATCGAAGAAAACTTAGCAACATCTGATGGCTCATACGGCGTTCTTCCTTAGCACGGCAGAGAGGTTTGTGTAATTTTCGGCGTGGGACCGTTCCTCGATGCTCCTCAATTCTCGGAACCCTCTCTGAGGTTCAGTACACTCGAGCAAATATTTAAGCCATCATGCGAGTGCGCTTCCATGTCCAGCGGATCGATTATCATCGAATGAACTCTATCGATAAACCCCCCTCCGAGCAATGCGTTATATCGATCAAATCGATTCGATGATGCGGGGGTGGGGTCGTGTTCTACCCCGTTGTTCTCCGCGGCGGAGGGATTCGCAGAAATCCGCCGAGTTAATCATTCATCAAGCATTTCGAATCCCTCACATGCAGCCGCACCAAATCGATGGACGCAACAGTTGTTGTCGGTAAATCGTCGGCGGAACCGCGCGGTCAGGAGTCCCTAAAGAAAAAGGTCGTATGGACATCCGAATGTTGCCAAATTTCCTCCATTTCAATGTCTATTTTTGACGGAAGCTATGAATATTTTACCTTGAAATTTTCGAACACTCGAGGTTGAAGTGCGAACTGAATACATTAAAAAATTGGAGGAAAAATATTCACAAGCGCAACTGAAAAATTTTACATTATCGGAGGAAATCTGGCGACGTCTGAAGGCTCATACGACGTTCTTCCTTAACGCGGTGGAATAGGAGCGATGAGCACTCTCGAAATCGGGAATAAATACCGAGATACGTCTCATTACTTCGAGCAATAAATACTCACTGGTAGAGTTGCGCCGGAAACACCTGATACTTTGTGATTTAACGGCCAAACCCTATGGTTCAGTGGGAAACCAATGGGTCTCTACATCTATCGCGGGCAGGTAGTTAAATTAGACGGTTCACCTGTGAAAATTTCAGATTTTAAAGACCTAACTTCTATCCACAGTAAGAACGCCGTAACTCTATTCCAGATTTTAAAACTTTGTTCAGACAAAATGCGCTGTTACAAAAAAACCAACCTCGCTCCAGGCTTGATATTTTCATTATAACTTTCCAGTGGTAAAACACAGTTCTACTGAAAGTCCAAAAGATAATGTTCGTTGCCTTTTTTGTGGTGGAATATTTCGTTCGGGAAAAATGTACCAAGTGGAGAATTAAGATATCGTTAAGGTATCGGATCGGGATCATTTTTACTGTGGGTGGCATCACATAGTCTTGTAAAGTGAAAACTCAGGCATTTTAAGTGTCATCAGATGTAATTTTATCACACTTTGTTTTTAAAAATAAGAAGATAATGCTCTTGTTTTCCGAGAGATCACATGCGTGCGAATTTGTTCTACAAATGTTTTTGTGACAACATTGCATTAAGGGTATTTTCCCTAATTTAGGTTAATATTTTACAAAGGAGCATCTCATATTCGTTGGCCCTTGATTTTCAGTTTAATATCAGATACAACTGCAAAATTTTAGAAGCCTTCGATGACATAAACAAATTTCTCATAATTTAAAAATCACAAAAAACTCCTCATTCGAAAACCATTTTATTTTCTCAACTTTTTTAAATTCATTTTATCATAACGCGCGATCCATATATCTTTAAAAGTGTTGAATATCGCTCAAATTTATTTGGTAGATACTAATTTGTTTGTTCCCTGCTTCAACCCTGCAACGCTTCGAGGCTTTGCCGTTCGCAACATTCGGGGGAGAGGTGAAGAAACAGGCTTTGAGCACGAACCAGTGCACAAGGGTACTGAAATAAACATGAATCGGTGAAATAGATTTCAAACAAGGATTGTGAGAAATCGAACAATGACTGAAAATGAAACAGGCGAAATGAAACGGAGCGCCGAGCCGGGGACACTCCGTAGTTGCGAAATTTGTCGCTGAAGTTAAATGTTGGCGTTATTCACGACGTAGATGTTATCTCGGTAAAGTGCGATGAACCATCGAGAGATTTTGGACGATAAAATTCAGCCCCTATCCACTGTTAAAAATTGAGGAGTGAATCGAGCCGGAATTATGTGAATGCGAAGTGAAATTAGCACCTTAAAAGGGTATGACACTCCGCAAAAAGAGTAGAATCCGCTCCGTTATGGTATAAGACATTCCGCAAGGACAATAAATTCCGCTCCGCATTCATATCACTCGCTGTTTTTGGGCGCAATACAGCAGTGGCGTGGCATTTTTTGCGATTTATCGATTGTTATACCATTTAAACTTATGAAAAAGGATCGATAAACAGGATGTTCGGAGCAAACACCTTAATAATCGATTCTTTACCATAGGTTTAAATGACAGAACAATCGATACATCGCAATTCACGCCACGCCACTGCAATGCAGACTCCGGAACAAAATTTCACGTCAAAATGTTTAAAAGCGTAAGCATTTGAGAGTTAAAAGGTGTTTCTTGCATTTCGTTCCCCTTGTTTTTCTCGGTAGTTGCCCTTGATTTTGATATTCATAACACTTACACATATTAAAGTGTTTAAGTTTCGAGTGACTTTGGGTTACTTTGAATTCCTTTATTTTCGGTCTGATATTCATTCGACATCATTTTGCAACATTGCACGATGGGACGACCGATAACGAAGCATGTTACCCGCCTGTGTAAATCGAATTCACATTGCATTTTGAAACTTTTCGGTCCAGTGAGGAGCAATTTTTAATGAAGGGTGTTATGAATCTTCTTATTCCACGAAACAAGGAGGAAATAACGTAACGAAGCTTTGAAGGTGGAAAACGGTTGTTCCCCGGTAGCAAATACCTTTCGGATAAATACATTATCGTCCTCATCAATGCTTTGTCCCTCCCGACTGTTTCATTTCCATGTCTCCCCATCCTCTTTCTCTCTCTTTCTCTTTCTCCCGTCTCCCTCTCTCCTTATCCCTCCCTCTCTTATGAACCTCATTAAAAAAAATTCAAAAATGAACTTCGGGTATGATAATTACTATCGCAACTAGAGTGCATAAAAAGTATTCATGATGGCAAAGAAGGGAGCGGTTGTTATCAACATTAAACCGCGCAGTTTTCATAAAGTTCTTTCCAAGACACCTTCAAGGGTTTCCTCAGATCAGTATTCTCTTTTACTCATAGTTTAACAAATAAATGCGAGAAAAAAATACTTTACTGTATTTAAAGTGAGAAGAAAATTTTAAAAAATGTCTCGAGCAACAGTTTAGTGAGGCGTCAACGCGAGTCCGGGCATCTCTACGGCGAGTTTTCCGAAATTTGTCTTTATAACCGGAAAAATCCAAGGAAATTAAATAAAATTACGTTCATTTTGCCTGATTCACAGAAAGTTGCTCTCCATTTTAATGTATGTGAAACAATCGATTATCATTCAATGTTTTTGCTTTGTTTCGTAAATTCCTCAACTTTCATCTTCACGGATTTCTTTTTCCTCCTTTATCGGGTTGTATCAGATAATACTCACTTTTTCTCTTTTCGCCCGATTATTAGATTTCGGTTGTCAAACTAACACTATGGCCATTTCGGCTTCGCTGCCATCACCAGGTGCTTAAAACGAACACTAAAAACTAAAATTAATTCTTTTAACTTCAGTTTCATTATAATTTCAGTCGGTTTCTTTCGTGGCAGCAAAGCCAAAATGGCCATAGTGTTAGTTTGACAACCGGAATCTAATAATCGGGCGAAAAAGAAAAAAAAGAGTATTCACGGAATTTCATACGATGAATTTTTGGGGTCGAAAAGCATTTTGTTCCTTGACGAGAACTCATTAAAATCGCAAGTTACAAATATTACACCATAATATAAATTCGCACGAGTCGCGTGAGACGCGAAGCGATAAAAGGCGTTGCCCCCTAGTTAAAAAATAATGTAATACCCCCCTCTACGCCAAAAATAAATAAATTGGGTTTTACAGCACGGCAATTATGTGGCAAATGAGTCGGTAAAAAGGGTCAACCGCAGCGACTATGGCTCTGTACAGGAACACAACAACAGCTGTTGTGATTGTCGACCGCAATCGCGTCTTGCATCCGACAGAGTTGCCGAGATAATTAAATAATTTCAATTTTATTCTAAGACTATTCGGACGACTTTTCAAAGCACAGTAACATGAACCCGAAGACGTTGCAGAAACCTTGAAATGATCATGTGTCGTGCAATTACTTTATGTCCAATCGACATTTTTCATGGAACTGAATGATCGTAAAATATTGACAGAAAAAATTAGGATTGTTGAAATTAAAATAAAATATTATGGGATGTTGGAGTTTTTTAGCCAACGTGCGTAAAAAGTTCAGCTTAAAGCTGAAATCTCATTGAAATGTTTAATGAGAATGTTTAATTTTAATGTTCATGTTAATGTTTAATGTTTTGTGTAAAATATTATGGTTGGTTGGTTGTATTTCGTGAGTTAACATATTAATACGACGACACGAGAGCCGCCGGCGCTTGGATGCAACTAAACGTGCTCAATGGATGGTCGTGTTGCATACATCAAACACTGAAGGCGTTATGGTTTAAAGCGCTAAACCTTATTTTAAGTTTTGAAAGATACACAGCAAAATATTTCATATTTTGGCTACCAAAAATGAAGCTATTTCATAGTGCTGAGACGAGAAATATGAACATTCTTACATTTTTATCCCAGAAATCGTTAAATGAACAGGGTACAAAAAGCAGAGGGTTCCAATGCTGAGAATCTCTACATCGCGTAAAACATGAAACGAATGGCCTACCAAAGAAGGTCCGAGCTCCGTAGAGTTTAAATTTAAATCTCAATCTGTAACCAAGAAAAAGTAAATTTAGGGCATGTCCTCGCTCATTTCAGTCGGGAGGTACTTTGGTTTTTAAATGACGGTGGTGAATTACAAAAGTCCGGAAACATGCTGTCTAAATTTGCATTTCCTGCGAGAAAAAAAGGAAAAACCTTCCATCAGAGGATGCTCTGTGCTTCCAACTTGTTAAACTATGTTGTTTCCCTCTTGCTTTAGACCCATTTCTCTTACTCAGACTGCTATTAGCCACACTTTTTCTTTTTATCAGGACGAAGCTCACTAACAAACTCGAAGATGGGACAATATCTTCAGTTTCTAGGAAAACACATTTTAAGGAAGAACTTATCGGTAAAAAGACCTGTCAGAATCAAAATAAATATCATGAAGCGAAACATGCATCGTAGGATTAAGTCTACATGAACTAGTATTACCCTTGAAACAACCGCATTTTTTAAGACAAAAAAATATCCCATTTGCTTATCATGGGACTGACAATAATTACTTCCGCGACACAATTCTTATTGGTTGAAATCATTT
>NW_017564655.1:2986866-3069427 GCF_001854935.1 Bemisia tabaci | reverse complement strand
TTTTTTTTTTTTTTTTTTTTAACTTCAGTTTCGTGATAATTTTAGTTAGTTTTTTTTCGTTTTAAGCACCTGATGATGGCAGCGAAGCCAAAATGGCCATAGTGTTAGTTTGACAACCGGAATCTAATAATCGGGCGAAAAAGAAAAAAAAGAGTATTCACGGAATTTCATAAAATGAATTTTTGGGTTCGAAAAGCATTTTGTTCCTTGACGAGAACTCATTAAAATTGAAAGTTATAAATATTACACCATATTCTCATATCGCAAGAGTCGCGTGAGACGCGAGGCGATAAGAGGCGTCGCCCCCTAGTTAAAAAATAATGTAATACCCCCCTCTACGCCAAAAATAAATAAATTGGGTTTTACAGCACGGCAATTATGTGGCAAATGAGTCGGTAAAAAGGGTCAACCGCAGCGACTATGGCTCTGTACAGGAACACAACAGCTGTTGTGATTGTCGACCGCAATCGCGTCTTGCATCCGACAGAGTTGCCGAGATAATTGAATAATTTCAATTTTATTCTAAGACTATTCGAACGACTTTTTAAAGCACAGTAACATCGTCACCTTCCGGTCAAAGTATCACAAGTGCCATGCGATGTTTAAAAATTTCCGCCGCCAATCTATTTTTTTACAGAGAAATTGTTCAACGAAACTGTTCGAAAATTTCACTGAATTTTCTTTGTCCTGCCGATAAAATTCAGTGAAATTTTCAAGCAGATTCAACCGAAAGTTTCTCTATAAAAAAATAAAATGGTGGCGGAAATTTTTAAACGTCGCATGGCGCTTGTGATACTTTGCCTGGAAGGTGACGACATGAACCCGAAGACGTTGCAGAAACCTTGAAATGATCATGTGTCGTGCAATTACTTTATGTCCAATCGACATTTTTCATGGAACTGAATGATCGTAAAATATTGACAGAAAAAATTAGGATTGTTGAAATTAAAACAAAATATTATGGTTGTTTGGTTGTATTTCGTGGGCTAACATATTCATACGACGATACGAAAGCCGCCGGCGCTTGGATGCAACTAAACGTGCTCAATGGATGGTCGTGTTGCATATATCAAACAATGAAGGCGTTATGGTTTAAGGCGCTAAATCTTATTTTTAGTTTTTAAAGATACACAGCAAAATATTTCATATTTTGGCGACCAGAAATGGAGGTATTTCATAGTGCTGAGACGAGAAATCTGAACATTCTTACAGTTTTATCCCAGAAATCGTTAAATGAACAGGGTACAAAAAGCAGAGGGTTCCAATGCTGAGAATCTCTACATCGCGTAAAACATGAAACGAATGGGCCACCAAAGAAGGTCCGAGCTCCGTAGAGTTTAAATTTAAATCTCAATCTGTAACCAAGAAAAAGTAAATTTAGGGCATGTCCTCGCTCATTTCAGTCGGGAGGTACTTTGGTTTTTAAATGACGGTGGTGAATCACAAAAGTCCGGAAACATGCTGTCTAAATTTGCATTTCCTGCGAGGAAAAAAGGAAAAACCTTCCATCAGAGGATGCTCTGTGCTTCCAACTTGTTAAACTATGTTGTTTCCCTCTCGCTTTAGACCCATTTCTCTTACTCAGACTGCTATTGGCCACACTTTTTCTTTTTATCAGGACGAAGCTCACTAACAAACTCGAAGATGGGACAATATCTTCAGTTTCTAGGAAAACACATTTTAAGGAAGAAATTATCGGTAAAAAGACCTGTCAGAATCAAAATAAATATCATGAAGCGAAACATGCATCGTAGGATTAAGTCTACATGAACTAGTATTACCCTTGAAACAACCGCATTTTTTAAGACAAAAAAATATCCCATTTGCTTATCATGGGACTGACAATAATTACTTCCGCGACACAATTCTTATTGGTTGAAATCATTTCTCCTAGCTTTCCTAATGACATTAGTAGTATAGGAAAAATAATTATTCTTTCAAAAATTGTTACTTTATACTCATTCCTGACTTAACTCTCTTCTCTGAATTATACTCATAGACCTTGCTCAAGATGTGTATATCTATAATTGTTCTTGCGCGAGCAGCAAATATACGGTAACTGTTCAGGTTATTTTGACTGAAACAGGGCTCATAAGTGATTTTTCGCGAACAATTTTATACTAATTGTGTTTTTTCTCCATTTGTCTTCAGGTAGATCTGAGGCATATCGATGAGGTCTTTGGCTCAAATGTTGTAAATATAGGGGTTGATCTCTCAGAATTTTATACATCTGTAGAGTGGGATATTTTAGAAGTTCCGGCAGTGAGGTAAGTGATGTAAATTTTCAGTACCCATGTATATGAAATGTTCACCATGTCATTTAAATTGCTCTGAGGCCGCACTATTGTGCATACAATAGAAGCATCACATTAGAAGCTTTAGTTAACAAATGTGCAAACTAGGATTTTCTTGCAATTTCTTGGGAATTGTTCTTTTCAGATTCTTAGTTTTCTGCCAAAAACTCACTTTTAATAAAAAAAAAAACAAAAAAAAAATCTAGTCGCAATTTTCCGGAGAAAATGTTTTACTCCGAATTTAATTTGAAACGTCAATTCGTCTCCCGGCTGACAAAAGGGCGTAACTACAGATTGAGATGAGCCCGGAAAAGCATTGAATTGTGTGGACGATAGGGTTCATTGCAGATTGTATTTCCGCCCCTATGTCAGGAAGCCGCCGAATTTTGAAACTTCAGTGTTTTAAAAATTATTTGTTCTTTTATGATATGTTGTTTTTAGGAGAGGGAGAGGGTGGAGGGATAGTAATTAATGAAAATTCAAATGAAGTGCATTTTTCATAAGTCATGGCTTTTATACCTTTATTGATGGAATCTATTTACGCAGTCAGCAGAAAAGGAGGAATTCTAGTCCAACTTTTGTATGAGTGCAGATTTGCAACTCCGTTAAATCATTGCTTATGTATGCTAAGTCGCGGCCGTTGTGATACAATAAATCTAAGTTAAGCACGTTGCAGAGCACACTTCAGTGCCCGCAACCATTTGAATAAACCCTTCAAACCGCGATTTTGAGTCTACATTTTTCCTAAATAAATCGCTCCTCTCCTATATGCTTAGCAGCGTTCCTTGAGAGGTTCAGCCGATGATCATTATTGCAATGGCGTTGCCACGATCTGTAAGAAAACAGTATATAATCAGTGGCGTGGCGTGCTTTGAGCTATATCGTCACCTTCCAGGCAAAGTATCACAAGCGCCATGCGACGTTTAAAAATTTCCGCCGCCATTTTATTTCTTTACTGAGAAATTGCTGGTTGAATCTGTTTGGAAATTTCACTAAATTTTATCGGCAGCACAAAGAAAATTCAGTGAAATTTTCGGACAGCTTCATTGAACAATTTCTCTGTAAAAAAATAAAATGGCGGCGGAAACTTTTAAACGTCGCATGGCGCTTTTGATACTTTGCCTGGTAGGTAACGATATATCGATTGATCTGCTATTTGAACCTATGAAAAAGGATCGATAAACAGGGTGTTCATAATGAACACCTTAACAATCGATTCTTTACCATAGCTTCAAATGAGGAAATATCGATAATCGGTCACTCACGCATCGCCACTGTAGTCAATGCGTCCTCCCCTGTAAACATAAATTAATGAATTGAGGAAGGCTACGATAATGCATCCTATTGATGCCAATTCAAACAGATTGCTGACTATAGCCAATGTGACAATAATTTACATTACGCAGCATGATTTCATACATTCATGCCTTAATATGAAAAACACCTTTAAAAATATTAAACAAAAATTTAAGAGAGACATACGGGCCAACTTTCTTTAAAAAAGTAAAAGATAATCAGGGATTTTGGAACGCTAGAATAAAGATACACATTTTGCCACATCAGCCATCAATTTGTGGAGGGGAAAGCCTTACGGTGTTATTAGACACAATGAAAAAAGTAAAGAAAATTACATATTTTTAAGGCACCTTGGCTAATGATTGGTCTGTTCCTAAAATAAGAAAAAACTTTATATTTTAGCAAATTAGTATTCACTGTGACGTTTCAAGCTAGTTAAAGCTTTCTTGGTACAGCAAAGTCATGCTGTATTGCTGGACCAGGGATGAACACTGCAAGAACATCCGAACTTTGTAAAATTCTTCAGGTAAAAAACGAGTTTCCACGATGGTTGATGAGTAATTTTCATCAATATTTTTCACAAAATTTCATTAACAATACAATCGAATTTTGTTGAAAGTTTCGAGGAAAAGTATCCACCACTTTTCCGGAAAATTAATACATATACTTGTATGAAGATATTCGACAATGTTTGGATGTTCATACAACGTTTATCCTCAACGTGGCCGTGTAAAGCTGCTCAATCCAATAAAAGTGGACGAAATCCTGAATCCAATTCCTCCGAGTTTTCCGAAGAACCTGATCCAAATGAAAGTGATAAAAGCGGGAGACAAAGGCGCCAAACGCACGGAATTGGGTCTAAAATAACTCCCATGCCTGAGCCCTCAAACACTCACCCGTGCTTCCTCAAAATAATTCTCTCCTTGCGTTTCAAGAAGCCATTCTCGACCTCATTCTTACTCTTTTATGTGCTTTGTTGCAGGAATGAGAAGTTCTATACGTGCTGTGATGAACCTTACTTAGATATTACATTTAACATAACGATGCGTCGAAAGACGCTTTTTTACACTGTAAATCTCATAATTCCTTGTATGGGAATTTCCTTCCTAACCGTCTTAGTATTCTACCTGCCCTCTGACAGCGGTGAAAAAGTAAGTAGAGCCGCGCTCTCTTTGCTTCTTAGAACGAACCGAGTTTTCTTATTGTTGTGTTAAAGTTGGGGGGTCTTACCTTCAATCCCGAAAATCCCTCCACCACCACCATGTTTGCTCCCCAGATGCATGATGAATGTTGCTCACTCCGAATAAGAAATAAACAGCTTTAAATCCCAAAAATACAAAGGAACATCTGAGGTTAAGGGCACAAAGGGGGTCTGTTCGAATGAGATTATATCATTGATCGTGAAGGCCTGTAAAATATGGAGTTAATGCGTTACGCAGGAAAATATCAAGGTTCATCGAATGTGCGGTGAGATTGACTAACGCAAGTGAATTTAATTGAATCCAGTTTCTGGCTAGGACCAGGCCAGAGTGGTAGCAAATTAGATCAACAAGGCTAAAATGTTTTGAAAAACTACCTAAAAAACAGGTCATTATAAGACGGCAGCGGCTCATCTTAGGCTGCAATAAAAATGGAAAAAAAGAAGGGGAAGAAGAAAAAAAAAAATACTATATGAAATTGAGTGAAGACCCGATTACAGTTACAGAATTTGTGCCTTTTGCATTAAAAATTTGGATTAATTCGTTAAACATGTTGTATTAATTGTCATTGTTTTTGAAGCTGAAAATGAGTCTAAGAGGGATTAAAATGCCCTTATTTCTGCTTAGTGTTTTAAGCGTCTAGGCTTTGCGCACATATTTTTACTTTTCACTCTAATGTATTCCTATTTTTAAGGCGCGTAATGTTTGCATTTCCGTTTCTCTGATCAGATATGAACGAGTATATGAAAACGTGGAAATAACCGTGAGTTTAAGATAATCCCGATTAAATGGTTTTTATCTATCGTTTATCAACCCGAGAAATTGATTTAAAGCCGATTTAAAATGTTTTGCGCATCGTTTGTAGTAGAAAATAAAAAATTAAACACTCTCAACATTACACTGTGTTACAATTTGAGGTTTGAATCAGCAGATTCAAAACAACCACGGTCAGCTCTGTAATAATGTTTACGAAAATCTCCCGCGTCCAAACTTCGGCAATCTGGTAGTTTTCAAGATTAGGGCGCTTTCGAAAGTAACGTAGAAAATCTGAGATAATGACTCTGTTCCGGTCAAATGAAGTTTCCTTCCCGCTGTGTGGCTCACTTTCCAAAGTCCAGGATTCCCGAAACTTTTGCGACGCTAACTTGGCCGAGTTGCCTCCTGGCGAATTTAATGCCATCCGTCGATCGATAAACGATTTCAAACCGACCAACTCTCGTGCCATCAAATTTCAAAGCTCGCAATAACTTAAAAGGAGCTTCGTTAACTCAATGTAGCTCGAAGATGAAGCCTGCTACTTTTAGTAGGTACCTGATATTCCTTGTCGGTGACCGGAGTGCGAAACCACATATCTCCATTTGCGACGTTGCAGACTTCCTGTCATACTTAATCTTCTCCTTGAAAAATTTTTCGACGTACTTCTTCAAAACTATGTTGATTTTTTTTTCACTGTTAGCAGAATATTCTGTATGAATAAGTAATAAGGTTGACAAAATAAACTATATAGGAGCAGGGATTTTAAAACACCGAAATGTAGATACGTGGTTTCGCACTTGAGCCATCGACGTAAAAGTACTTTGAAGCCGAGTAAATCTCATATTCTACTGCTATTTAAGTATTTATTTCATATTCCAATTTAGGAGCTCGATACCTTGTCTGTATCACTACTTTTTGCTACTCTATTTTTTCAGGTGAGTCTCTCAATCTCGATCCTGCTGTCGTTGACTGTGTTCTTCCTGCTTCTCGCCGAAATTATTCCTCCAACCTCTCTAGTTGTTCCTCTCCTTGGAAAATTTGTACTTTTTACAATGATTCTAGACACTTTCAGGTAATAATTCCAAGATTTAGACGCCGCGCGCCGATTGTAAGTCTCAGTCTTCGGTCATATAATTAACTACGTAAAATTTCATTATTTTTTTCTTTCTTTTTAGTATTGAGGGGACATATGTGCAGATTCGAGCCTTCCAATAATTTTAAACGGAAAAATATTTTATTTCAAAAGTTAAATTAATCATTGATAGTATTTTTGGGAATTACCATATTTTGTATACATTTGTATACAGGCTCGTTTACTTTCCCTGGTAATACAGTTCATTAAGTTTGAATGAAGTATGAGACACAAGTGGACTGCATTTTGCAATGAGAAACTACTATCTTTGGCTTATTTTTGAAAAAAAAACGTATGAACTATCCGTTTCCCTACCCAGATGGCAGCTTTTATAGGGATGAGTCAGAAATCGTAGTTGCTTATTGCAAAATTTAATCGAACTCATTAGATAACATCTTCCGAGTGACTCCTCATTTGTTACAACACTTTGGATAAAAATACAGTTAGACTACATTTTGCAATTAATAAATATAATTTCTGGCTCTTCTGCAAAGACACCTCTGAGCATAGGAAAACTAATGGTACATACATGTTTTTAGATCGAACCAAAAATTGTAGTTCCGTAAGCATCCGCAGCATCCGTAAAGACACCAATGTGCAAAAGGAACCTAACTTTACGTACGTTAGTTTTTAAATTGATACAATAATTGTAATTCTTATTGCAGAATGAAGTCAAGTTTGTGATCAAGTAGATAAAATGGACTGCATTTTGCAATTTGGAACTATAAATTCTGGCCCGGTTTAAAAACAACGTATGTGTCATTGGTTTCCCTATGCACATAAGTGTTGTTTCAGATGAGCCAGAATCTGTAGTTCCAAATTGCGAAATGCAGTCCAAATGTCATAAAGAAAAAGGTTTGGAAAACTTTTTGGGTTGTATGACCGTCAAAATTTCAGGTTAAGAAATCCACCAAACCCTTTCATCAAATCTCATCTTTTTAATATAGAATATGACACGATTAATGACTCATCGCATTGCGTCGCTTAGTTCCTGAGAGGTCCAGAAAAAAACCTGATTAGTGGCGGGTGCGCTTTGAACTATATCCTCGCCAAGGTTTGGATGATGCGGCGTGGCGTCGTTGGGGTGCGGTTAATCCCGGGTTTTCCGAAACGTTCTGAAAGCGTGTTTTCTGTTTCAGCATCTGCGTGACGGTGGTGGTGCTGAACGTTCACTTCAGGTCGCCGCAAACGCACACGATGGCGCCGTGGGTGAAACGAGTCTTCATTCACATCCTCCCGAAACTCCTGGTGATGAGACGGCCACACTATCCGGTTGATAAGCGCGGGTGAGTTAGCGCTGCTCCGCTCTCCTCTCTGACTAAGTAACTTTCACTCGGCTGAAGTGCTTTTCTAAAGGCCGCCTGGGGCCCGGGGGGCCGGGGGGGGGGGGGGGCATGCTCGCTCAATGCCGGCTTTACAGGTGCATTCATGCCAGAATTCGCGCGCTGTGTGCTGTGTCGTCTCCTAAATCACCCCTCTCGTCGAAGCACCCACCGTCGACCCCGTTGACCCGAGCGGGAACTTTCACTCCCACCGGTGTCGCTTTTCCCTCGAAATTTCAATTCGGGACGGATAAAAAAATGCAAAACGCAATTGGATTCGGCTAACTTTCTGGACAGAATCCTTGAATCGGTCCTTTTTTTCTCGACCAAATCTAATGGTCACCGAAAAAAAGATGCTATAGACACATCCCGGATGTTACGGTTGTTAAAAAAATGTGCGACAACTCTTGGATGTTGCTATTATCACTCAGGCAGTTAGCGTAGCATGATAGGATGTAAAAGTAATATCCTAGGATGTTACTTCAACAGCCAGAGTGGTAATGACAACATCCAAGAGTTGTCGCACATTTTTTTAACATCCAGGATGTTACTACAGCGCCTTTTTTTCTTCGGCGAGTCCGTTGAGCTCATCAACAACCGGAGTTTGAACCAAATTCAAAATTTTCTGACACATCACCTCTGGCAAATTTCCGCGATTGATTTTGACCGAGTTTTTCAACCGCATCGGCAGGGTTGCAAACCATAGGAGAGAAACGCTCTATGAAAGTCAAGAACTAAATTCAAGTGCTTGATGAATTTCGGCCAACGTTTGCATCCGTTTGCACCTCGGGAGGTGGGTCGAGAATTTTGGATGTGGCCGTCATTGCTGCCAGTATGAAAATTAAACGTAGGCGCATCGTCGTCCGAAGGGAATTTTGTTTTGTGAGTTTGGCATTAGGTCAAAAACTCGATTGAGTCCAGTCTCGGAAATTTGCCTTTTGAGATGAGTCGAGCATTGGATGGGAGTAAAAGGTTTCACCGAAAATCTTGAAGAGTAAAATATTTTTCGAAAACATGGCTTATTTATACTTCTTGTTGCGTTGATCAATTTTTTTTAAATATAATCCAGATTTCGGTTAAACTTCTCCGGGGTTTGATTGAAATGTAAATACTCGATTCTGATCGGCCCAAATTTCAACGATGATACGACAGTCATCCATTCAAAAAGTGAACCGAACCCAGTCGCGGAAAGCCTCTTAAAAGTTCGAGGTTAAAAATCCTGCAAAGAAATCTTCCAATTCAACAGCTCACTTACACACAAAAATAAAACCGCTCAGAACTGGCAACATCAGCGATCGTCATCTGCTGCTACTCCTCAGATTTTTTTAAAGTCAATCTAAAATTAAAATGAGGCCCAGGGGGTTGAACTAGTGATGCTGGTAGGTTGAGCTCGCTATTGAAGAAGTGAAAACTGTGCGAAGGCACACTTTCTCTGATAGATTTGCCGTCACAAAAAAAACCCCACAGGCGTCGAGAAAAATTTAATGAAATTTAAACTTGCGCTTGCAATTAAAAGCATCAGTCATTTACTCGCGGGCGGAGCAAAAAATGAAATTACTAATCTGCATATGTTTCCCATTCTTCAAGCCTAAAGCTCGTGGGAGACCCGCGCGGAAAGGAAAGGCGGCATTATTGAAAATGGCAGTCACTTTTAAAAGCTAAGAGAGGGGAAGAGAGGTTGATAAATGGAAGTAGCAGTTGGAGGTAGGACAGCAGTGGAGGCTGGATAGGGGGAGGGAGGGGGAGGCTGGGGCAACCTAACACTTGTTCAGTGAGATCTGAGTCGTGCGCTTGTTAGAATTGCAAGCGTGCACCAGCGAACCATCACTTCCCAGGATAAATACATACCACGCCTGGATAACTTCATAATACTTGATTCAAGGCTTCATTGCTGGTCTGTTGTCATTTAGCACCCTGATGACTTTCTACTTGGAAAGGACTCCATGCAGATATTATTTAGATGTACATTGATTGCATGATTTTTTCCCTGATACCCTTTAGTCATCCTCTAAAGTTTTAAAATAAGGTGAAAAGTACTGTTTCCATTTTGCAGCCGATTACAATGTAAAGATATCAATAGTTAATTGAAAACAGTACTTTTGACTTCGTTTTGATCTTTGCAAGACGATTTTCGGCACGAAAATTCCACAGTGATTAATTTAAAGACTGAAATTTCAATTTCCCCAAAATTATCCAACCAAATGTTAATATTTGAAATAAGAGATATGAAGATGCATCTTAAATTGCCAGCCACAACCGTAGAATCCAGACTCATGCGTTGATTCCGATACCTCCTCCGTTCTCTGCGCGANCTAGTGATGCTGGTAGGTTGAGCTCGCTATTGAAGAAGTGAAAACTGTGCGAAGGCACACTTTCTCTGATAGATTTGCCGTCACAAAAAAAACCCCACAGGCGTCGAGAAAAATTTAATGAAATTTAAACTTGCGCTTGCAATTAAAAGCATCAGTCATTTACTCGCGGGCGGAGCAAAAAATGAAATTACTAATCTGCATATGTTTCCCATTCTTCAAGCCTAAAGCTCGTGGGAGACCCGCGCGGAAAGGAAAGGCGGCATTATTGAAAATGGCAGTCACTTTTAAAAGCTAAGAGAGGGGAAGAGAGGTTGATAAATGGAAGTAGCAGTCGGAGGTAGGACAGCATTGGAGGCTGGATGGGGGGGGGGGGGGGGAGGCTGGGGCAACCTAACACTTGTTCAGTGAGATCTGAGTCGTGCGCTTGTTAGAATTGCAAGCGTGCACCAGCGAACCATCACTTCCCAGGATAAATACATACCACGCCTGGATAACTTCATAGTACTTGATTCAAGGCTTCATTGCTGGTCTGTTGTCATTTAGCACCCTGATGACTTTCAACTTAGAAAGGAGTCTATGCAGATATTATTTAGATGTATATTGATTGCTGGTTTTTTCCCCTGATATCAATTCTCAAGCTCAAAATAAAAAAGTTCTTAGGTTTAGGCTGTAAAGGGGGAGCATTCTAATCATACAAGAAGTTTTACCTCGAATTTACGTCAAAATTTCAATGATAGATAGATCCATCCAAATCAGGAGAGGCGTTGTGGTTTCAGGATCAAAAATTACCATTTTTACACTAGGAACCCTTAAATAGGGTGGCTGATTCGTTCAATTTCGGGAGAATTTTCCAGTTTTGCGCAAGGCATTCTGGGTCTGATCGATGTGTTTCAAATTTTATCTATTTGGCGGATTATCTTGGGAAATCCGATATTTCTGTCTGCAGAACAATCATTAAGGAATATTCGTGCCGAAAGTCATCCTCCAAAGCTTTTAAAATAAGGTGAAAAGTACTGTTTCCATTTTCCAACCGATTTCGATGTACAGATATCGATGGTTAATTAAAAACAGTACTTTTGACTTCGTTTTAATATTTGCAGTGCAATTTTTGCAGTGCAATTTTCCGCACGAAAATTCCACAGTGGTTAATTTAAAGACTGACATTTCAATTTTCCTAAAATAATCCAACCAAAGATTAATATTTGAAATTCGAGAGATGCATGAAGATCCATCTTAAATTGCCAGCCACAACCATAGAATCCAGACTCATGCGTTGATTCCGTTACCTCTTCCGTTTTCTGCGCGAAATTTGAAACGAGGCATTTTTCGTAGTGATTTAAATCTTAGCCTATCTGGCGGTCAGTTCACTCAGTCCCGATTACATTGTGAGGCGAGCTACCTCTCAAGCGAAAAGTGGAAATAGGTGTGGAGGCTAGCGCTGCCGTGCTAAGGCAAAACGTCGTATGAACCTTGAGGCGTTGCCAAATTTCGATGGATAAAACGCGATTTTCCTGGTAAACTCATGAATATTTTTCCTCTAACTTTTCAGGTAATATTGCTCGCAATTTTAACTAAGGTTCCTGAAAATTTCAAGGAAAAATATTCCTAATTTTCCTCAAAAATAAACATTTTATCTAGGGAAATTTGGCAACTCTGGAATGTTGATACGGCGTTCTTGCTTAAAACGGCAGAGCGGGGGTCTCCCCTGCGCACTGGATTGAAACCGGGCCGCGGTCACCTCTCCGAGCGAACTAATGAACACAGAGATGCGAGCTCCATGCGCGGTGCGAGGTGATGAATTAATAAACGGCTTGGAAATGGAGGCGGTCTGCAACTTTGCTCCAGTTCCTGGAAATTCCCGCCCAAAACCGTGCAGTCATCACTCTGCTCTCATGTTTCATGCAGCCCCCGCAGAACAAATTCTCGGGTAGAGGTCCGCACACTCTTTCCATTGAGCCTCCCCCCACCAAAAAAAATGACTCTCATAATAATAAAACGCTTACTGCAAAGGAAAATCCAGCAGTTTCCAGTGAACTGAACCTTCTTAGGTAAAATAAAGGTCCACTTAGTGAAAGCAGTCAGCAGGATTTTACTTTATTTTATACGTTTGAAAAATTTACGTTCACACTGAATTATGGACTTGTTTAATTTGTTTGTTTTAGTAGTACAGCTGAAAAATAATTGTTTTGGTTTAAAGAAAAAAAAAAGAAGAAAAAAACCCTTCAGATTCAGGAGGTTCTTGAGGGACTTTAATAAATCCCCTTTTCTAGCTAATTGCATCGCGGCAACCAGACAACACAATGTGGAAATAGAGCACGGCAAAGGAGCCGCCTGGATTACGGCGCAGAGATACAACTATTCGTGCTTGATGGATGTCCGCGTTGCATAGCCTGCAAAATTGAAGGCGCTACGGCGCGAGGCATGAACTTGCAATGTCCCACATTATGCTGGCGATGAGATGTTGCTCAGACTCGGGAGGGAAGTTAAAAAACGAGGCCCTAGTACGGCTCTCTTATCCTCGTTTGCCTTAACACTCGAGTTTTTCCCTTTTAAGCGCTCAGCCGATAGGCAGCGCTTTTTGATTTCGACTTGCCTCTAGAGTACTAGTATACTGGTGCTAATTCGTTTAAATGGCGCACCAGCTCATCGATGTGTAGGCTTTTTTTTTTGGGGGGGGGGTCCAGTTTTAAAATAAATAAAGCTGTGAAACCCGTATTTTACTTTTTTAACGTACTGCGCAGGTAGTTTCGATCGTTTATCTATAAGAAAATTTCTTAGCGGTAGAGTAATTCTTATCGAAATTGATCGTTGAACTCAAATGAAGCCTAAAAAAAACGCGCCTGATGAGCTCAACGGTGACTATCATTTCCGGGAAACGAAAAAACGCGTTTACGGTTTCCTTGGTAACCTTTGTTTGCTATCAGCTGACGTTTTCTTTCCATTACCCAGCCAAGTCGACGGAGTTTATACTTCCTTTTTTCACTAAATACATTGACTAAGACCTGAGCGCTTTTCTAATACGACAGTATTAGAACTTTCCCGCTTGTTTTTAATTTGACGTCTGATTCTTATTTACGACATATTTTAGGATAGGGAAAAAATCCAGTTTTAACGCAGCCGAGGGTATGGGAAAGCCGTACTTGGGCTCCTTTTAAACTTTTCTCCCACATCTGAGCAACACCTCATTGCCAGCATAAAGCGGGAAGTTGCAAGTTCACACCTCGCGCCGTCCCGCCTTCAATTTTGCAGGCTATGCAACGCGGACATCCATCAAGCACGAATAGTTGTATCTCTGCGCCGTAATCCATGCGGCTCATTTGCCGTGCTATATCAGTGGATCTACATTTAAAGTTTGTGTGCACCGGTCCCATAAAACCCTCCGGTCTCGTGTTCTTTGCAAAACTCGGGTCAATTTGACCCGGCTTAGGCATCTAAGGGTTAATTTCAGGAAAATGAAGTGTCAATCAAATCAATGTGGATGCTAAATTTTTGTGAAATCAATGTATCACAAAGTAGTTGTAAGACTTTACTTCTAGTACTAAATGCTCACCGAATTCTATTTTTTCCAAAGTTTTCATTCACCTTAAAGAACTTTTGTACAGTTTTTTATGTCGCTCCTGTAACGTTTGGTTTGGTGGACATGTTCCTTCTCTGCATTTAGAGATTTATTTTAAAACTTTGGAGAGAGTGAGAGTTTCTCGTCGAAGTCTCAAAATTTATTTTTTTGACACAGTATACCATTGGACAAGGTAAAAATTTACACATTCTGATACATGTTTTTTTACCAACATTTCACGTAAAACACTAAACTCAACTGATAACCAAGATATTCACTGTTTCTTGACGCAAAAATTCAAACCTCCCGCTTATGAAAATACAAAGGTCTACACGAGAAAAATCGTACACTAAACGTTATACTGTAAAATTCTCTGTTGCATTATTTTATTCAAGTGTGTATTTTATTCAAGTAGACCATTGGTTTTCTTGTGAGCGGGAATTCAAAATTCGTGTAACCAATGTTAACGAAAATCGTGAATATCTCAGTTAGGAGTTACTTTCAGTAATTTTGCGAATCGTGCTCTACGTTAATCCCCCCCCCCCATGTAATTTAGGTTTTTGATTTATTAAAAAATCCTGCAACCTTGAGATATCATTCAATTGGGCTACGATAGGGGACTTGTATGAGTATAGGATCGAACAAAATCTAAAGAGTGGTATTTCTGCACACTACATGAAATGTTGTTTATGAAATACGTATAAGAAACGCTTAAATTAGTACCTTGTCCACCGGTCCATTCAACAAAAATCCCTGGAATGAAAATTTTCCCTCCGAGGACTTCGGACCTTGTCCCCTGTGGTCGGCCTNGGGGGGGGGGGGGGGGGGGGGGGCACATTGATTAGCTCCGCTTACGGCGGCCTCAGTTGCAATTTCCTCGTGGGATGCTCTTTGATGTAGCATTACTTCTGTGCAGGTTGGCGGCATCGTGTCAGAGGATCATGGTGCGAACATGCAACGGGAACGTGGAGCTCCGAGACTCGAGTCTGTTCCCGCACCACGCAGCACCTCCCGCTCTCCCCAGTGAATTATTAAACACCCCTGCTCAATATGTCTTCCAACACAGTTCCAGGTAAAGGCCCTAATCCAATGCCCAATCTCCCTACCACCGGACTAACTAGTCCAGCTTTTATCCTTCTGCTCGCGTCTCCCACTCCATATTCTATATATCGTCGCCCTTCGGACATATCTCAATTTCCATGTGAGCCCTATTCTACATATAAATTCATGCATTCTGGGGTTCATACGAAAATCGAGATACACTCTAACGACAAAGGAGGCACGATATTCGCCGCATGGATCAATTCAAAGTAACTACGAGCGGCTCGAAACCGCTTTCCACTATTAAGCGCCCTTGCTGGCGGTAAAATTTCCAAACTCTAAATTGCTAAATTTTCTCTAGACTTACATAATTTTTGGAAATGAACATTTATCCAAGTTTAACAGTGCACTGGAAAAAAAAACACATTGGATCTTGAGTCCAGACTCTTGAAAACATTGACAAGAAAAAACACTCTTGATTCAATCGGACTTTTGCTTAAATCAAAAGGAAATCCGCTCAAATTAAGAGGCTTGGTTCTTGATTTAAGCAAAAATCCGATTGAATCAAGAGTATTTTTTCTTGTCGATGTCTTTAAGAGTCTAGACTCTAGACACAATGTGTTTTTTTCCCCTAGTGTGGTTGTAATATGAAAGTTATAACAAGTTGATCAAATAGAGCTGGGTTTACACTATTTTGAGGGGAAAGCAAGCCAAAATGTTCAAATATTTCCCCTCAAAATAGTGTGGAGCCAGTGCTACCTTGTTACATACAGTTCGGATCACATTTTTTATTATTTTTTCTGTATAAAAGTTAAAGTGAGCAAACTGTTGGTGAAGTGAACCCAGTTTGACGAGTTTTCGAGAAAAACTATTTATTATGGTACTCATTTCTAACAGTTTAACACGAACAGAGATTTGCCATGTCTCAATCGGTATTTTGTGACTTTAGCCATGAATATGGAGCCTCGCATAATCGATCGTTCCTCAGACGGAGGAACGTAAATCCGTTCCAATGTTGCAAATTTGTCTCAACCAATTCCATTTTTTACAGGCATATGACTGCGCAAATCATTTTTAAAATTTTGCTGATATTTGCGTGCAATCAGAAAAAACATCAGTGAAATTTAAGTCTTTTGCAGTTCCAACAATTTTCTGGTAAAAATACCATTTGCGAGCGAAAATTTAGCAACGTCGAAATGTAGTTACGATCTTCCGTCCAAGAAACGACGAATCAGTATACAGGGTGATGCAAAGTCCCTCACCGACGGCACCATGCATCTTCTCTGCTGTTACCCTTTAAGAAATTGAGATAAAGAGTTGAAATTTAGGGAATACTCCGAGGTCGAAGAAAACGACTTTTAGAACTCCCCTCCCCCAATTTTGAGGGGGGTCTTCCTGAAAAAGAGCAAGAAGCCTTGAGTCTAAAAAAGTGGTGCGGGGCATTTCAATCACCCTGTTGATGAACATGGCAAGGCGAGCGCTAGTAACCATTAGAAAATGTTAGCTCCGAAAACTGACGTGTCCACATTGCTTTAAAAGGTCATGTGTGGTCTCCAATGTATGCAGATATAGTTTCCATATGAGAAAATTGTCTACTACTGAGGGGTTTGGAGGACAAGGCGGCATGAGTGCGGTTTTTGAAAAAAATCGAGATATTCATGAACTCAACTGAAACTAGTCTGAAAGTATATTCTGTGGAGAATTCACAACTAAAATCCAACTTTAAAGCACCGAAAAGTGAATTTAAACTTCCTTTCTGCCAAACCGTTCCATGTCATTTTGGAACTTTAAACACGTATTTCTCGAAATAGCAGAAACTGCACTTATGCGCCTTGTTCTTCAAGCCCTGCAATTCCACACGACTACCTTGCTATAAGGAAGAGCGTCATATGAGCATTCAAATGTTGCCAAATTTTCTCTCAGAAAATATTATTTTTGGAGAAAGTTATGAATATTTTGCCTTGAATTTCTCAGACACTTTGATCAAATTACGAACAAAATCCTCGAAAAATCGGGGGAAGAATATTTAAACATTTTATCCGAAATTTGTAAGTCTAAAGGCTCATACGGCGTTTCCCCTACTTACGGCAGATGAGCTTCACCAAACGAGAACTCTAAAGCGTCCTTGACGACTCATGTGGAAATCCAGGTGCAAAACTTGGGTCACCGAACGTGCGAAACTTCTTGAATGATATTTCGAATGTGCGCGCGGGTGTGGCTGATATGAACTTTGTTTGGCAGGGACACGGAACCAACAATAATAGGAAGTAGCTGTGAGATTCACGGAGCACCCCCGGCCCTCTCGCAACTGTTCCCGGACACCCTCGGGGAAAACGGGTGCGGAGGGGTGACCCCGGAGCCATCCCCCAACGAGAACGGCTCGGCAGTGCCGACGAGCAGCAGTCACCACTTGCCGCAACGTTGGCATCACTGCCCCGAGCTCCACAAAGCCTTCGATGGAGTTCGCTACATTGCCGACCACACCAAAAAGGAAGAGGATTCCACAAAGGTAAACCTTCCAGTAATTATCAAATGGATATAAGGGACGTTGGGACTGTACTCCCGTCTTCCCGAGGAACAAATTTTCCAAATGGAGTTTTCCAATCTAATTTGAATGGACCAGTAGACAAGGTACGAATTTCAGCATTCTGATACACGTTTTTCAACCGAAATATCACATGGAACGCTATTTCCTCAACGAAATTTATTGAAAAAAAACTCCTGACTGCGTTTTTAGTATACATTGGTTACAAGGATTTTGAATTCCCAACTCACAAGAATAAAAACGGTCTACTTGAATCCAAATGGCGCTATACAACGGTTTGATACACTTTATAATTGAATCAGTTGTTATCAAAAGGGAACATGTCTAATCCTTGTCCTGAGTCTTAGGTAGCATGCTCCTTTTATGCAAGCCAAGGGTCATGCAAAAATTGATTGTTCCCTTTTGAAAACAACCGATTTATTTAGCAATGCTTTTTCAGCGCCTTATGAAGCCCCGATTGCCATTTTTTCATATCGCAAAGACTGGGGCGGTAACTTTCAGTACGTTAATTGTCTCAGGTGGACGCTCGAATTTTTTTTTTCTTAAGCGAGATGTTTGAATTCACTTATCGAAAAACCTTAAATAGTTTGGTTAGGAGCTAGTTAAAATAATATTATTGCGCGTATCGTATTTTGCGTGAAATTTTGGTCAAGGAACGTGTATTAAAATGCTTAATTCGGCAGCTCGTCCACTGGTCCATTCCACCAATCTAATTCAAGGACTTTTATTGAGACTTTTAATCTAAGGCTTTATAATAAAATTTTCGCTCAAACGTAGCAGTCGGCTTGATTTTACAGAACTTCATCTCCGCAGTCTTGCTACTCCCGTTGGTAACACTGCGATATATCTGACTCTCTTTATATTAGAGATTAAATAATCACGTGCTTTCTGAGACCTCCGAAGGAGCGAGAGCCTGCGCGATACTTACTCTGTCGCTGTTCTGACATAAGGGGTATCTCAATTTTCACATGAGCCCCCAAAAGCATGGAGTCATATGGACAACAGGGCTCTCGTGGAGATTCAGATACACCCTTACGGCAGAGGAGCGACTTCTGATGTCCTCCTATGCCTCCAGAGAAAATCGGCTTAACGTTGGCTCTATTAATGGCGGCTTATGGACCTGTCCCATTTTCATCCTTCTTTTTCTCACGACATTAGTATTTCAATTTTTGTATTTGATTTTGGCAAAATTGGATACCTCTTAATAAGAAAGATACCATTCTGAATTGCAAGAACATACGGCGAATATCTATTTCCCCTGAATATTGGGCTGTTTCTCGGTGGGGCAACAGGGACGGATTTACCTACTTGCCGCCCATGGGCCGCCTGTATTTTGCCGCTTCCTCCTCATTCGTTTTGAAACATCAATAAAAACGAACAGGGGGAGGTGTGCATAAGACGTGTTAACTCGTGTTGGACAAATTTTTTGCGAAAGCCCTGTCAACACAACTACCAAAAGTTCACGGAACTTTGCCCGAAAGTAAGTTCGTAGACCTATCTCTGTGTGGACAAGGCCTTCCATTTATAAGAAATAAACGAAAAAATTATGAAAGAACAAACATAAATATCGTTTGGCAATCTTAACTCCCGCCGCCGCGCCGTGTCGCGCTGACCTCACTGTGTTCGACGCAATGCGTGAGGTATTCATGCAGTCTTGTAGGCGCTATGCGTTCCACGTCGACCGCTACTGACCGCTTTGTGTTTGACGCAATGCGTGAAGTATTCATGCACTTATGTAGGCGCTAATATGTGTTACATGCCGACCACCGCGCCGAAGGCTTCTTTCATCTCGAGTCCTTCGACATCATTCCTCCCTGCGCCGCGCCGTTCCAGGCCAAATTGCGTGTTTGATTTCTCTCTTAACTCGACAAATTAAAGATGCTGTCTCTTGTATCACCAAAAGACAACAACATTAGAAATTACTATACTCTCTGGAAATGAGAGACTTTGTCGCCTTTTCTCGTTTGTACTTTTTTTCTGAATCCAATTTTTTTTTTTTTTTTTTTTTTCATATACCTACATTTAAAAAAAAATTGTCGCCACATGCGGTCACCCCCTAAATCCGATCCTGTAGGGCAGTTGTTACGGTGTGTATAGAAACATTATACGTTATGGGTTTAGAATTCTTACATTTTAGATTTAGGAGCCTCTGCTTGCTTATTATTGAATTTGATAGACAAAGCTGTAGACAAAGTAGACCAAAAAAAAATGAAGGGATGTCATCCGTTGAAACGGGTGATTGTTTTAAACGAAGGGAGAAAATTGTGGTCTAACTATTGGGTCTCTCGTGGTTTGCCGTTAGGTAGTTTATTTTTTACCTCCTCTGTCCATTGCAAATACCCGTTTCCACTACACTGATAGGATCATTTCATTCTCTTTTTGTCATCTTTGCCTATTGCTTTGTCTATCAGTTTTAATAATCAGCCCGCAGTTGGTTCCATCCTGGTTTGCCGTTCTTTTGAGAAAAATAGCAAGGTCCTCACCGGAATGTCGCACCTCTGATTGGATTGGATTAACCAGGCCAAGCAGGTTGTTAAAAGTTTATTTTGCTTTATCAACCGCATCTCTTTCACTCGAAGAAAGTTTTACTGAAAAAACCTATTGTATATATTTAAAGAGAATATTAATCTTGTTTTGATGCAGTTTTTCGTGTTTTATCATGACCTTCTCTTCCAAGAGAATAAAGTTCGCCAACTTTAAATGAATATATTATCATCATTATGAGTTTTACTTTCTCTTTTTTATTGGAAAACTACAGTAAATTATGGATGCTAAGGATCGTCTATGCGAGTGTTGTACCTTTGCCCTCTTTATCTCTACGTTCATTTTGCGACAATCATCATTTCTTAGCTGTAGTTCAAGGGTGCTTTTCAATGGAAATTCGAAATCTAATATTTGCCTTCAATTCGTCTGCTATGCAAAGTGACTATGTCGTGTCACATAGATAATGATGTCACAATTTCGAATTAAGATTGCGCAGAGTATTGAAGACGTTCGTGTGTGTGTCGCGCTGGAAGCTCAGGATTCGCCTTCAATCAGCCGATTATGCAAAATGACTTTCGTGACGCACGAATAGTGGTATCACAATTTTTCCAGGAGATTGCGGTGCGTGTTGAAGGCGTTTCTCTTCCGTCATTGAAACTGTAGAGAATACAGCTCATACATCCACGATTGCAAGTTTATGATGGAGTAGTAAGATTGCGTAGCCCGTGATTTTACCTTTCAATCGACAAATTAGAAATCAGGATTATGGAGATTTGACAAAGATATAACAGAGATCAGCCTCATCACGATAGCAACCGACAATGACACAATTATTATCGTCTACACTTCCAAATACACCGACCTTAAATCATTTATAATATCGCACATTTATTTCCTCATTAATCTATTTATTTGTATTATTTATATTATATAGATGGTCATTTAACTGTCCAAACAAATTTTAACATAATATTAACCCAAACTGTGAAACTTGTATTTAGTAGCCCCTAAGTTCAAAATTTAGAAATTATCAGAATCTGCTAAACCAATAACTTACTTCCAAAGTTTTTTCCCCTCCATAAAATATTGAGAGATTTTTTTTTCCATTTACAGAAGATCATTTCACTATAAATAACAGTGTGATATATCTTGAATTCAACATTTGCTCAATTTAAAAATCGAGAGGACTCACATTTTCTACTCACTTTATACTCTCTACATATGAATGAAAATAAACATTCAGGCACTTGCAAATACTCCATTCCTTCGCACACCCTCTCAAACCGGACAGTTGAGTGCAAACAATGGCAGACTTCGTTTTCTGCCGTGATAAAACTCGCCAGGAAAGTAGAAAATTTCACTATTTTCTGGAGCTGAACCTTCGGGAGGCAACGTTGCCAAATTTACACGAAAGCTCGCCCGGCTTGCATAATTCAAACGGGTTATGATAGCGTGAGCTGGCAATCCTCTCTCGGACCCGGGAAGAACCACTCCGTCTGCAAATATTTATCATTCGTTCCATCCGGCTGATCTCATTTCCGGTCATTAAATTACCCCTCCCGGGCGACTCGGAACGAAAATCTTCAACGGTGTTGCCAAGTGTCCCACCGAGAATATCCCTGTGAGGGTAAGATGGTCGGTGTGTCCTCCTTAAACTGCACCACTTAGTCCACTCTCCTCCACCGCTTCGATGCTAAGTACAGTTCTGTTTTTGTCCCTTCAGCCTGAAGTGTCATCTCGCTAACGCACAACGAGAGTTTCCTCCGAGACTAGTCCCGCGTGACCATCTTGAACGTGACCCCCCTCCCTCCCCCGGTATACTAGTTGACCCTTCCCCACTCGGAAGTGAATATAAACGGAAAGAAGATACCAAAAATTTTACGGAAGGTGCAGCGTGTAAAGAACTGAAGAATAGCTGAGGAGGGACTCGAAATGTTTCCCCGCTGGCGGTCAGTTGGCCGTGGCATGTACAATCCTCTTCTCGTGATTGGAGCTTATGAAATAGCAACTTATCAAAATACGTGCCCAGATGCCACATCGTGACTTTCTATACTAAAGTTTTCTTGACAAGCAGAACCAACACAATGTGGAAATAGAGCGTGGGAAAAGAGCTACGTGGATTACGGCGCAGAGATACAACTATTCGTACTTGATGGATGTCCGCGTTGCATAGTCCGCAAATTGAAGGCGGGATAGCGCGAGGCGTGAACTCGCAATACTCCACTCTTTTCTGCCAATGATGTCTCGCTCAGATTCGGGAATAGGTTGGAAACTGAGGCTCGAATATGACTCCTTTATCTGTGGGTGTGTCGACACTAGATTTTTTTTTTCCAAATTTGACGTCCGATTCTTCTTTTATTATGATTTTTATTTTATTCCTATATCTAAATCTCGAAGGTACCGACCCCATAATACGCGCGGGCCACGTGTTTTCAGCAAGCATCGGGTTTGCTTGACCTGGCTTAGGCGTCTCTTTTTTTCTTCTTCTTCTTTATTGGTTATTTAGAGTACTACAAAGTATTAACTCTATTTTTTATAACTACAAAGTACTAAAATATACTACTAAAATATTGTAATTAGTTCATAGTTTGTAGGCGTCTAAGGAGTAAGTTGAAACGCTATATATTTAGCATAATCTTTAATGTCTCCGTTGAAAGTTATGCAATGGGATAGAGATTGAACTTAACGGTAACTTCGTTTTCTATTTTGCACTCGAATCTTCTTTTATATCCAATTCAGTTCGAATCTTTTGTTTCAGTGTATTTTCCGAAGGAAATACATTATTTTCATCGCGTTTTCAATATTTTGATAAACAACTGTAACAGCATTTCAGGGAAACTACGCCGATATGAAAAGCTTAGTTGACTCTCTACAAACGTTGGACCTCAAATTTAATTAAAAGTTAAATCGACTGTCACATCTAACGATATGGTGAAAGCCTCCGTGCGGTTTAATTTTAAATTTAAGCTCGTCCCGCTCCAAATTTAAATTCAAGACTCTCAAACTTCAGTCGGCGACAGTTCACTCGTTTTTTCCCCACAGCATACGCCAAAATAAAGACAAACTTTATGTTTTTGCGTCCCTCCGCACGAGGGCGATTCCGAGCGAATCGAAGTCAAATTACTTTTTCCATCAAGATTTCTTCAAGTCGAGACGGCTAAAAGCTGGTTGAGTGAACAGTAAAAGCTTGGTTCTGAGGCTAAGGGGTTACGAACTACGTTGCCGATTTTGGTCTCTTTCTTTTAAACGTTGTTTTACCTTCGCTACGAGGTGCCGTATGGTAGGCGCATTTTAATTTAATAACGGCAACGCTGGTTACGAATTTACGGTCATATGATGAATCACGTCTTGTGCCGTCATTCATCCCCGTCGCAAGTTAGCAGCCGTACTCTGCGGTGCTCAGGAAGAACGTCGTATGAACCTTCAGGCGTTGCCAAATTTCCTTCAATGAAATAAGAAGTTTCAAGGAAAATTGTGAATATTCTTCTACTGATTTTTCAGAGAATTTCATTCGCAATCGAATCTACGATATCCGGAAACTTCAGAGAAGAATATGCATAATTTTCTTCAAAATGAACGTTTCACAGGAGGAAATCTGGCGACATCCGAATGTTCATACGGTGTTTTTCCTTTGCACGGCCGCGCTGTACCTTGTGTAGGCTTTATTTTTCTTCTTTCTCTCGAAAGGAAACCGAGATTCTAAAAAATAAGCCGTCACGACCTCTTGTCTCTCCACATGTCACTATCAGGGATCAAAGAACGTGAATGTATGACAAAATAGTCTCTTGTTAACAATCTAAATATGGCAAAAGAATGAGGTACATTCTATGGAAAACGGATGGTTTACTCAAGTAGATGAAAAAAAAACACTAAGAAGTGGCCCGAACTGTATTTAACAAGGTGGAGAAATGGTGCTGAGTCCACACCATTTCGCGGGGAAAACAAAGCCAAGAAGTTCCAAAAATTATAATAATTATAAAAATACGTTAATTTATAATTATTAATACTCCAATGCAAACTACCTGAGCTGAAAATTCTACCCCCTCAGTTTCATACTGGTACGCATCTCCGACTTAATTCATCATTAATCGTAGCAGAGCGTATAATTTTTTATTTTTTTTTTAAATTTTTTATTTTTTTTTTGCAAAATCGAAGGGTCAATTTCGCTTTTCGTTTCTCTTCTCGAGTTCACGCGAGGTTTTATTTTTTTTTTAAAAAAAAAAAAAAACTAATTTTTATACAAACCAGTTCAAAATTCTGTTCCAAGATTCGAGAGGACGAGATGGAGGCTTAAATTTAACAGCATAGCACATATCAGAGGTCGTTTACAAATCGTCATTTAATGTTTTCGAAAAATCACCGGCGAGCTTTTTTAAAAATATCAAAACACTGTAAATTTGGAGTTTGCCAAAAACTAAAACCTATATAACGTTAGAATCTCACCTATTCTGACTATCGAACGGAATGAATATGCTACTTCCAGGGATCGTTGAAAATCTCGATTCAATTATTATCGAGTCCATCCTGTTTTGTTCCGTTTTTCCTTTTTTGCGGGTTTGATTATTTAATTGTTTTTACTCAGAGGTGAGCAATTTGCGTCGCCCAATTCAATGACGACCGTTCAAAGCAGTGGCGTGGCGCGTTTCGAGATATATCGATATTTCCCCATTTGAAGCTATCGTGAAGAATCGATTATTCAGGTGTTCGTTGCGAACACCCTGATAATTGATCCTTTTCCACAGGTTTACATGGCATATCAATCGATACATCGCAAAGCACGCCACACCACTGGTTCAAAAATACTACATTCTCCACCGTCCTGTTTACCCAATGTCAACGGATGACACTACCGGACAGTGTACATGCGCGCAGTGCGTGTCAATTTGCACTCGATATTTATTTCTCACGTCCCGTCATGTCGGCCGACGAGCGCTTGATTGCACGGCGTGGCGCACAGTAGTCCGAGCTTTAGGGAAGGCCGAATATAACATTTTGATTAAAACTGCATAGTTTGATACTTATTTTGTCACCTAATAAACTTTTAGGAGCAATTATGCTTGGCGAAAATTTTAGGAGAAAACTAATGGAATCACAATTGACCCCCCTTTGTTTCTTTTTTTTTGCTGGTTATTTGGCTTGAGTCCTGTTTGAAACCTACAGTCATTTACAGACTTTTTTAGCGTCCGTAGACATCAGGGCGTTGGACACGTTTTAAAAAAATTTTTGCTCAAATTTTTAAGCATTAATCCCGAGTGGAATCTGTTCCAGCAGATCAGTTCCGGGATTCGAAACTAGGACCTATGGATCAGACGCACTGATCACTAGGCCAACCTGGCCGACTAACCCCGGCATTTCCAATTGACGAAGATGTTTACAGAAAGATTAGGTTTCCAAATCATTGATCCGTTCCATTGTGCGACGAAAGGGAGCCGTGGGGCAGTTCGCATCGCGCAATTCCATCACTGGGATTTCCGTCCATTTTAAATGGCGCTAATTGATGTACGTATCGTTGGACGAGTGTAGTGCTGACAAAGACAGTTTAATTGATTTTCTTTTCCCCTCGCCCCCATTTTCTGCTGATTACGCCCCTCGATCGGAAAACAATCATGAGTTCCTTGCATCTGAAAATAAAATCAGCGCGCTGCGCCGTTCCGGCAATTTTTACCTCGCGCCAATCTCCCGCTAAAAATTGTTTTCGCGCCCTCTCCCCGTTTCTCTTTTACGGTTGCTACGATTGCCTCGAGTTCTCTTCACCGTGCGCGGGGTTGCAAACATTCCTCTCAGTAATAGCAAAGCTAGACAACATTTACAAAAAGATTTTAAAATATGAAGTGGAATGGGATACGCTTTTTTTTTCTTTTGCGGATTCTTGATATTTCAAATGCTGCAATACCTGATGCGTAGTGAGATTTACTCAAATCAATAATATATACCATAAGCTCTATGACCTCCCCCCCCCCTCGAATTTTGATTTATGGTAAAAATTTGTTGTACCGTGCCATTGGGCGGATTTACATGATTTTTGCGGCTATCGATGGGAAATGGTCCCTACATTAGCCCCCCTCGTCCGGATTTTGGAAATAAGATCCAGGTTTTTGTATATTTTGTGATAAAGTTGTGAATACTCCCATTTAAAACATTTAATTTTCATTTCTTGGTTTGGTAACGTGGCAGCCAAAGAGCATAGCCCTAATAGTACCACCATATGCATGATTTGGTTTGATTTTCTTTTCATCAAGCAAAACTTTAGAATAATAGAAGTTATCAATAAAATGAATTTAAAGGTACAGAATTAAATGACACATCGAAGAAAAATGGGTTTCTTAAAAGTTTTGCAACACTAAGTACAAACTCGGGAATCAATTTTCTTAAATTTAACGTTGTCTTTTATTAAAATATTTTCCAGTTCTATTGTAAAACGCCGTAGACTACTAAATGAAAACAAAGTTCAATATAGGGTACTGGCACCTTCCATTCATTCTGCTTTCTCCCAGAAAAGTATGAAAGGTTCAGGTAGATTTTTTCAGCGCTCGAAGGCCGTCACCATGAGCCGCAAACTGCTTAACTCAGGTTGCTTTACGGTGTAAACGAGTTTCCATCAGTTTTCAACCACGGGATGTGAGCGTAAAAATTATTATTGGTTCGCATGAAGTCACCATGAGCGCAAAATTCAAGGTATTTATACGAGCGTTCCTCCCCGTGTATGTGAAAACACGGATGCGAGTGTGAGAAAGTAAATCGTATGAAGACATCATTGCGTGCAAACTGCAAACGTATAGTCCCTCTTTAAATACGTGATTTCAAACAGCTTTAACCACTCTGTCACATTTCATTCAATAACAACAAATTATCGTAAAAATCATGAGGTGTGTAGTGTGCCTCGACGTGTAGCTCCTATCAAGAAATAAAATGTGGACTCCTGTAATCCCTTTCTATTGTTAAATACTTACTATTAGCGCATTTATTTACTACTATTAACGTGAAATAGTACGAGTTCTTTTGGCAGCACTGACGACTTAGCTCGGCTCTCAGCTCAACTCACCTATGCGTGAGAAAGCCGGTGGATCGCTGGCTTCTCAACACTAGTTGGAGGTATTTAAGTAAAATGAATCAGCACCCATTATGACATGAGACCTAAGATCCATAAGTACACATGCATGAAAAGGCTCATGTCAGAATGGATATAGTTCCTTTTCATTTAAAGGCGTCCAGTTCGTCCCCAACGGAACTTCGTATTCCTCGGTGGGTAATTTCAGCGTTAGCGTTGACCAGGTTTCCATAGAATGCCTCGTAGAGGAAAGTATTGCCATATTTATCCTGATAATACAGAAAATCTGAACTAACCGCGAATCAGTGAGCCATTTTCAGGCTTTTTAGGGCTTTTAAGGATCACCTTGGTTCTCTGTTTCTTTTTCGATTATTTATACGTACATAGTGCGAAAAAAGAACCGACATTTTGTAGTAATGTGGGAATTAGAAGTAAAAGTAACATTTTTCTGCGTCAGTAATTTTGTATAGTTTTTCTTTAGGTTTCGCGGACCATAGGTGTATCCAGACACTTTGAACGGGGGGCGTAAGGGGGGTCCGGGGGCATCCTCCAGAAAATTGTCGAAATTTTAAAGCATCCGTTAAGCGGTTTGAATCAATTTTGTAATGAATCATTACCGAATACAAACGCCCTTTTTCCCTTTTCCTCAGTCCCTTCTTTCTTGCTTTCTCCTATTTCTCTTCTCCTTTTTTGGGGGGCAAGCGGAAGGACATACGTCTCCTCAGTCCCCCTTGGATCCACTCGTGATATGGACCACATCTTATGGTTGAAAATTCGCAGCTTCGTTAAAATTAGGCGGGAGCCGCCGGGATCAAACCCGGATCGCAAGTGATAGTCCAATACGCTTTAGCCACTCGCAAGTCGCGTATGGAAAATTTGCAACATTTTAACGATGTTTTAGCTGATATCTCTGGAGTGCTTACTGTTCCTCTCTCAAAATATTTCGACTTATCAACATAAGTGAAACCCTCCGTTCCTTGGCCGCTACCTGCCTGAACCCCACGCATCGTATACTCCAATCCTTCCATTATCGGCTGACGCTGACTCAAGGGGTGTATAATTACGGTCATAAATAAAACATCGAGGATAGCTAACTCATCTGCGGATGACTGCCTGCTGATGATCGAAAATAATGGGAGTCGACCCGGTAGAAATTTTGATGAGCCTGAGGCGAATTTAAAGTAAACATTTGGAAAGTCGGACATTTTCGGGCAATGGTACCTTGAATACACAGGGTGATTCAAAAGTCCCGCACTTGCAGGGCTAGGCACCACCCCCGTAACTTTTTATCAAACTGAGATAGAGACCTGAAATTTTGTGAGAGCCCCTATGTCAAAGGAAACAACTTTTGGGATCCCCCAAAATTTTAGGTGGACCTCTCTGAACAAGTGCGAAATCCCCGAGAGGGGTTGCGCGATAAATCTACATCACCCTATATTTCTGTACTCAGAAGTTTAAATTGATCCTTAAAAACTCTCATAAACATGAAATGCCAAAAACCTTAAAACAAATCAGAAACCAAGCATATTCTCCCTGCAAGATCGTGTATACGTCGGCGAACTTTAAAACCGAATCCTTTTCTATAGGCAAGCCGAGCATGTCATAATCTCACTAATCAAACCGTAAACTTTTTTACTACCCTTAGTGTATTTAAGAAAGACGGGAAGTATAAAAATGAAGCAAGCTTCGTGCTGTGTGTGGCGGAATCCATGGGATTTCGATAGCAATCCGACAGATCGTCGGTTGATTGCTCCGGTTGATTGCGGGAAGTTTAGTCACGCGCCGTGGACCGTGCTGCGGAGTTCCGATTGGCCCCCCGGGATTCGGGATTCGGCTCCGAAATCCAGTGAATAGGTAACGAGCCGAACTGCCGTGTTCCGTGTAAGTGGGAAGTGGGATGAGCCTCGAGGCACATTAGAGCATGTGCTAACCGTGGCTCATACAGAGATACACTTACGGTTCTTTTTCGTAACACGGCGGTGAACGCTTCAACGCAGGATCGATCGTTATAAGACACCGACTTGGTCGGTGACGCGGCGAAAAAGCAAACGTTCGGCAGCGGCGTGGCGTGAATTGCGATGTATCGATTGATATGCCATTTAAACCTATGGTAAAGAATCGATTATTAAGGTGTTCGCTGCGAACACCCTGATTATCGATCCTTTTCCATGGGTTTAAATGGCATATCAATCGATATATCGCAAAGCACGCCACGCCACTGATGTTCGGGGGCGCAGCGGCATCTCTTGCGGAAAATGTGACGGCGTAAAAAGCCGAAAATATGACGAGAATTAAGACAAATTATTCCGAGGGTGCGTCACGCTGCCACGTTTACCTGGGAATCTATATCGCAGTATTCAGAACGTTGCTGAGACGTAAGGGCGTATATGGGTGGAGTTCAGCTAATGGGAGAAAATGGTTCTGAAAAAAAGTTGATAAGTGATCTGGCCACATCAAGCTGAAGACTAGTTTTCTGTTATCTTAGAGCTCCACACTATGGGATTTAATTACGGGAATCGCAATATTTTTACGATTATTTATCGAGAGAAAATATTATGATTGAAAGTTTTGAGCAACCAGTTACACGCCTTTCCCATATTTTACCCCATCAGATGAAATCCACCCATATATCGAGCAGCACATTGACCCTCGATGACATAGCGTTACGAATTCATAACAACGTATTTTTGGGGGTTTTTTAAAATCAATTGTTGCCCCTCTGGTATGATTTTGCAAGATCGCGTTAGTTTTTTTCTTTTATTTGAAAAACTGATTCCCTTAAATTTAAAATTTTTAAAACAAATTCGGTACTCTATATTTTTAAGGAAGCTCCAAAATATCTAGATTAGTGTCCCCTGGACTCGGAGATCCCAAATTAATTAATGTCATAGAGGGTTAAAGTTTGAAAGTCTGGTTCTAAAGGATCGTATTCGTGATTGATCCATAAACAGCCCTTTTCCTGAGGAGACCCCGTGGTTTACATCGTGATTAAGGGAGGCTTAGAGAGATCCTTAACATACTAACATAAATTGGACAATTTTTGCGAACCTGGTGTAAAATTCAGCAGTAGGTAACTGTTGAAATTGATTTTTGTGAGGTATTTCACTGATTTGCCACTATCAAAAGTACAAAATAAGTATGGAAGGAAAAATTCCATGATTTCGACAAACCTAAAGAGAGGTGCTTACTTACCTTAAAATGTAGAAAACTCGCAATATATTTTCTCTCGTCGTTCGTACCTATATTTTATGTAGTAATTCATTTTAACTCTTTTCAAATATCTATTTCTGAAGGTATGCTGCCAAAGTTTACATGAATTTTTGTGCGAAGAGTGTGCTCTTTATGATGTTATGTATTTTCATAATGTATTTAGTATACATTTTAAGCTACTCTCGTCGAAAATATTAATTATAGGTGCAGCCATGCTCAAACACCGCAGTAGAGATACGTTGTTTTTGCTTTTTGGCCATCAATATTACGATTTTTTAAAGTGTTTTAAACAGTGAGTTCTTCGAGAATGGCTTTTTTTAAAAGGGCATGTACCTATAGATATGTTACGTTGGGTTTGTTTTATCCCGTCAAGACTTCGACACCTTGTCAACTTGGCCACGCTGGTAAATTTTCCTCGCGGTTTGAAGCTGGCTCTCGCTCATTAGTCATTTCTTTAACAAACGCCGCGCCGCGTCGCGCCGCGCTGAGGGGCGAAAGAGCCGAGAGTTAGGGGCGCGAGAGCGCCGAGGGAGGGGCGTATGGACGCTCAGGGGGGCTAAACTAGGAGGTGTCACAGTTTGATTCCGCTCCTTTCATCTTCCTTCGCCAGCGATAACCGCCTTAAACTCTTTCCCTTGACTTCAGACCACGCTCGAAACTTCATGGCAATTTTCTGCTCAAAGAAAACTTCATATTTATCAAAGTTGCCAACTCACGATAATGAGTCCGCATGGTCCAAGTTATATTTAATACGGTTCTTTTCATTTTTCCGCTCGGAGCTTTTAAGTAACGATCCGTGGTATGGCGAGTGGTTCAAATATTAACGTGTCTGCGCTCAGTATCACCGGATGTCATACAAATGTTTCAAATTCAGAACGTTATAAACATGTTCAGTGACATGGCGTGCTTTGCGATACATCGATTGATCTGCAGTTTCAACCTACGGAAAAGGATCGATTCACAGGGTGTTTGAAAAGAAATACCTTAATAATCGATTCTTCACCGCAGCTTCAAAAGGGGGAGTTATCGATATCGATCATTCACGCTTCGCCACTGTAAAAATGGATGACGTTGTGCGCCTTCAGTATAGCGGCACATGGATTATGAAAATGATGCTTTGGATGTGCAATGGATGATGCAAGTGGATGATTTGGATGTATTTTTATCAAACGGAACTATGTGTATTCAGACATGAGCCCTAAGACCCATAAGAATAAGTGCATAACAGGGCTCACGTCATAATGCACATAGTTCCGTTTGATAGAAATACGTCCATTTCTTCAGGCATCATGAATGCCACCGATGCATTTGCGTTGCGAATTTAATTATGTGGCAATTTTCCGAATATTTAAGGGTTACCATGGATACTGGATAGAAATTAAAAGAAGAAAAACACACCTACAAAAAAGCTCAACTTGCTGCTGCTAATTGAGTCACGTCAAAGTCAGATTCGATCAAAGTTCGGTATAACCCCCTCCTTCCTCATACAAACTGTCAGGGCTTAACAGGGTTTTTTCCCCCTCTTAGCTTAATTTTTTACTCATCTTGCCTTTCATCTGGTCCACAGAAAAAAATAGATGGTGCTGACGACAGAGCCTTCTGTTCACACGGCTCCTGCAATTTATTCTTTGTCACACTTACAGAATTTTTCTGTTGTGAGAACAGAACTTCGATCGTGGGAACAGAGTACTCTGTCCTCATAACGGAAGCTACTGTGACTGTTACAAAAGAAGTGCAGGAGCCCTGTGAACAGAACTATTTTTTTCAGTGTCGTTGGATGTCGATTGTGCCCTTTATGGAATAAGGGATTCATACACTGGTCAAATTTTTCGCTTGATTTTAAGATTCACCCCTACTTTTAAACTTTTCAATTCTTGATTTTTCCCTGGAATTTTAATTTTTTCACCCTCTCATTAAAAATCAAACTGTTACAGATTTTACACCGTGTGAACCACTTTGATACGGCTGTTCAGGTATACTTTCAGCTATTTACTTATCTAAAATCAGCTTAACTTATGTGCACTGCATAAATATATTTTTCTTTTCTCAGGTTAAAGAAGATTGGAAATACGTAGCAATGGTACTGGATAGACTATTCCTTTGGATATTTACATTAGCAGTGCTCGTCGGTTCGGCTGGCATCATCCTCCAAGCACCCACCTTGTACGACGACAGGAGACCTATAGATGTCCAACTTTCCGATATCGCCTCGACCACGTCCAAGCCGCAAGTTACTACCACGACTCTATAATCTCACTCTCTACAACTAATTCCGTTTTTTAATTCCTTCGTCGAATCCTTCTTCCTCTCAATTTCAAGTGAGTACTTCTACCGACGGATTGCCTCAAGGTAAGTGAAACGGAGGCACGCTCTTGCCGACCCGTTTGGCTCGAAACGCAGCTTTTCGTTTCTACCACCAGAATCGCGGCGGGAGATTGGAATTTCAAATATTTTGTAGTCGCAGCCCGACAGAGCTCAGGGGAGGATTTCATGAGCCGTCCGCAGCGCGCATGGCAAACGACCCGCCTTTCATTATTACACTTCATTTGGAGTTGAGAGTTCACTAATTACTTCACGCGACCAGTGTGTAATTTAAGAAGAAAAAAATTTAAAAAAAAATACAAGATATACGATTTTTTCCGCCAAGGAGCTTTCCCCGCAAGAAATCGGCCACCACCCCGCCCGCCCGCCCGCCCGCCGGGAGAGCCGCGGCGTGCTAACAACGCGAAACGCGCACTGACGGCTACAAACCTAAAGGGCTGCATCACGCATTGCGCAATGCTTGAAGTATCCCCTTAGGTTTGTAGGCGGCGGTGCGCGTTTCGAGCTGGCAGCACGCCGCGCCGCAGCGTGCCATAATAATCGAAATATGTCGTGTTTGTAATTGTGGAATTTATAGGTCAGGGTATAAAAATGTAGGCAATTTGACATCAAATTCGAAATTAGCGACTCAAAAACCATCTCTTACGAAACTTTTGTGATCTTTCCGTCATTATCCGACTGATTTCTTCCTATTCTTGAGTTTTGGATCATAGTGCGCCGCGAGTGGCCTGACGGCTCATGAAATTCTCCCTCGTGCTCAACCGGTCGCAGCCAGGATTAAACATGACCGCCTGCTGTAGATAAAAATAAATAAATTCAGTGCGAGCGAATTCGCTAATTAGGATAAAAATTCATTTACTTTCAGCGAGGTGGCTATTTGCTCATTTTCATCAATAGCAGAAGGTCATATCGATGGTGTAAGTCGGTAATAACTCGGTTTGCGACGTCGCAGGCTTCCTGTCATACTTTATTTTTTAAACGGAAAACTACTTAACGGCAATTCTTTAAAACTGTCGTGATTTTTCTCCTCTGTGCAAAGAAAATTCTGCATAAACTTCAAGGAATGATGTCAATTTGTTCGCCTTTAAAAAATTACATGGAGGCGGAGATTTTCAGACACCGCAAATGAGTTATGAGATTGCCGACTTACACCGTCGATATTTGTTTTCGGCCACAATTATAAAATTTTTGAAATTTAAATCTCCCGCCACGACTCTGGAGGCAGGGTAGAAAGGCTGCATTTCGGCAAAAGGGATCGCCAAGACCGCACCAACACCAACGTTCCATTTACCTTGAGATTGAGATTGCCTTTATAATTCAGTATTCCAATCATGAACAATTTCAGATCAAGCATTCAAATATTCTTTAAGATTCGCTTGTTACATTTTTCAATGAACATAAAAACGCTATGAACAATACTTCCATAAGCCTAATTATCGACGTGATATGGAAAGGAAAATTCTACATGAGAAAAAAAGCTGCTTCACGGAGAGAGGTTTGCCAAGTGCTTCTGTGTGAGAGACTGCAGAGAACTTTGAATTAGTTAAAATACTAATGAAAATAAGACTGAAAAACAAAGAAAGTACACTTAAATCAAGAATAAAATCGGCAAAATTTAAAACACTCAAAACTTTCCTTCCTTAATATTTAAGTCGCAGTATCAACGCTGAATAGGGAGATCAGCGAACTCTCTGAAACGACGTCCCGGGACGAAAATTAAGTGAGGAGAGTTTTGAATTTTTTAAATTTTAGCGATTTTATTCTTGACTCAAGTTAGTGATTAAGTCACCACAGCGTTATCGAGAAATTATGAAGCATTCCAAACTTTGACACAGAAATAGAAAAAGGTATCTTTCTTTAAAACCTCTGTTCTTAAAAAAACATGAGCTATGGAAATTAAACAGCGTTTCACATTTCCTGAAAGTATAAAATTGTGTAGGGAGCACGTCACTTGAGGAAAAGCTTTTAAAGAACCTTTATGAGTGTGTGGAAACGAAATTGATGAATGACCCCGTAAAAACCTCCTACCGCAAACCAACCTACCGCTATTTTCTCCACCGATTTTTTTATTAAAAGCCTCGCAAGATTGCCAAGTATAGCACAGTAAATTATTTGTATTCGTCCCTCTACTTTTGACGTTAAATTTCTCGATCAAGTATGATTACGATTTGTGCAATTCTTAATTTTTAATCATCAGAATATTGATAACTTGAATTAATATCTCCTGAGAAGTATACCAGATATCTTATTTTGTCATGGTTGTCATGGGAACGGAGTTCCCCATGATATTACAATCGTTCCGTTGCTTTCGCTATGGGATTCCCTATACCTCTGCGACCTTGAGCGTTTCGCCCAGTCTCCGATTTTTGGTTGATTTTCCGATGTATCAAAAACCGTTGTATTTTTTAGCCAATCATGTCTCTACGTCAAGTTGTGTTGATTTCTAAAATTCGCTTTCAGCGAGTTTTTTTCCACCTCGAGATGTCGTGTCTGACTGGTAAATCTGCGCAGAACCACGAAGTTCCGTTTTTAGGCAAATTCTTTTTTTTGGGAGGTTCTGATTGGTTATTTTTCGCCATCAGTTTTCTGTTCGTTGGTGCAAAAGATCGCCTACCTCGGTGTTCTTGAGAAGCCGCCATTATCCCACCTCAAATTTGAAAAATAGAAGTAAAGAAATAATAACCATCGTACAAGGTGGAAAATTGTTCTGGAGGACTCGTTACGGATACAGAAGTCAAAATCAGAGCTCGATTGATTGATTTAATTCATGGATACGCAAATATTGCCTTAGCTCAACTGCCGCGATCGGAATGCGTGCTGGGATGAACCTCGAGACGCATTAAAACAGTGCGAACCATGGCTCCTACAGCAATACAGCAATGCGCTTCATATCATCCCAAAAGCAGTCAAGGTCTCTTGTGATAAGTCCCGCCCATTGCCCGAGTCTTTTGTATGCTATTTTTACTCTCGCCCTCTTGGATCCATTATAGCCTAGTTGACTAAACCGCCTCGTATTTTTGATTCGGTGCGGGCACCCGGCGATCGGGAGTTCGATACCCGACGATAGGAACTACTTTTTAATGGTTGTATTGAATGTTTTAGACTAATCATCAAAAAATAATTAATAGTAGATGATAAATGTACGAACATTTTCTCGTGAGTTAATATGTTAAACAAAAATACTGGAATATACCTTCTTCATATAATCAGCCACATGTTCCTCCAAATTAATGACGTTATTTTCTTTTTTCAATAAAGTTAATTTGCATTCAACGTTCGTAAGTTAAGCAAAAAGTACCTATTGATACAAATAGAAAGGCATGAAAATAGTATGTCTAACATTTCAGTTTTTTTTTTTTATTTATTTTTTGTTTTTTTGTTTTTTCAATAAAACAAATTGACTGGGACTAGAATCATTGTATTTCTGAAGACAAAAGCTAAGTTTTTTGATACAGAAATTTTATATAATCAGGGAGATGTTGACCCAAATATTGATGTATATTTTCTCTGTTCGCCCAAATTAATGATGGTATTTTCTTTTTTCAATCAAATTAATTTACATTCCACGTTCTTAAAGCAATATTTTCTCCAAAATTCAGCAAAAAATAACAATTTATACCTACGCAAAAAGTAAATAAATAAATAAAGCAATGACATGAAAGTAGTATAGGTAGTACACATCTAACATTTCGGTTACATCTATTTGAATGAAAAAAATGGCAACTTAGGAAGCACATAGGTCACTTATCGACGGTGAAACTACCAAACCACGTATCTCGGTTTGCGACGTCGCAGACTTCCTGTCATACTTTATTTTTTAAATGAAAAGCTACTTAACGTCCAGTCTTGAAAATTTCCGTGATTTTTCCTCTTCGTGCGGAGAAAATTCTGTGAAAATTTCAAGGAATGATATTGATTTGGTCTACTTCAAAAAAATAAAATGTGAGCGGAGATTTTTAAACACCGCAAACGAGATACGTGGTTTGGTAGTTTCACCGTCGTTATGATGCGTATTCGGGCATATGCGTAGAGTAAAAATATCATACTTTACGCCGAAAAAACGAAACTGAAAGTTAAATGCGTTAACTTCCAAAAACCATACATAATCCAACGAAAATAAATAATTGGTAAATAACAGCTTTCTTGTATGCAAAGAAAAAAAATTAAAAATGTTAAAAAAGAGATGTCGACACAAAATTACATAGCCCCTTCAATTCTGAAGATACTACAAACGAACTGTACCTTAAAATTTTCATATCCCAGAAGCAAAAGTTCCCATGACGAATATTGCTATCGCTAGCGATTGCAAAAACCAACTTGTTTTATTTTACAAAAAACATGTCAGCATAAGCCACCAAACATTACTTTATTTATGAACAACGTAGGAATTTACAATTTGATGAAGATGTCTGCCTATTAGCTAATTAATTCATCACTTAGATCTAGTTGCATGGCACGTTTTCCGGCCAATGGTGTACAGAACTACTGTCTTGTTGCGATTAAGATTATAAAATCAACTATCCACTAATGGAGATATAAGTTGTAGGTACCTAGATTTTTTACATACGTCATTTTCATTCACATATAATGTTTGTATTAATTTTGTCTTCTTTTTTGTTACAGAACTCAGCCACTCGCTTTTTGTTACAGCAGCAACAAATTCACAATTCACGTTTCCAACCATTATTGTTTTCGCACTTAAAACGAACAGTTTTTAATGTGGAGGCATTGTTGTAATGTTTATTCCAAAGAACATATCGACGGTGAAACTACCAAACCACTTATCTCGGTTTGCGACGTCGCAGACTTCCTGTCATACTTTATTTTTTAAATAAAAAACTACTTAACGTCCAGTCTTGAAAATTTCTGTGATTTTTCCTCTTCGTGCGGAGAAAATTCTGCGAAAATTTCAAGGAATGATATTGATTTGATCTACTTCAAAAAAATAAAATGCGAGCGTAGATTTTTAAACACCGCAAACGAGATAACGTGGTTTGGTAGTTTCACCGTCGATATGTCATATGGTGATGGGAAAACGATTTTCAGGACCAAAATTTACTCCCAACTTCATGAAAGAAGTACCTTTGAGTAAAGTACCTGTATAGCGAGAGTATAGACGGATGTGAAACTCCGAAAATCCATCAGGCCTTCACCGATGCCTCCGCGAATAAAGTTAGGGCCCAGGAATGCAGCCAACCTATGAATTTCAATTATCCAGAGCGATTTATTAATACAATTGTTACGAACCATCGTTTGTAAATCACGTATTTGACTTAGTTTTTGCATACATTTACTCATTTTTGCGGAAGGACGCTCATTTATATACATTCTAAGCCATCTTGGTTAAAACTGGAATCCGCAGACTGGCAGTGAAATTTTGTGCGTTAGAAGTTGGTTAGAAGGGTGGCTGCACTTTTGGGCCCTAAGCCCTCCATGAAGCGATCTGTCCATACTCTCGCTATATAGGTACTCTACCTTTGAGGGGCTTGGAGGACACAGCGCACTAGTGCAGTTTTAGCCATTTTGCGTTAGCGTTGTCACGTTAGCGTTTGAAGTTTCGAAATTACGTGGATCCCAGTGGTGGAGAGAGGGTTCAAACTATCTTTTTGATGCGTAAAAATTGGAATTTGTGGGTAAATTTTTCACAGAATATGCACTAAGAGTATAGTTTTACTTGAAATCATTAAGTCTCGATTTTTTTATAAAAAAACTGTACTCATTCGCCTTGTTCATCAAGCCCCTCATTTTTCCAATGAAGCGGAAAAATTGGGATGCATACGCTGGACATGAATGAAGGCATCTATGTATAATAATTACAAACTAAAATGCAACTTTGATCACAAAGATACTTTTCAAAACATTCAGTCTTTGGTCGTTTCTCAAATAATTAAAAATTGACCAAAGACACGTTCTAAGGGACCAATAAAAATTTGTAAATCATGTTTGTTGGATTTTATCGTTTCTCGGTGTAGGAATATTCTTTGATAAAATTTTAAAATGTTCATCTTTTTTTGTGAGTGGGAGCCTCAGTTTATATTTAAACAGAATATGCTTGGCTCTTGATCACGAATGAACTGATTGTTTTCAAAGGAAAGGTGCTCTGTTCAAAAAAAGTTTACTAGAATAGGCAACATGACTAATCTGTCACCAGGCATAGGGGAAGTTCATATTTTCTGAAAGTGGTTGATGGATGTCAGACGTGTCAACGTTTGTTTGAAAGTCTTGAAAGTAATTTTCTGATGAGAAAAAGTTTCATGAACTTGCAGGAGAATTTTGCATTTTGAACTCAAGCCCTTTTGCATGCAAACTAGGGGAAATATTTTATATGTATTCCAATCTGAGTGGGCAACAGGAAATTAAGTTTGTAAAATTTTATCTTAAATATGAAATGATAATTATACGATAGAGGGTTATGTTATCTTTCACAGAAAGTTTAAGACAATATTTTATCAAATTACTTCTCTAAATCTGCATTGGAAATAAGTTAATTTTTGTTTTGATTCGTCATGTTTGCTATCTAAGATCTCTTGTCAGATCTCAGAATTATTGTTGTATGTTCCTCTCTGGAAATCGCAGATTTGTATTGCTGTAGAACTCTTTAAACCCAAATCAAGTTGTAGACACCAAAGCTCATCTTTATAGAAAAGCCTATATAACATTGTATTCTTTACGCCTTATGGAACGATAGCGATTCTAATCGCACTAGTTATACATCTGACAAGCAGAGCTTAAATTGCGAGATATTGATCGGATCCGGAAACATATGTTGAGAAATTATATTTGAATTGTATACTTTATTCAGGAACATAAAATCGCGAGTCAAAGTTTAATACATGACTTGTCTTTCCTTAATTTGCGATTATCAAAGAAGATAATCTTCCAGTTAATTCATGCAACGATGGGTCACTATACCTTGTGTTATTAAGTCCCTTGTGAGTAGATTACGAGATAACTTATTGTGTATTTTTGGAACCAAAATCTCGCACAAGCCCGCTTTTAAAAAGTCCAAACATTCGATGGAATTCCAAACGCTCTGACACGGCAGAAAAATGATAGAAGTGATGTACAACGGCAGTCAAATTGCTATCTCCTCTCATGTTCCTTTTATGATTGTTAAAAGAAAACGGAGTGCAATGTGGGATTCCTGTTGATTGCTAACTACAGGTAACGTAAATTAAATTCGATTCTTTGATTCTAAAGATATGATTATGACTTTTCCATTGTTTTCAAATACAAGGAGTAGAGGGCATTTGACGGAAACCCGCAATCGCTTCTGATTGATGCCGGATGACATCATTCATCACATGCGTGAAACAGGGGCATTTTAAATTTTCCGAAAAGTTGCGCTTTTTGAATCTCGGTTTCTGAGTTACTTTTTTGCGTTTTTATAGGCGCATCGTGTTCTACGAATGAGAAATGTATTCACAAGTTAAGAGTCGTTCATGGTTCAGTGACCCATTATTGGAAAAGTTGTGAGCATCAATTTTTAATGCTGGTGGCTGGGTTACTCTAGGTGGTCCATTATTAGTTATTAAGTTAATTACTTAAAAATGTTTTTTGTTATTTCTTGCATTATTGTTACATATTATCACAATCTATTGTTGCTATACAGAGGCGACTCTTGAAAATTGGCACCACTGTTTTTCATCTATTTAAATGTATTTAAAACAAGCGATTCTTGGTGAGGTAGCTTGCCTCACCTGAAATCGATATTTCTAACGTATTCAAATGGTGGAAAAACAGTGTTGCCGACTTACAAAACCGCCACTGTTGCTATATTATTTTAAGAATGAACTATTTTGCGGTGCTCTCTCACTGTGGCATGTCGATTCATCCTCTCTATTTTATACTTCCGTGGAAAGAACTATAAATACAAAAAAATGACTGTAATTATAAGTTGAGTGTTGTGTACTCCCCAAGTTTTCCTCTACACATTTATATTCTGCCTGAAACGCATTTTAGCTTCCGCATAACGATGAAGGGGTGGATATAATGCAAGACTAATACCTACTTAACTTTTCACTGATAAGAACTGATAAGAACCCAAAAAAGATATTGATCGACTAAAATCACTTCATCCTCATTTTACAACAATCACGGTGAAAACAACCCAAATTTGGGACAGATTAGGTATCTCAGATTGACTATTGCAGTCTATTCATACTCATTTTCCTCATGTCACTATTATAAAGATAAAATAATATAAGAGTTCATATTTTCAAGTGGTTTAGCCAAATAATCAATAACACAACATACTAGCTTAGACGTGAAGCACCGAAATACATTTTTTTATATTACACTTTAATATGAAGTCATAAGAGCAACGCGCAACGAGTGACGCCTGAGCCGCGAAGTGCTTCGAAGTGTTGGACTACTAAGCGGTCAAGGGGCGTACTCCACCCCCCCCCCCCCCCCGGCCCGATCACTAAAATGTATAGACAAAGCTATGGACAAAGAAGGTAAAATGAATTTGAGCGATCTCAATCATGGATGCGGACGGTTGTAATGTACAAATGGGGTGAGTAATGGACCATACAGAACGTTTCCGATACGTCAAATAGATATCGATTGGTTCAACATGTAAACATAGCCTGAAAAGTCAATCAAGTGATCTGAGGAAACGAGGTTTTTCTGATAGATTTTTTATTCTTATGAGTACCAAATGACATCGCAAGGTGAAATAGTTAGGAATTTTCTCATTTTCAGCTTTTCCGACTGAAATCCTGAAAGTTTTGTTTGAGGTTATGTTCTATTGTTTTGAACCAAACGATACACCGAACCACTATCGAAAACTATCTATAATCGGACCATCGTTTGTCCCTTAGTCTGTAACATTTACTAGTTCTCACCAATGGGATCGCTCTATTTTCCCTTCGTCTTCTTTGTCCATCACTTTGTCCATCAATTCAAATAATCAGCACGCAGTTAACTTTCAAGCATACGGTTGTACTACTCTGGTAGTCGCTACCTCCGTAAGAAGTTTGTAGAAGCATTTTTAGACTTATCACGCAGTTGAGCCGAAACGTATTTCTCTCCGCGTATGCCTGAACTTTTTTTCTTAGTGTGTAAGAGTAGGAATAAAAGTTTGAATTCAGATCGTGCGTGGGACCCAGGTTGAGCTACGTGCCTTGGATCTTTCCACAAAATCGAGGGCCGAAACTCTGCTGTGCTAAGGAATACCACCGTATGCGCCTTCAGAAGTTGCCAAATTACCTTCAACAAATCACGAATTTTTGAGGAAATTTGTACATATTTTTCTTTCGTTTTTTCATAGAATTTTGTTCCTAATTTGATCTTGATGGGTCTTTCACACGCAAGAGATACATGCAGCCAACTGATTGTGCATTCTTAGAGTAAATTATCTCAAAAACCACGTCGAGCACATCAAAAAAGTCTGAAATCCACTCCTTAGCGCACAATCTGCGTAGTTTGTAACGCCCGGTTTTTCAAATTTACCGCGTATGCGGGCAGTTTTTCTAGAAGACCGGCAATCAGGTTTGCCCGAAGAGAGACCTAACGTAAGTAAACAAACAACCCCGCGAATTGTTATAAACTCCTCTTGCGTAAGATTTCAATTGTTTCAACGATTTTGTTTTTGAAACATAAAGAAAGAAAAAGGAAACAAACGCTTTATGACGATTGAAATCATACGATAGAAAAAGTTAGCGAGGTGGTCAGTTTACTCAGGTATTTTTCTTACTCCTATGTCTGTGCAGACCTGGTCGGCGGTGACAGATAAAAACTGCCGGCAGACGCGGGAAACTCGATAGAGCACAGGGAAGAATTTCATGAGCCGTCCTGCGCGCATGGCGCACGACCTGCCTTCATTCATCTAGCGTTGAGAGTTCACTTATTACTTCACATGACCAGTGTGTAATTTTAAAAGTTGAAAATTTTAAAAAAAAATTACATAACATACGATTTTCTTGGCCAGGTAGCTCTAATCTAGACTCTCTCCGCAATCGTCCAACACCCGCCCGCGGCGCCGGCGCGGCGTGCTGCCAGCGCGGAACGCGCACTGACGCCTACAAACCTAAGGGGATACTTCAAGCATTGCGCAAAGCGTGCACCGACGCCTACAAACCTAAGGGGATACTTCAAGCATTGCGCAATGCGCGCACTGACGCCTACAAACCTAAAGAGCTACTTCACGCATTGCGCAATGCTTGAAGTATCCCTTTAGGTTTGTAGGCGTCAGTGTGCATTTCGAGCTGGCAGCGCGCGGCATCACGCCGCGCCGCAGCGTACCATAAGCTTGTCTACAATTAATAGGTCAGGACGTTAAAAAGTTGGCAATTTGACATCAAATTCGAAATTATCGACTCAAAAAAACATCAATTTCGAAACTTCTGTGATCTTTCAGTCATTATCCGACTTATTTCTTCCTATTCTTGAGTTTTGGACCATAGTGCGCCGCAGGCGGCGCTCATGGAATGCTCTCCTGTGCTAGTCGCGGGAAACTTGATCAAGCGTGTCACAAACTACGCAAATTGCGCGCCTTGGATGTCAGGATGCAATGGATTTTAGCCTTTTTTGACGTGCCAAACGTGATTTTCGTTCGATTCTACATAGGGTATATTTATTTAGCTATGTATCTCTACTTGCGTGCAACAAACCCATTTAATCTAAGGTATCTGAAAGTTTTAAGGAAAAATATCCATAACTTTCTTGAAACATAAATATATTCTTGTAGGAAATTTGGCAACATTTGAAAGCTCTTACGGCGTTTTTCCTTCGCGTAGGAACTGGAGCCTGTATTAAATCATACCCGCTCGGGTGATGTAGTAGTTTCACGTGTAAACTTTTGATTTTCCAGCGAACTCTGCCTCTATCTCGTCGAGCGTTCTCCGGTGAGTCTCAACGAGCCACGTCACGCAAAACGAGCCGAATAGCGCCGACCCCACCGCAAACATGAGTATCATCCCCTGGAGATGCAGATTATCCATTAGAACATTGTACAGCTTCACCGACACGAACATCGCTATGAACTGCGAAACGTAGGTCATGCCGGACATCAAACCGCGCACCTGCAACCCACACACAGAGGGAAAACTCAACACAAAAGTTTGTTTAATGCGGGACGTAAAACGAAAATGGACCGCTTCAAGCAGGAAAAAACCAAGCCTCATCAGCTATTGCCACATTAATTTGGCAATTTTATTTTTACGTGAAAACGGTTTTGCGGATTCTTAACCAAATTCAAAGAAATTTTCTGCTTGGTACGAAGCAAAGTCCGTAACATTTTCAAAGGAGTCCGCACGAACGTACTCTTGCTTAAAATTAAATTGCCCACTTAAAAATGTGGAAATACCTGATGTGACTTGGTTACTTTCTGGTAAACGCGGTCCAAACAATTTGAGCCTTCGGTTAGCTCTGGAGTTTCCCGGTCCCTTCATTGTTTTCTGCGCTAAATTCATAGCAAACTGTACCAAAATCAACACAAAATTTGGGTTGATTTATATGTTTCACTTCCTATGTTAACCAAAGGTATCACAAGAACACGAATATTTTTGTCAGTGCAGTAAAGGAAACAGAACTGAAAATTTTGGCACAATTTCCTCGAAAGCTCAAAAATTGAAGGAAATATAATTCCTGAAGTTGCAAGACAGAAAAGTGGAAGAAATAGAAAAAGTGGAAGGAAAAGAAGCGCATAGAAAAAGATGGTTTAAGTTGTTGAATAAAGTTAAGGAGACTTTCTCCTGGAAGATGAGGTCCCGTTTTGAAGACCCGATCAGAAATGATGAATGTGGATGATAAATTTTGTCATTCCATGGAGTTTGAAATTCTCGTTAATGTGAGTATCAAAGAGAGAAAGGTATGGTGCGCTCAAAGCTTAGGGCTGGTCTTATAACCCGACATCCCAATTTTTTCAGAACAAAACAGAGAAAGCCTTAAAAATAGATGAAAATTTGGGACATACATTTTGGTTTAAACTGGGAGACTTACCCAAGACTATAGGCTTGAACTACCCTTTTTCCACTAGTAAGACTTTTTAGGGTGAGCTCAGACTTCCTTCTTAAAGTAACTTACAAAATACTTAAAGGAACCTGAGGTCCTATGACAACAGGAAAGATATATTTTCTGCATAAACTTTAATTGAGTTTCATGACGCATTACTGAAACAGCCTTTTATGGGGAGAGCATACCACACTTTTCTATGGCCTGCATTATAACAGCTTTGTTTTTGAAATTTTCTTTCCTTACCTTTTTCAAGATTACTCATTTTTAACCACCCATTGCGTTTACTTTGCGTTTATCGGAAAAAACAACTTAGCGCTGAGCCCTAACATTTTTAGCCAGCTAAAGGCAGTGGTGCTGAGCCTAACAACGATAGGGTCTAGCCTTAAAACCTGTAGGGCTCAGCAATATTGCCTCCAGCTGGCTCCATTTGATCTCAAATGTTAGGGCTTAGCGCTAAGTCTTTCTTCCGTTTTCGTTCGAAAATTTCCAATATTTGCAAACATGGTTTACTTTGCAGACAGATGCTTCCCAAATGTATTAATGGAAAAAGTTCCAAGTGAAAGGTTTACCTTCATTGGAAATATCTCGAAAGGCATCGTCCAAGGCAGAGCATAGATTCCAAGGGTCATCGTGAAAATATAAGCAAAGAACAAAGCTATCAAAATCCACTGGTTCTCTACGAGAACTGGTGCCAGATGTCCGAAGTGCAAGAAGGCAAAGACTGCCAGGAGGCAAGCAGACGAGCCGAACCCCGAAACAGATCCGATGACCCTCCGCCGTGCATGCCGCATCCAGAAGGAAGTCAATGTCATGGCGATTAGTCTCACCACTGCTATCCCCACAGTCACCTGTAAAATCCACAAAAAGACAGTTAGGTACGATGATTTTCTCAGTTGTGCGTGCGAAAGAATTTTATCTTCCTTAATTATTAGCTATTCTTTAATTGAAATACATTTCGCAATTAGGAACTAAAATTTCTAGCCAACCGGTAAAAACACTCATGAGAATAGGGCGACTAATGTTAAATACGCTGTTTCTTAACTAAGCCGGAAGTTTTAGTCCCAATTGCAAGACGGAATCCGATTGATATTACTGGTGAACGACAAGAATGATTAGAATGATAGAATGATTATATAGACCAGTGTCTAAATAATCATTTTTCTAATGGTGCATAGTAAATCCATGGTGAATATGTCACAGGCAGTCAGCAGTTGCCAAAAATTGCCAAAAAACAAGTGGCTTGCGTGTTACTTTTTCGTCAATCGCAATAATTTGCATCGACATTATAAAGCTGTTACTGGTAGAGAACTTCTCAAGCGCGACTTGGAGCGCCTTCAAATCCCGACGATACCAAAAGTATTGCCAGGCAGTTAGTTTAGTTGTAATAATTTATTAGCAGATTTCTCAGCTCGTGATCTACACTATTAAAAATTTTGGATTGAAATTCTGTGCCGAAGTCTATATGGCACCCTAAATCCCCGGATGACATGGATGCATAGCGGAATCTATTCGCCTTACGGAGTGACTTACATTATCACGGAGCGGAGTCTACTCTTTTTGCGGAGTGTCACACGATTTTATGAGCTAATGTCACTTCGTTCTCATATCACTCGGGATTTTTAGGCGATACATAGACTCCGGCACCGAATTTCACTCCTCGATTATTAACAGTGCGTATAATAAAAACCGCAGCATACCAGACCATAATATAAAATTATCATCAGTATTTTTATTTTCACAAGCAGGTAATCTATCACCAGCACAGAAGATTTGGACCGCATTTAGCAGAAAGGACTTAAACTGCATTAGCTATCGCCAAACTTAACTGGGAATTATAAGTTTTACAAGAGAACGTTTGTACCAATTCCTTTGAAAATTTTCAAGGATTCACTTCATACTATGCAACAAACTCACTGAAATTTGCACAAAAATCCGCACAACCGCTTTCATTTCTTCTACTTCTCCTTCTTCTTCTTTTTGTTCCTATTCCACGAACGACTAGGGCATATCCCTGTTTGTCAGGTCATCCAGTACCGAGCACAATAAATTGTAAAATATGAAAAATCTAAAAATCATTAAAAATAAAGGACTCGTCAAATCAATAAAAACAGAGGTAAAATCTTCAATCACCTCCAGGAGAAGAGAACCATCTTAGTGTCCATCTCTTCATCTTCGTTCTCATTTGAAATATTAAATTGCCCAGTTAAAATTGTCAATGGCTGATGTGGCATGGTTCCTTTCTGCTTAACACAGTCCATTTTGCCCCTGGCTGACAGCTTACCTGAACTGGACTGTAGCCGGAATGGAACTCGGCCATAAACTGAATGGAGTAGGATATCACAATATAAAATCCAGCCATATTTTGGAGGACGGCCATGATGCAAACCATGGAGAAGGGCTTCCAAACGGTCGGACCCAGCAGATCACCGAGGCTGAAGGTCTCGGTGGACTTGTTCTCGGCCGCATCCTGAAGTTCCTTCAGCTTGGCCTCCAGGTTGCTCGCGGCGATCCCACTTTGACGAAGGCTCTTGCGGGCGGCCTTCAGTCGACCTTGACGCACGAGCCAAACCGGGGTCTCGTAGAGGAAGAAAGAAAGGGCCAGACCAGAGGTGGCCGTTATGGCGTTGATACCAGTCGCGATGGTCCAATGGTAGTAGCCTCCTACTACGTAGATGTATATGAAACCCAGGGAGCACATCACCGTGTAGAGTGCCATCAGAACCCCGCGCAGAGCAGCCGGCACCGTTTCGGAGACATAGATGAAAGATGCGAAATCGCAACCTGCAAGGAATCAATAACTAGAGTAGGTACTGAAGAAGGGCTGCAAAAGTCCTTAATACTTGCTGCCCAGTTTTGGTTAACGCCTATCAATGCGACGCAAGGTTGCTGATGTGGAAAATTGGCAGTGCCGAAAACGCCTTCAAATGTGGCGTGATACCTCACGCGTTCCGGAGAGTACGTATAGTTGTATCATTGCGCCTTAGCAATGCGATGGAAGATTGATATTAAATCAGCCTCAACGCTGCGGCCCTGTCAGTGTTCCTTTACCGCTGTTGCAGATTTGCCCTCGAGTACTAAAAGTGTTCAAGCTAGGCTTATATTACGCAATTCGATCAATTTTTAGAAGGATTAAAAATAAACAAGCGCAGGAAGAAACATAACTAAATAATATGAACTCAATTTAACAATCAACTTAAAGGGTATCGAAAAAGTACTGCATTTTTTCTGCTTTTGAGGAACTGAATGTTTAGTTCATGCACTGAGGAAGGGCTGCAAACGTGCTTAATATGTGCCAGCCAGTTTTGGTTGACGCCAATCAATGCGACGCAAGGTTGCTGATTTGGAAAGTTGGCAGTTTCGAAAACGCCTTCAAATGTGGCGTGATACCTCACGCGTTCCGGAGAGTACGTATAGTTGTATCATTGCGCCTTAGCAATGCGATGGAAGATTGATATTAAATCAGCCTCCACGCTGCGGCCCTGTCAATGTTCCTTTACTGCTGTTGCAGTTTTGACCGCAATGCTTAAACGTGCTCAAGGTAGGCTTGTATTTAGTGAAAAGATATTATTTTAGAAGGATTTAAAATAAACAAACGCAGGAAGAAATATAACTAAATAATATGAACTCAATTTAACAATCAACTTAAAGGGCATCGAAAAATTACTGCATTATTTCTGCTTTTGAGGAACTGAATTTATAGTACATGTACCTAATGCCGTGCTAGGGAAAAACGGCGTCTGAACCTGCAGGCGTTGCCAAATTTCCTCTGAAAAATCACTTGTTTTCAAGATCATTTGTGAATATTTTTCTTACAATTTTTCATAAAATTTAGTTTGCAATTTTCTCTAAAAGGTCTAAAAATTTCAAGGAAAAATGCCAATAACTTTCTTCAAAAATGAATATTTTCCAAGACGAAATTTTGCAACTCTCGAATGTTCATGCGGCGTTCTTCCTCAGAAAGGCAGAGTAGGTACTTACATAGCAAAAGTATTACTGCGGCCCGCAGTCTGCGGGTGCTAAACTCGAAAACCCATCAGGCCTTCACGGATTCCTCCGCGAGTAAAGTTACAGCCCAGAAGGGCAGCCAACCTATGAATTCAAATTATCCAGAACGATTTATTGTTGCAATTGTTAGACTTTGTCTTTGTGTGCACAAATTTGACGTAGTTTTTGCATACATTTACTCATTTTTGTGGATGAACGATCATTTCTGAACATACTTCGCTATCTTAGTTTGAATCGGAATCTGAAGATTGGCAGTGAAATTGTGTGTGTCAGAAGGCTGGCTGCCCTTTTGGGCCCTAAGCCCTCCTTGAAACAATCTGTCCAAACCCTTGCTATCTTTGTGTTAAAATAGGTCAATCTCCGCAGTGCTCAGTAAATTAGAGCCGCCAATTTTAGAAGAGGTGCGTTGTGTAAGTTACCTCTACAGTGCTGCTAAGATTATCTAAGTTTCTTGAGGTTGATTCTGATCATAGGCGTAGCTAGGTCATTTTGCTGGGGAAGGACCTGGCCCCCCACCACCGGGGGGTCTGGGGGGTATGGAATATCCCCCAGCTCAGTGGGGGGGGGTCCGGGGAAAATTTTTGAAATTTCAACTCTATTTGAGCGCATTTCGAGGCACTTGTGGCGCTAATCTTCCTTCAATTTCTGCCTAAAAATCACCCAGTTTTATGTTTTTTAAGGTTAAAATACTTTGAAATTGTTGCATTCAACAGGTTATACTATTTATAGGCATATGTTAGGCATGATGGACTAACGTACTGAATACATACTAACATACTACATGTTTACTAATTGCCGAAATATTTACTTTCTATTTGTGACGCATGAAAAATGCAAAAATTAAAAGGTAAAGAAGGAAAAGAAACACTGTTTGTAATGCTTCTTTTGGTGGTATCAGCTTGCTGCGTGCAGTAAAATGAGTAAACTAACAATGTGTTGCGTTCAGTTAGGTCACGCAACTAAACTAACCTCCCGGAGAAACTAGAAGTATAGCCAGATTTGAAGGCGTTCTAAGCTTTCGGTTGGGTCACGCAACTAAACTAACCCCTCGGCAAAGCGGGAGGTATCGCCAGATTTGAAGGCGTTCTAAGCGTTCGGTTGGGTCACGCAACTAACTAACCTCCCGGAGAAGCGAGAGGTATCGCCAGATTTGAAGGTGTTCTAAGCGTTCAGTTGGGTCACGCAACTAAACTACCCTCCCGATAAAGCGGGATGTATAGCCAGTATTTGAAGGCTCTCCCGGCGTTCACAAACTAACAGTTAACTAAGCGTTCACTAAAACTTGCCAGGTTCCAAAATATTTTCAGGCAGAACTAACATTTATTTCAGGCATATAAGATTAAGCAGACGACAGCGATGTGAGCCTTATAAATGCATTATATCTGTTGCACCAAGGAACTAAAAGTTCTAGCTCATCCAAAAAAAGCACCTATCTGCACCTATCTATCCCCTCGGCAAGAGACTATCTGATCGTTAAAGAGAATCGTTTACAAGCTGTTTCCAGGCAAACACTTGAATATTGTCAATAATTTAGAGGGTTTTAAAAATAAAATCAGGGACTAACATTATTGGAACAATTGAGTTTTTAGCATTCTCGATACCCTCAGGACGCCCATGCGCTTCATGTACGGATAAATTCAATAGTGATATCTAACGTCTGATGCTCAAAACAGAACCACAAGAATTGCGAATCAAATCGGAAACAATGGCACTCTTCTCGCAAAATCTCGAAACACACAAAAGTATTTACTGGGCTTCTACTTTAAGTGATTGGCATACGTGAATACCCACCCAATCCTAGTCCGACGGTAAGCCGGCCGACGACAAGACCTGTGAAACTGCTGGCTGCCATCATTAGAGCGTGGCCGAGAGCCATCAAGAAGTAAGACATCTGTACCACTCTCATGCGACCGAACATATCCGATAGGGGTCCACTTATGGCTGATGAGATGCACGTACCAATCGCCGTTGAACTGGCTGAAATTCAGAGTACACAACTCAATTCAAACATTTGAAACAATTGGACTAAAATTTACAATTAGTAACTAATATTTCTGGCTCGTTTCCAAAAGTGTGTACCAAAAAGGTAAGTACGTGCAATAGTAGTTTCTATATGCAGACTTGTGATTTTACAGATAAGCCAGCAAATCTTAATTGCAAAATGTAGTCTAATCGGACGTCACAAATCAGCACTAGCTATCTACGCTGAACCTCTTACAATTAGATGAATGGAGGCTCAATTTGGGGTTATTCTATGCACAAGATCTAGCGTAAATTGGAACATGCGCGTTAAATATGAACAGCGCAGGAGGTGGCCTTGTGCAGATATTAACCGTCATCTCTTCTAACATGTTCGTAAATGTATCTGTTTGACTAAACGGCTCCAAGCAAGAATTTAAGTTAACAAAATGCATATATCTATTAATATCATTCATTTAAATTAAATTCATTCATTCATTCATTTTTGCTGGTCTTTGGGACATCCTCATCGAGCCTCCCTATTTTCTTATGTATTCCTCTTCAACAAATAAACTATTGGACTTAAAATCCTTATTTCAAAACTATCGAGTAGATAGTTCTGCACTGTCTAGTGGCGGAAAGTTGTGTAAAATATTACGAAATCTACATTAAATTTGTAAAAAGAAATTTGTGATTGGTTACAGTGGAACGAGAGAGTAAGTTAGTAAGCTAGTTACTTCGTTAGTTAGTTAGAGACAAAAAATAAAAAAATAAAACATGTATGAAAAATAATTTTTGCCAACATCCCTTTCCTGTTGATTTCCCTCCCATTCTGTTTCTGTTTATCAATGCCTTTGGTACGGCCTCTTCTGTTTTTACCTGTTCCTGATATTTCGTACATATCCGTAAGTTGAGGAGAGCGGACGAACCAGGTTACGAGGGAGGGAGAATTCAAATGCACAGAAATTTACGAGGCGGAAAGATAGCTTCATAACTTCTGAAAGTTTATGATGTTTGATGAAGTTTTATGTGATGGAGACCCATCTTCAGTTTGAAGGGGCCTCAAAAGAGTAACCGTTCTTTTGCAGTAAGCTTTGTAAATGATTAAAGATATTGATATCACGCATCGAAGAATACGGCATGTGACGTCATCCATCATGGTTGTGTGCGCCATGGTTTCCTCCAACTTGGGTTGTGTAAAATGCGGATATGAGATCAACGTGGAAAAAACTATGGTGTGCACTACTGCGGTGAACGAAGTGTTTCTCGATGAGCGATAACTTCGTTAAATATTGGTCGAATTTTGCAGGGAGTTTGCGTGCTTTATATTGATGAAATGAAGACTGACCTATCCAAGTTGCCTGTTCCATATCAATAGGTATCGAGCTGTCCTTATTCAACAGTTGCGGCAGCATCCCGGCGGATTGGCCCATTATTGCTCCTCCAACAATGTGAAGCGGATATATACATGCGGAGAGAAGAAACTGTATAGATAATAAAAAAGCAAGATCCATGATTGTAATTAATTTTTTTACGAAAATTGTGAAATTTTCCACTCCTTCAATGAGAGCCGCATTGTGCATTTCAGCAGAGACTAGGTTTCAACCCTGTTTGTAATCATATTTTTGGATATCCTGTGGGCGCATGCCCAACATTTGATCCATTTCATTGTTTGTTTGTGCGATGCGTAACAGAATATTTAAGATTTCTCGATGATGAACACACTTTGTTTAAAGCACAAAAATGAAATTTATTTTCATGACAGCACGTAAACATGGAATCATAGTACTCAACAAATTCAATCGCTAATCTTTTATTTTATATCTACTCTTATCTATGCACTTGACTTTGACAATTTCCATTTGCTTGAGCTCACCTCTGGGACTATTAAACCTAACATCAGCGCCAGGTATCGCGAAGCTTAAGTCCAGCATGTAAATTATGCAATATCAAGTAAATGCATGTATTAATGATAGCATTAGTGCCATTGTCAAACATGTGAATAAATGTATTTTTCCTCGGTTATTTATTACGAACTGTTGTTGTTTATTCTCTCGAAACAACAGATACGACGACGTGATACGATAACGTTTTGAAAATTTCAAGGCAAAATTTTTATTTCTAAATTACAAAAACCAAACAGATTCAATCGTTCTATTTTGGTGCCTGATTCATATTACTTTGGTGCACTACACCCATCATATAGGAGTGCGTTTAGGTTTTTCTTCCATTTATTCAGATTCGTTAATCCGTAAAACCAATAAATCTACTTTAACTGGACCAAAAAAAAAAATTCTAAATTTTTCATCCTCTTCCTCCCTACCTTCGCTCCCTACTCCAGCCTTGCATTGAAAATAGCAAACGTTAGATCGGACGCATTAACATTTCGAAAATATCTAAAATCACACGTGCGCACGTTACAGATAAAGTTAGTGTGATACAGAACATAAGGAACCAACGAAATTTTACCTCCGAGATCAATGCTTGATCGACACTCAGGTAATAGATACCTCAATTCTAATTAAAAAGCAATTGCAACTGATCTAAAACTTTTAGATTTTACGTGGATCTAAATCAGCTTTAAGTTACGAACATATTAATCGAGTATCAATAATGCTACACATAATAGTATAGATTTAAATGTGATGTCTTGGCATGTATCACATGGCTGTAGTTAATAAATGAATCACCTCGACATTAAGTAAAACAAAAGTCCTGTTTTTCCATTTAAATTGCTTACTAATATGAAATATATTGAAAGTAACATACTGGTCTAATGAAACCCTCCGAAACCGGTAGCTTATCTGCCTCCATGCCTTGAATGATCACTATATGCTCCAGAACACCAATAATTAAAAACTACTTCAAATTCTGTTCTCCAAAGCGAATAACCATGTCGTCGTGTTTGTCAGGCGCCGCGAGTTTACGAGAAGATCGTTTGTGAGACTGTTTTGGGTTTCATATTAATTGACCAGACATTGTAGCACGATCGATCGACGAAAAAATAGTTTGATGACGATACCTTTTTATCTTCACAACTTCATGTAGATCGATGTTATGGCTGTTATCGCACAAACAGTTCGCTGGTAACCATAGTCGGATCTAAGAGGGGGCGTATGGGGCGTACCCCCCTTGCCCCCCGTTCGCCCAAAAAAGAAGAAAGAAGAAGGAAGTAAGAAAAAAGAAAGGAATTGAGGAAATGAGGTGGAGCGCTTATATTTTCAGTCATGACAAAATTAACTCAAACTGCACATTAGATGCTTTTAAATTTCGAAAATTGTCTGGCCGCAGCCCCCCCTACCCTATTTTGCCCCTCCACCCCTTGGAAAAATCTAGATCAATATATGCTGGTAGCGAAACCCTTTCAAAACTCTCGGAAAAATATCGCATCTTTAAGGTGATTCGATGGACGCCATATTTTGTGTCAGAACGGCATGCGATATATCGCATCAATTGGTTCCGTTTTTTCAGCTACCCGTCATTTTTCTCCAATTTTGAGATCGCAATTCTGTCGTCAGGAGACTAAAGCACTCACTTACCAATTTTAACAAAGAAATTCAACGTAATAAAGGCGTGATTTTTTAGAGAGAAAATATCGCATTCGAGTGCAGTTTCGATATCAGTATCGAATGCTATGTTTTTTCTCTAAAAAAATCACGCCTTTATTACGCTGAATTTCTTTGTTAAAATTGGTAAGTGAGTGCTTTAGTCTCCTGACAACAGAATTGTGATCTCAAAATTGGAGAAAAATGACGGGTAGCTGAAAAAATGGAACCAACTGATGTGATATAAAGCATGCCATTCTGACAAAAAATATGGAGTCCATCGAATCACCTTAAATGTAGCTTCTTAAAAAATTTAACGTTGATTAAAATGAATTTAAGAGTTTAGAAAGTGTTAATCTGCAACAACATAGTAATTCATTAGCATAGTTGTTTATTAATCATGAAGATAAAATACCTGAAACTTTACTCAGCGTTTAAGAACGTATAACCTTTACAGTTGAAGTTGCAAAGATGGAGATATTTGCTGTCAAAATTTGTCACCAACTTACCAGTTTTTACTTGTCTTATCCTTAGTAAATGCCTCCGTCTTAAAATCGAGGAAATAAAAACATTGTGTAGTTTAATAAAATGATGAAAAGGGAATATGAAAAAGAAGTTATTAGAACGTATTGATGAAATTAACTTGCGTTGTTTTTTATTCCTAATGTGCGTTCATAGTGAATTCAGCTATGCGCTTTTTGAAACCAGAGTTACATTTTTAGGCTTTTTGCCCTTTTTCTTGCGTGAATGTACACGCGTCACAAACTCGTGTAATAAAAATGAAAAGAAAAACGCAAACGAACATAAACTTAAAATTATATCAACATGTCACGCAGCATGCTGATAACGTAGTTAACGTAGTCTATGCTAGTTTGCGTTTTCTTTTTACATTTTATTTCAAGAGTTATTTTGTTCCAAATAATTTAAGTTTAATTAATTGTACCCATTACGCAAGAAGTAAACTCAATTTTTTTTTAAAAAAATGGCATTTAATACTACAAATTCAAAATGTCTTTACATTTTATCGTTTTCGTACAAAAATATAACTTATATGGAAGTCTGTAAAGTTCATTTGCGATTAAACTATAGCCTATCTTTAGGCGTTAAATGACTTTATGCGTAGGATTGGTAATTTTCGCTTTTTTGTTCTAAGCAATTATCACAACTTAAATTCTGAAATGCGCTTGTGGATAGCCTTTAACTTGATGCATTGAGGGTGGCACAGAGATTTCCCCTACAAACTTTACGTAAAGAAGCAGGTTGGTTTGATCGCAAATTTCAAAATTTTGTGGCACTTTTAGGGGACATCTCTCAGGAACAAACCAGAGAAAGGTGGAAAATACAATTAAAAGCAACACAGCAAATGTTTAAAGTATGTACAACACATTATTAACAGAAACTCAGATGAATTGAATTTTTGACTCGAGAAAATGTACGACAAATTGCATTTCGAACCACTTCCAACTTTTTTTTTCGAAATGAGACTTTGTGCGTTTCTGTGTCAAACTCGGTCCAATCTGCTAAAACTGCCCCATAAACAGGTACATCATTGGAAACTTTTGACATCGATCAGAATTGTTACGTTTTCTGTTTCTGTGGTGGTGTGACAATAGGTCGTCCAGCGAACACCGCTTCGATTTCGTCCAATGTTCTTCGATGAGTTTCGACAAGCATCGATGCTGAAAAGACGCCGAACAACGCCGCTCCTGCTGCGAACAATAATATCATCCCGTCCAGTTCCAAATTGTCTAGAAGGACGTTGTAAAGCTTCACCGACACGAACATGACTACGTGCATGGCGCAGAAGCACACACCACACATCATTCCCCGAATCTGCGAAGAAGAGAGCATTCTTTTCACGGATTGATTCTATTAAAGAAGAGATCAACCCAAACACACAAGCTAGTTTTTTATTTATGTTTTTATTTTTTTTTCTTCAATGAAATTTTGACAGTGAAGTTTTCGGCGAAAGGGAGCGAATTTTGGTTGGCTAAATCATTATTTAGTTTCTGTGACCAAAAGCTTTAGTTACCGGATCAAAAAAAAGTGTGAGATTCAACATGAGCCAAACTTCATTTCTCCGTGTATAGAATTAACTCGTTTCTTTCATAAATGTGATTGTAAAAAAGATTAAAAGTCAAATAAAGGTGAAAAAATTCAGGAAGGTGGATTGTTCCATATTTCTTTATCATACTATCAACTACATTCCAAATGCCTCTTCTGGACTTTAAGCAAAGCCTTCGCTGTCAATATGAGATTTTCATTATTGTGATTGGATCTTCTTATTCTTAAATTTTACCAAAATATCATTAGTCACACTCGAATATTTATTACTTTGGGCATTGCGCATCATGTTCATTGATCATGTAACATTCCTGTACAAGTTGCATTCCCTTGACTAACGAATAGTCTGTATTTTGACGCGATAATAATATTACAACCTGAGTTTGCGTATGGTCGGCGTTCAGAATTGAAGGCGATTTTAACACGCTGCTGTATAGGGAATGCCTTAAGAAGTGACTTCTCAAGCGCATGAATCTATAATCGTAAACCACAGACTAGAGCTGCATGTAATCTAAATATAACGTTTCTGATATTGTTTATTCCGTGTTTTCATCGCTTTATTCCTTCTCTATTTCTTTCTGAGAAAGTCGTCTTTGGGAAATTCTCAAAATTTTGGGTTTAAAGTTACATAAAATTTCTTACTAATTAATACCTTGTCGTGTGCATTATTCGTTTGGAGGCTTTCCAGTGTTGTCGAGTTTAGACTTTGTCCGGAGGTGGCTACCGCCACCCATGATTTATAGTTTCATCTATGAATGGAGATTTAACACAGTTTTAAAACTTTTGAAAAGACCTTTAAACTATTTCCTATACCGATGACCAAAGTGCAAAATCGCACGTATCTCCGTTTGCAACGTTGTAGACTTCCTGTCATACTTTATTTTTTCCTTAGAAAACGTGTCAACGTAGTTTCTTGAAATCCTTCTTGATTTTTCTTCCATGATAACAAAATATTCTGTAATTTCAAGCTATGAAGTTGGCCTCTTTTTTTCGGAAATTTTGAAACATCGCAAAGGAGATAAGTGGTTTTGCACTTTGGCCATCGATACCTAAAATCGAAAAAATATAACAAATCGTCCTAGCTTTGATGCACGTAATTTTATTCACTGCATTATGCGTCCATTTTATTGAGAATGGAGTTCTTGCATGCATGTGTCAGGAATTTGCGATTTAAGTATTGAAACCTAGGTAAAATTTCGTGAAAAACACGATTGCTTTCCCCGGAACCAACTCCAAAGCTCAAAAAAAGCTTTCAAAGTTGAGGCTGTAATGGAGGGGATATCCCACGCTACCCTGAGAGTCCACAAAACAACAAGCTCTGACAAACTCTCTTTTCAATGATAGGGAACAAAGGTATTAACAGGATTGCACCTAAGTTGGGGGACTTCAAAACTGAAAACCCAGCAACCCTGCTTATTTCCTCCCTACATCTGGATAGAGACTTTGTCTTGATATAAAAGTGGACTTTCAGGGTAGCGAAGGATATCCCCGCCGTTACGGCCTCAACTTTAAGAGCTTCTTTGAGCTTTGGAGTTGATTTCAGAGAAAATCAATGGCACCATCGTGTTTCTCGCGAAATTTTACGCAAGAAAAACAGTACTTAAATTGCGAATCCCTGACATATGCAAGAGCTTCGATCCCTGATCCCCATTCCCATCCTAATATTCGAAGACTCCTCCTCTCTTGGAGGAGCTTTGGAGTTGATTGAGAAAACCAGTGACACCATCCTGTTCCTCGCATTTAACATTTGAACCAGTGCTTAAATCACAAATTCGTGACACGTGCAAGAGCTTCACTGGGTCTCAACCATGAATGATGGACCACTAGACAAGGTACAAATTTCGGCATTCTGATACAAGTTTCTTAACCAAAATTTCACGCAGAGAACGATACGCACAACGAAAATTACCGAAATCAACTCCTTACGAAGATATTTAATGATTCTTGATGCGTGAATTCAAACCACCCGCTCATGAAAACTCAATGCTCTACGTGATTCACATCAAGCGCTAAACGTTATCATGAACGTCTCTGCGATAAAAAAAAAAACTGGCATCGTCAATCTTGACACTTTAGCTCAGCTATAGCAAATTACTTAGTTTAAAAAACACATGGTGGGAAATGAACATTGCTCGATTAAGAAGCTTGCTGAAACCGTTGTAGCGCGCGATTTGACTCAAGAAGAGCTTTGAGTTTCTTGTGGGCGGGCAGTTCAAATTCCTCTTAACCAATGTAAAATAAAAATGTTAATATCTCTAGTAGGAGATGGTTTCAGTAATTTTCGTTGCGCGAATCGTTTTCTACGTGAAATTCTGGTTAAGATACATGTATCAGAATGCTTAAATTCGTACCGTGTCTAGTGGTCCATTATTGAAATTCGCAAGCGACCCTTACCTTAATGGGAAACATCTCATATGGCATGGTCCAGGGCATGGGGAATATGCCGAGTGTCATAGTGAGGACGTAGAGGAGAAAAAGGGCGATCAAGATCCAATTGTTCTCGGCGAGGAACTTGACTCGATCCCCCAACTTGAGAATGGCGTAGATGGCCAGGAGAACGACGGCGGTGGAGAAGCCGGAGAAGGCCCCGATGAACTTGCGCCCGGCGTGACGCATCCAGGCCGACGCCACGGAGATCCCGACGAGCCGCACCACCGCGATCAGGACGGTCACCTCCAGCGGCCCGATCGTCGAGTGGAACTCCGACATGAACTGCACCGTGTAGTAGATCACGATGTAGAACCCGGCGATGTTCTGCAGCACCGACATGCCCAGCACCTAAGCAAAATGGTTTTTAAGTTTTTCGAAATGAGATTATCAAAACGGAAAATGTTAAAAAAATGGAATGGAAAATGTCAAAAATGGAAATGTCAATGCGGAAATGTTAAGGTGCTCAATCCCCCAAGATTTGTGGTTTGAAAGAGAGCAGTGGAGGTTAGGAGTCGTAGAGCGCGAGGGAGTGCTGTAAAGCGACTTATATGTATGTATCATCAAAACGGTCACATCCGAAGAAATATGTAAAAATAAGGCAAAACGTTAGCCCGCTCTAAACCACCCCTCAGGTGAAAACAGGCTTCTAGTACACAATTTACTCCAAATTCAGTATCAAGGCGACCAAATTCCTCCGCTGAGCAGACGAGTCACGCTCTTTTTGAAAAGGGCCAATGTATTAGGGTCGTTTCAAATAAGCGTTCATATTTGAGACCACTATTTTTCCGAAATACTAAAAATTAAAATTTGTTGAAAACCTTCGGTGTGATATTTTTTGTGGCATTCAAGACCTCAGGAATCAGCTTTAAGCAGTGGTGTCGAAAAATTGGCCTTGTGGCCTTGTGGCATGTGGTCGCCTTATTGGCGCAGGTTACGGTAATTGTTGTTTTTCGGCGATAAAACACACGAAAACTCATCAATGTTAATGAAACTGCATATTTGAGGTTAGGACGATACGTTACAATAGAACATGCTGACATTTTAAAATAAAAATGAATTCTTGCCACATTTTTCCATAGTTACGGTAATGACAGTGGTAAGTTACCCTTAAACACAAAATTCAATGTAAATAACACAAAATTACTCATAAATTTGAAACAAAATGTGATAATAACTCTCCATGCACTCAGCTTCCGAATACTTGTTGACTCAATGATAAACACTGTTGCTGCTGCCCTTTAGCGGCTAAGAAAACTCTTAAATTCGGCGGTTACGGTAATGACACGAAACTCAGTAACAAGCATAAATCATTCAAAAAATGCCGAAATAGTTGGATTTAAAACCTCTTCTTGTGATCAAATATTCTCTAGGATATACTGAAACTAATAATCCGGCTGAAAGTCAAATCAGTCAAACTTGTCTCGGTTTTATGATAGGCTAAAAATACCAAATCAGAAAAGTAACAGGTTACGGTAATGACATTTTGGACATTTGGGGCCCAAAAAATATTAAAAATGGAAGATTTTTGGGAAGAATGAGGTCCGAATCAGATAGAGGGTAAAATTTTGAATAGGAAACAAGAAGAAGGGAAAAAAATCAATCAACTCGATGCAAAAAATTGGAAGTAACGTGGAATATGAAAGCTTATTTGAAACGACCCATTAACGACTCCTTTAACTAACTCTACGTAATAATAGACTTTCCTACAGAAGCATGTTCACCAATTTAAGCATAGCAACAATTTTTGTTTTACGGCCTCGATAAGAGATCAAATTCCAAACCAACTCTGATGAAAATGAAACATTTGATGACTTTTATAGTCACCATGCAACATTCTGTTTTGATCAAAATAAGTCATTCATCATTCCTTGCCACTTGGAACATTTCTGCCAAGTTTCCATTCGAGAATAAAGCGAAGTAACGGTTTTCGGACTGATGACCCCTGACATTTAGATAGGAATGGGTCAGTTGCACTGGTCACAGAATCGTATTTTAATGTTCAATTCTTGTAGATTAGTAAAAAATATTGAGAACTGTCAAGACAGCAACTAGTTCTACGTCCAATATTAACGGAGAAATCGCGCTTTGACAAATTCGGTATATGACGTCAGCCACCGCAGTATGACCCCAGTTCATCAGTCAGTATGACGCACATTTGCACAGGTTAAAATCAACGTGAAAACCAGATGGAAGCAGGGTGGAAGAGACCAAAGGTGTCACTATACCGCGCTTGATGACGTTGTTGAACTCGACTTTTCGAAGGGCGATATCTCTGTTAATCTTGAACTTACAATTACTGTTTGGGCGGATCTTATCATTTTTGGCTGATCTACAAGAATCAAGCATCAAAATACGATTCTGTCACCATTTAGAAGGAGGTAGCAACAAATCAATTTTAGAAAAAGATACCTGCATGAAAGGCTTCCAGACGGTGGGTTCGATGAAAATTCGAAGGTTGAAGCTACTCGTGGGCTCATTTTTGGCCGTTTCTTGTAGCTCCTTCAGCTTGATCTCAACGTTGGCCGCGTTTTCCTCAATCCGTCGGAGACTCTTCTGAGCGGCCTCGAGCTTTCCATTCCGGACGAGCCAGGCCGGCGAATCGTGGAGGAAGAAGGTGAGAACGAGCCCTGCGGTGGCCATGAGACAAGTGGCCCCTGCAGCGTAGACCCACGGGAAGTAGCCGCCTAGGGAGTAGATGTAAACCAGACCCAGAGAGGACATCAGGGCGTTCAGGGACAGGAACAATCCGCGGTAAGCCGGTGGCGCCGTCTCTGAGACGTAGACGAACGCTGGAAAATTGCAGCCTACAACAATGCAACCCAAAGATCTTTAGCCTCTCATCCTACGAACAGAATGAAAATTGCGTTAAGAATTTCTGCAACTCAAAGATTTTTCGGAATGCACTTGAACGTATTTCTGCCAAACGGAACTACGTGCATTAAAACATGAGCCCAGAGATCTTTAAGATTATATGATTAACAGAGCTCATGTCATTATTCACATAGTAACGTTTGGCAGAAATGCGTCCACTTAAGCATTTCTTATTTATATCATTCGGATTTTTCGGGAGCGACGTACTATTGTACTACGGAAAAACGTCGTATAAACACTCGAACATGTCAAATTTATCCCGGTAAAATATTGATATTTGATGCAAATTGTGAGTATTCTTACTTGAACTTTGCAGATACTCTACATTGAATATTCCGAATTATATCCTCTGAAAAATTTAAAGAAGAATATTCGCAAATTCTCCAAAAATCCATGTTTTCTAATATGGAAATTGCAAATTTGACAAGTTTCGTTGACAATTTTGGAAAGAAATTCTGTGCCGGAGTTACAGACTCCGGCACAAAATACTCCGGTTCTGGGCGCTGTACAGTAGCGCCCAGAAAACCCGAGAGATATGAGTGATACAGCAGAATATTTGGTGCACATTTCAAGCTACAGAGATAGCTTATTTTTCTTTGAAATAATACGAAAACTCTATTCGACCACGTGGGGGCTTGTGCTGCCTATACCCTGAAACTGAAGGCGAACTGATATTTCGTAAAAATAACCTCCTTCGGATTGGTGAAGAGAACTCATTTGTGTGTATACCTACTGAGTGAGCATGTCATTTCGCGATGGCACCACTTATATACGCAGTTTAGTGAAATATGTATTGAGAAGAAGTATCAAGCAACGTTGTTAAAACTCTGTCTAATTATATTTTCCAAAAATGGCCTGATCATCGTCTGTGCACGAAATTTATTTTTATTTTTATTTTTTGTCACTCTTTTACCAGTATTCTCGGAAAATATCACGGAAAATTTCGAGCGACATACTCTAGAAAAGAATATGAGCGGAAACTTTTAAACGTCGCAATCAATATTTGTGGTTTGATAGTTTTACGATGGATGTAGAAGTACTTTCTTCCCCATTTATACGGAGATCCAGACTATCTACATTTGTAAATTCAGTGAGTATGTACTCGTAACCACTACTTTACGTAAGTGGATTTTTCTGGTCCACATGATTTGCAAAATGGAGACGCCCCAGTCTCTGTAATGTGGAACATGTAAGTACTTATCAAAATTTCATGAAGAGGTAAGTGAAGCTAACAACTCCGCCTGGTAAGGCAGAAGGCCAGAAGGGTCATAACGTCTAAGACCAATACGCAGTGTCGATTTGTATTCTATATCTTCTCAGTTTGAAAATCTCCGCACTTATCAAAATTTTAGTTTTCCATAGCTGTAATTTAGAAAGTATATAAATGTTCGCTTTGCTGAGTATGAAAATCAGTCGGGAGGGATCGAGGGATCCTACAAATGAGACTGCTCTCTCATGTTGTGCGAACGATGCAAAATAATGGAAACGTCCACGAATGCAGGGTAAGCATTCTGAGAAAATTCTCAGTCTAGAGAAAAAATCTGGTCACGCTGATGGCTGACTTTCTTAGCAGTAGCACCTCCATATGAAAACGCCCTTTCTTTCTTGTTTTTCAAAAATCATTCTTTTTTCATCCGTTTTTTTTTTCGGAGACCGATTTTTTCGGCACTAAATTGCACGCGCATTCCTGTTAACTCGATTGGTATCCCGAAACATTTTAAATGAATTTGCAATGGAAGTGATTTGGGCGATTTATCTCGGAACAACATTTCGCACTTAGTGGTTTCCTCCTCACCGATCAATGTGCTCCGATGTTATATCCAACGCGCCATCTATTAATGGAACCACTAACCATTATCTAGAACCATTAATGGAACCACTATCTCCGAATGTAACGTCGAATTCTCAAGATGCAGGGTCCAATACTGCCATGGTTACTTTACATTCTGTTTTAATGAGGGTCTAAGTCATAATATTGTTCGTTATAAATTCTTAGTGAAACCAATTTTTTTTTTTTTTATTATTATTATTTCATGATGAAAACAGATCTGTAAAAATTAAAGCAGTTCATAACTGTCGATGTAAATGCGTTCAATCCTTAATATATTTTATCTAGATAGGACTTGTATGAATTAGTCTAAAGCCATTTATATGTATTACACAATCTTGCGAATTAGGCTTTTAAATCCGTGCATGTGTTATCTTTCGAAGGTCTGATTTTGTCTTCCCTCGTTGATCTATGGAAAGTGGTCTGATCCGTAAAATGTTCCAAACTCGTGATTCTATTTGTATCACCAAGAATAAATATCAGCAACTTTTGTGTTATTCCAAGTAAAGGCATATTTTTACCCCCCTCCCATGTTCCGCCCAGTCCCATTTGCTTTTTTTTAAAAAAATTTACTGTATTGACGGTTGAATGTGTCTGATTGTGAGCCAAACCAGTTTGCGGTTACTTAGAGCTGCGTTTGATCACATTTTTTTCGCCGATAAGTCTCATTTACATAGAATTTCCGGTGCGGACGGAATCATTTAAGCATGCTAATTTAGTCGCTGAGCAAATCATTTTTTTTCTTCTCCATCTTTTTTTGGATTTATTCATTTTTTTCATCGACTGTAGATTTGAAGTTCAATTTTTTTATGGGATAACCAAGCAGCATTTAACGCCTTGAAATTTCCTCTGAATTTTCATTAAGTTATAACTTTGCTCTGGAAATCTCGAGTTAGAATGTTACTGAGTTTTTTATTAAGGCATTAAGAGTGCGTGGAAATCAGATAACATCTGCGGCATAAATCCATGCCGCAAACCCAAATGTAGCCGTTTTACTCACCTATTCCTGCACCAGCGAGGAATCGACCCAGCACAATAAGCATAAAACTCTCTGCTGCGACCATTACAGCGTAGCCGAGAGCCATACAGAAAAAAGATAGTCGTACCACTCGCATTCGGCCAAAAACATCGGATAGAGTCCCGCTTATGGCTGATGCCAGGCATGCTCCTAATGTCGGCGCACTTGCTGAAATAAAATTGATTTGTGAATTATTAAATATCACAGTTTTCTCGCAGTTTACATTGGCAGAGGAAATCTTTAAAATAGGACTGTAAGTAGACGGTGCGAACGGATGAATTCATCTGCTTTCGATAGATTTATTTCTTATTTACATGAATGCAGTCAACAGAAGCCACATTGCTTTGCGAGCTAGGCATTCTGTATTTTCTGCGCACAGTTGCAAATACTTCAAGGAAAGGGGACTCGTGCAAATTCAGTGGCTGCAATTTAAAAATACACATAAGAGGTTGCGCTAAGAAAGACATTTTTAATAGTTTTCGTTCGCAACATGATAAACTTGCAAACAAGGGTAATTTGTATTAGTATTTATGTACACAAAAATAAAATAAAGTAAAAGAAAGTAAAGAAAATAAAGAAACAAGCCTCTGCTCTTAAGGCACCCCAAAATCCATTTTTAGTTATAGTTTTCTTAGATGGAACATGGATGAACATCACCTCTCGAGAACTCTATGTGTCGATTTTACAATAAAATAAAAATGTCTTCCTCTTAGATGCGGAAGACGTAATTCAGCCCCGAGTAAACAGATAAGTCCAATTAGAGAAATTAGATGACTTACTTACCTATCCATGTTGCCTGGTCTCTATCGATGGGTATTGAGCTGCCTTTTTCCAGCAATTGTGGAAGCATTCCTGCTGACTGGCCGTAAATTGAGCCGACACATATGTGTAGGGGGAACAAGCATGCTGCCACAAAGAACTACGCTAAACAAAAAAAATTAAGAAAAATATATTAGCATCGTGCTTAATATTTGCAGCAGTTCAGTTGCATGAGGATTCTTATAGACCCATTTACAAGTAAGTATACAGCAAATATTATCATTAATTCTCAAATACTCAAGACTTCTTTTATGCGCCAAGTCCCAAGTCTGGTCAAATTTTGCCCGTATTTAAATACACTGATTCAGATAGTTTTTGAGGTAGTGTCTATGTTCTATGTTTTTGAAGGCAATAAAATACCTATTCTTCTTTAAATTATCGCCTTTTTGGTAACATATTGGCACTTTCCTAGCCTCCCTCCTCATCCGTCATGTGTAACTCCCCTAGAGGAAATTAGACAGACAGAACTTATATAACATGGAGATAGATCAAGGGAAAAGACGCGCGTTGATGACGGCGCAGAGATACAACTATTCGTGCTTGATGGATGTCCGAGTTGCATCTGCAAAATTGAAGGCGCAGTGGCGCGAGGCATGACCTCGTAATGCTCCGCTTTTTACTGCCAATGACGTGTCTCTTGGATTCGGGAGGAAAATAAAAAAAAACGAAACTCGATCACGCCTCTTGTTGACACTCGATTTTGGGCGCTTCTGGGTACCAGATGCGCCCTTCCCAACCGTTCGACTCCCCCGATGTAACATGTACTATACTACATACCGTTTTGCCTTATGGGTAATGACGCCATTCTGGTACACCCGGGAAAATTTGATTTTCTTCTGCATCTGGTATTCGTAAAAGTTTTCGTGAAATGTTTTGCTTTTAAGCATAACAATCTCGCACGGACGTATTACCTGGTTAAACTATTTTGGAGCTTCGTTATGCTTAAATGCCTCATATTCGAGGTTGTAGTTTCAGATTGATTCGAAAAAATCACGAACAGTCACGTGATCTCTTCATTTTAGTGACGTATTACTGTGCTATTTTGTGATTGGTTCATTTTCTCGGCGCAGCATCGTCAAGCGTCAGCTGTTTGTGGCTCTGGGTTGAAGGTTTAAGGTTATGTCAGAGAGAATAGAAAGTTAGAGGCCCGACTCGATGCTAGGTAATTAAAACAGATGCGCTCGCAGCGCGCTCGCTGGCAACGTACGCGACTACTATTTTCTATTGTTTTCCAGAGACTAGCGGCGGGTATGTTGCTGCCGGACCACCTTCACGTAGGCAATTTGTTATACATCGTCCGTCCGCAATACTCTCGCTTGGCCGTATGAAAACGTTCCTCGCATGCGCAGTGTTAAAGAAGCGCCCTCCAACGCTTTGGCGTTGGAATTGCTTGTTTTCCTTTTTGGCGTCGATTATTTTTAAGGATGTATTCGTAAACCCATATCTAAAGCTTATGTGCACTGTTCCCATAAAACTCCCGGGGTATATTTTTAGTAAACCTTATGTCAATATGACCAAACTTGGGCATCTGAGAGTTAAAGAGTAACATAACTTACAGACCTTAAAGTTTCTTCGCAAAGTTTAACACCGTCTCGAGTTAATAAAAAATTTAGACTTTGTCCGGAGGTGGCTACCGCCACCCATGAAAAAGAGCTTAAACTCTAGAGTAACCTTGAGGTAGACAATTCTGTTTATCAAGAATCTAGTCATCAAGAGGTGAGGAAATTGACCTCTTTCTAATTAAAAATCAGATTTTTGTTCATCCCTATTGTCCTAGTAAACCATGTCAACCTGAATATTCATATATCTCTACAACGGTTTGTGAAAAATTGAAAATAGAGTATTACAGAATATTTTCAGCAGGACGAGTAAGATTAGCAGGATTAGGGGGCAATCCATAACTGTCATACCTAAGATGCCAGCCGCGAGGTTGCAGCACTTTCTCCATTTACCTTGTCAAGTATTTTGCCTCTATGTTGTAAAATTGAACAATTCCAATTCGGTAAGCGTACACGAGTATCAACGATAGTTTTTAACAATATTTGGCATTATTACGGTCGAACAACCCTCCCTGTGTTTGAACACCTGGCCTGTTCGTTTCAATGATAACAACGTCACTGAACTTGCATCACTATTGCTCAAGCATCTGCTCTTTTATCGATACGTAATCAGCCCTCGAATACCATTATCGATAAAGGGATTATTCATGGGTTGTGTCTTGAAATTTTTCTTTTTTGCATTCCCTTGTTACGTTAGAAGTGATTAGCCGTTAGGCGTTAATCCCTGTTTGAAGATTGGTTTTATGATGATATTTCCCGTTTTAGCACTTATCTGAGACAGCTATTCACTTCTCTGTTCTTGTTTGTGGAACAAAACGGTAGGCTCGAAAGAGAGATCAGCCGCCTCAACCAGGATAAATAATTATCCTCTAAGTTTTAGCGAGATTCATTAGAGCACGGTCGTAATAGTAATTGAGATGCATGATCACCGTCATCAAGGCATCTTTGAAAGAGTTTTGGGACCTATCGAAAAAGAAAAGAAGAACTACTTTCCAGCAATAAACCAGTGAGTCAATCTCAACTTTATCAGGATGATTTGTGCTTGCGATCTAAATGCGTCGAAATTCTCCCGTCTGTGGGCCGAAGGAATTACCTCTTGTTTAAGATGTGAGCTACATCATTGCTTTCAACAATTTTTTCTGCGTCCAAAGGGACTAAAGCCAAGCCAAACAGAGAGTATGTATTCAGTTTTATTTAGAATATCCCCCTGACCGACCTCACGCCGAGAATCTATCGATTAGTCAACAACTAAACTTTCCCGGTGAGCGCTCAGTAGTTTTGTTTACTTCGGAGGTCAACGCAAACAGGTGATGGCGTTCAACGATGCAGAGGTGCACAATCGTTTAATTACATTCCTTCCCTCCTCCATTCATAAATTGTATAGTTTAGTTTACAGCCATTTTTCTGTCAAATGGCTTAATTAACTCTGGTTTCTAATATTCATACCATTATCAATATAAGAATGAATCTTGATTTTTAACACCCGAAACAATATGTTTGTTGTGCTCTGTATTAGGTCCTGAGATTTTGGTTTCCACAGACTGATCCTATCAAATCTTTTTTGAAATTAAATGCATAATTAAACCAAAGTCAAATATTTTTTACCTTTTGGTGTTTTTTAGTACGTATTGCACACCCAGCCCCTGAAAATATGTTTCATATTTTTCACAAATTAGTGAAATTTCATGAAATATTTCACTGAAATGTCCAATATTTCATATTTTTCATTGCACTCGGGCAACCCTGATTGTGCATGTACTGTAAAAAAGATGAAAGTTCTAAGTGTCTCAAATTGCATAACCGGGAAAATGAAGGATCAATCGGTTCTATTTAAAATCAATTAAAAACGGTTGGGAAGTCTTCAAAATTTTTCAGCGCTTATTTAATTGACCATTCGCGGTTGGCGGGTCAACTGGCTTTGATAATTTTATTTGTTTTTTTAAATTATATTTTAAAAGTGGAGTAATACCAATTAAATAGAAGAGGAAAATCTACTCACCGGTCTAAGACAGCCTGTGGGTGCCGATGCCGGTGGTTCTGCCTCCATGCTTTCCGCAATCGCTCACCTTCGGTCAACTGTGCGCAACGCGGAGATTTTGAGGTGCCTCCCGCGCGGGAATGATTGGCTGGCTTAAAAATAGCTCCCAACTAGAGGTCGTTTTGCGCAACTTTTCATACGGCCGACCGTGAAAAGTTACCTCATATTCAGATCCTGAAACCAAGAAAATGGTAGTCAGATCCATCAACAATAATTCACATATTCCTCCTCCCGTGGTTACCCTCCGCTGAAATTGAGAAAAAATCCCCGTGGTTTACTCTCAGGATAAGGGCTGAAGTATGAAACATGAAAATTGCCGGGAAGAAATCTCAACGTTGACCCCCCAAACCATGTATCTCGTTTGCGGTGTTTTAAAATCTTCGCTCCTCTTTTATTTTATTTTATTAAATGAGAAAAAATCAACATTACCCCTTGAGGTTTCCGCAAAATTTCCCTCGCGAGAAAAATAAAAATCACAGTTTTCAAGAATCACCGTTGAACGGTTCTCCATTAAAAAAATGAAGTATGACAGGAAGTCTGGCGATATCGCAAACCGAGATACATGGTTTGGGATGTTGACCGTCGATCTGAAACAAGCATGAATATTTTCAGGAAACTTTTCATTTGTAAGAAAACAATTGCACATAAAATTCTAAAATGCTATTTTGGTAATGGACAGGGTTTAACCATGTGTCTGACTACATCAGACGCTCTCTAAATTAACAAATTCTGACTTGAAAGTTTGGGAGGAGGTACACTGATACATTCTACTACAATTCTGATACAATTTAGGGTGCATTCTCAAAGTTTCAAGGAATCATATAGCTTAATTCTTTTGTAAAAAATGATACAAGAGAGAAAATTAGACCGTGTAAAGTACTGTTAGACTGACTCTGGGTAAACCTGATCGAATATGAGAAAAAAAAACTCTTGCTTGAATCAGTCCCCGAGTAGCACAGATTGCGATCAATTGCAATTATATCGCATAATTATTGCTATTGTGCCAGATTATTGTGTGCGTAGTCTAGTCGCTAATTGAAAGGACTCCACGTAATGAAATCTTATAGCAATATAATTGAAATAATTTGCCTTTATTTTGACATCGCAAATTGCCTGCCTTTCTCAAACATAGAACGGATTTAATTGGTTGTCTAACATCGGAGTTTATCGACAAAATGCTTTAAAAATATTGTAATATTATAATAAAAAATTGCAAATTGCAAAATTATTTCAATTTGTTCTATACTCCTCTAATTGGAGGGCAGGCTGAGGTGGAGGGGGTATTAAACCCGTTCAAATATGTGGGAGAAGAAACTCAATACTGGATTCAGTAGACGCAAACCGCAGAGCCGGTAAAAGATAATCATAGCTCACATGAGAGAAAACACAAAAGAGAAACCTTATTAGTATTTTCGGCCAACACCGAGACACTGTTGAACATGACACGAAAGATGCGAATGATTCGAGGGATGAAGAGTAGCAGACCGTATGGCGTGAGGGAGATAACATAACGCACTCGCGTGCTCGGTGGCGTTATCGGCCGCGTTTTCCCGCGCGAATAACGCCAAAACGGCTCCGCGCAGCCGGCAACGACGGCGGTGGATTCGCGACTCGGAGTCGCGATCGACGCGGACGGAGAGGCGACGACCAGGGCCAAGAAACCATCGACCGGCGAGAGCTGTATCGAGAAAATGGGGCCAAACGATTAATGAAAAGTCCGCTCCAATTTGTCTCCCTTCCATCACCTCCTTCGATTCCTGGCTCGGAATTTTTTTCATATCATCCCCCTCGTGGCCGTAACGATAATCCCTTGTGAAATTTGAATTAGTGGGTCACATATGCACGTGGCATGGAGCGCAGCACGTGTATACATGCGTCAAAAATGTAAAACTGTCCAATTTTTACGAGTTTGAAAGGTCTGCGTTAGGAAACTCGTAAAAAGTCGGAAATAATCAGGAGTCAAGAATTATAAGTAAAAAATATGTGAATAAAGATGAGGGAGAAATATTGTAAGGGGAATTGGATTTTTTTACGTATCGATGGTGAAACTACCAAACCACGTATCTCGTTTTCGGTGTTTCGTGAAGAAGAACGAAACAATGTGGTTCCTTGAATCCCGCACAGATTTTTCTTCACACAGAGAAGAAAATTCACGGAAGTTTTCAAGAACTGACGTTGAGTAGTTTTCCATCTAAAAAATAAAGTATGATGGGAAGTCTGCGACGTCGCAACCCGAGATGCGTGGTCTGGTATTTTGCCGTCGATATATATTTTCCATTGACTACCTACTTTTTTTCTGTCTATTTGACTATTTTTTTTTTTTTGAAATTTTTCAAAAAAAAATCGTAAATTATAAGTGGTATGTTACTATGGAGCCTTAAAATACATGACGTGAGGACGTATTCTAATATTTCTTAAACTCTCTCTATCATCAAAATGAACAACAAACAAATGAACAAGCAAACGAATCAACTCTTACCAGATTTCTCTCGCCCACCATTTTTTTATCACACCACATTGTGTCCTCAGTTTGTGCGCATCATTGCTATTAGCCTGAATTGCTCAATGTTTCAATCTGCCTAGAAGTTTAGTAAAATTCCAAAGCATTTTTTAAATTGACTAGACATTTTACGAAAAACAAGTGTAATAATCTATTATTCAAAAGTTTTTCTCACTCATTGCCTCGGTATTTCGCTCGGTATTTACTTTCATCATTGACACTTACGGCATACGCCTATATTTCCTTTTGGGCGTATTTCTGTCAAACAAAACTATGTGCAGGGGAAAATATGGAGTGTGCTCGTTAGTGCTCGGGTCATAAGAATGAATGGGAAATATAAAGCGCCAGTGTCGAAGCCGCTGCCGCGCTCCTCCCACGGCATTACTAACTCATGAGCCCTGTCCACAACGCTCTAGATACGTGCCCATGGCTCATGGGTGCCGCACTTAGTCGGCTCACAGTTCCATTTGCTGAATTGGACGTATTTCTATCAAATGGAACTATGTGCATTAAGTCATGAGCCCTGAGACTCATACGAATACATGCATAACAGGGCTCACGCCATAATGCACATAGTTCCGTTTGACAGAGATACGTCCAATTGGAGAAGCAGGATTTCACGTTCTGTGAAACGGAGCTATATGCACACTGTATGAGCCGCGGGCATGGATCTAAAGCGTTGTGGACAGGGCTCATGAGTTAGTCATGCCGTGGGCCCGCGTTCTCTTTCATTCTCATAGCCCGAGCACAAACGAGCATACCCCATCTTTCTCCTGCTCATGGTTATATTTGACAGACATACGTCATATTATTTTTTATCCACGAAATGAAATCCTTGTGAGACTTAAGCCTTGAAAAATCGTCCTCTTCGCCTGCTGTTAAATTACGAGAGTGGATATTAAAGTAAATAAGTTTACATTCTCTAGGATTTTATTCTCATTCTCTAGGAAATTATTCATGCTATGAATAAATGTATACCGACGACGTAGAAACAAGCATACTTCCAGCCCTCCAAGAGTTTTTAAAAGCCTGCGAGTTACAGAATATTTAGAAATTTTTCATGCGCATAAGCCTACCCCCGAACATACCCTCTTTACATGCGCATACTTATTTTTGATACAAATGTAAATACCAGCGAACACTAATATTTTATTTAAATGAGCGTTGTTGTTTCCATTTATAAAAGCAACCTTCAGTTTCATGCTTTACTTTCTTACGTACACTCCTCTGTTAGTTGGTCAATTACTGAATATAACGGATCTTTTCCTTATCTCTAAATCTAAATCTCTTCCTCATTCAAATCGTGCACTTAGGAATATACTTATCCAGGTTGATGTCTGTTTGAGATCTAGTTTGATCCTAGTCTTTTAAAAACTGTAAGTGCCACAAAAAAACCTGATGTAAAGAAAGTCAGCTAATTCATGTTTTTTTGTAAATTTGAGTTGAATAAAAAAATATAACTCCTCAGAATCCTTGAAGTAAGTTTGATCAATTTTACACGTATGATACTCACCCTCAAACCTCCCGAATAAAATTTCGAGTATTTTTATATTGGCACTGTTAAGTCCGAAACCTGGACAAAGGGACTGCTGGTCGGTAAACTTATTAAGAAGAGCGGCTTATAAAAAAATTGAAAAATTGTGCAATTTCAGTTACAACTGATGCTAAGGAAGTGATGAACTTGAATATTGATTAGATAAAAAACGATTGGTCATGGTCATATCAGGAAAGTCGTCGCCAATTAATTTAGAGGAGGCTCGGCATTGATGAGACTAAACGCAGCAATGTATCCGTTGGAATGTTCTGATGTTTCTTACCGATAGCTTTGGTCGATAAATTCGTCAAAAAAGTACGTTTGTATTCATTTAGCAGTACGATAAAAGATTACTTCTTCTATGTATTAAAGTTTTGACATAGGCCACTTAGCCACCAATATAACTAAAAATTTACCATGAACGATGAGCAGAGACTGTAAAATCTTTTTTCTCTTGTTTTTCGCAGCTTCCTCACCTAATTTGAAGTGTGTCAATAGATGGTTCAAAACTAAAATTGAATAATTTTTTCATTAAATTCTTAAATATTATTTGCATATGTACAAAATGAGAAAACTTTTGCCAAAAATTATTTGAAATTTGGTTTTTCCGTAAATAAAATCTTATGACCGATTGCGACGTAACCAAGTGTGTTATCTTTCAATTTCACACTTTAATGTACAATATTTTGGGACGGAAGAAAATTAATAAACGAATAAGAAAGAAAAAAGTCTTTAAAAAGTCTGAATTATAGCGTTGAGTTTACTTCGTTTTAGAAAAAATTTATACAATATTGTTTGCACAACCAGTGGTCGTTCAAAAAATTATATTAATCTTTAATCACGAGCGATGTGTAATATATACTTTCAACGCAAAAAAAAGAGAAAAAAAGTGAATTTTCTTCGGAAATACACTAAAGAAAGGTATTAACTTAGCTGAGAAGTAAAACAATTTCAAGTCAGTTGTGACGGTTTGAACCTTAGGATGTATGCTATATCTCTAATAACTTTTCCTTTTTCACGAATTTTTGTTTCTTTTCTGTTTTTAGATTTACTTAGTATTGAAATTTCGATTCAAAGACCTATATATGTTATTCAAAAATTTCATGACTCTCTTCATTAAGAGCATAACGACCAGAATAATTGTCGCACGGCAAATACAACACTAAAAACACACGTTCTTTTTCCCAGGTGCAAGCGAGAAACATTTAAAGAGAATCATTTACTAGTGTCTCATTTACAACAGATGATGATGGTAAAGCAGGGCGCCCTCAATTAGAAAGTATTCAGACTTACAGACGCACAGACGGGGTTTTGATAACAACCATCGATGCAACTAAACTTGCTCGACGGATGTCTTTGTTGCCTATGCATCGATTTGAAGGCGCTTTGACTCTCCTAACACTCACGGAACAGCGCAGAGAGATCTTACGCGTGGTGCGCTGAAAACATCGCTCTGGAATTGGCGAGAGATACGAGAGAACCGTGTTCAGCTCATCACTGCGCCCTGTTGCATCAGGCTATAAATCTGCCTACGGGGACCACTAATCGACTAGGATTACTGTACCGCGTTGAATTTATCAGAAAATTGATGCGTCAGTTACATGTGAGAATTACATGGGGGAAAAAACAGAACCAGAACCTATCGTTAGGTGAGTCGTTTATCCAGGACCGAGTTACACCTAACTTTATTCAATTGCATTACAACCTTGTCAAAACTATTTTCTAGTTTATTGTTGAATGATGAAGAATCGTGACATAAAGTTTCGTTGTGAGCTAACTTAAAGTCTCTAAATAAATAAGATAATGACTCCATGTCCGTGACATTATTTATTTCAAATTTTAAGAGGAAAGTCACCATTTTCACCTCAAAGGTAAACAACAAATATTGGTCAAATTTACAACGCGTCTATTCAATCATTGACAAAGCGCGTGATTTTTTGTTTGCATGAGGCAAGGCGCGAGTTCGTTTTATGGGAACAATCACATTCAAACTTATTTGTAAAGGCTTCCATGGTGATCCTGCTATTTCCGTCTTCTTAACGTTAATTTCTCCGGGGTAATTTAACGTACTGATTACTCATTTTTAAAAAAACCAAGGAGTCCGGAGGAGACGACATTCATTTTGAGCGAGTTTCATACATTTCTGCAGTTTTGTTATAAAACATCTCATGTATTACTTTCATTTTTATATTTTTGATGGGTCTTTTTTACAAATCTAAAATCATATTGTCTCTGGCCAAAACTTAAAGGCTACGTAGTTAAATGCACAAGTAAAACACATTTTTTAACATTTTACACATTTTTACCCAGAAAATACAGAGCAGATAAGAGATTAAAAATTATACATTATATAAGGATAAAAAAGGTCATTAAAAACGATCACAATCAATAAAGTAAAAAAGAACGATGGGGTGCGCTCCAAAAGTAAATAATCACAAAATTGGATGCTAGAGAGGCATTGGAGGAGTTACCATTACTTCGTACTCTTCTTTGGAAACTTCTTCTCCTCCGTAGGGAATGTATAAAACTCCGTGACTTGGATGTATCTGCAAAAAAAAAGTATTACAAAACTATCAGACAATAATTTAAACAATTACGCACTAGCAAGTGTAACTTTTTTTTCGATTGTAAGCTTTGTGAGATGCTTTGCTTCTTTTTTATATTTAAAAAATGAACACTCTGTAATTTTAGGCTCAGGCGACATCCTGATGGTCAAACTAGGAAATTTTATGTCGCAATGACAGTGTTTTGAAACTTCTGATCTCCCCTCATTTATTCAAAATTTTCCAATGTGGATCTTAATTAATATTTTCTAATGAAATCCGAATTAAAACATTTTGGCCGTTGTTCGTTGGAAATAAACATTACTGGAGTTTACAACATCACGGATAGAACTTCAGAGTTTGTTAGTTTTATCATCAACTCCAGAAAACTGGAAAATGATCGGTTTGGCAACAGTTTCGAGAGAATAAAAGTGCAAACGGGTAAATAACACTTGAAGAGAATTAACACTTTCTGGTGCTCTGTCAAATAGTTGCCAGTGTGCAAGCTGATCATGAGAGTGGCCACAGAGAAAGAGGTATTTATCTTCCGATCTCACGACACCGGCCCAATGATGAGCCAATTGTTTTGTTGTCAACGGCCGTCGCCGCAACAAGACCAAGACGTCGTCAGTCGTTTGGCATAATGTCCTAACTTCAGTTTCAAGTGAGCCTTGGGAAGCATGGTGTCAAACGGACAAAGGAGAGCATCTCAAATTGTGGTTATGCGGTTATGTCCTCGCGAAGAACGAAGTGAGTGCTCTTATGATTAAGCGACCGCAGTCTAAGATAAGTACGAATGTGCATGGAAGAAATGGAAGGAAGAACGATAGTCCGTTTTCAAAAAATATGGGCTCTATGAGGCCTCTTCAATTCTGTTGACTCGATTTACCTTGCCGGGTGTCATAGATCCATCGTGAAAGGTTCGTCCTATGTACAACTGTTCTCCCTCCGGTGTCTGTCCGACAGGGATTGCATGAGGTGGGACAGCGCCGCGACTTGCAATTTGCCACGCCACTGGAGGTCCACACAGAACCTAATCCGAGAAATGAAATCATGAGATACTGAATCATAAAATGAAAATATTTGTTTACACACTTTGTTCTTGTAATTGAGGAAGGGTCTAATCTTGCAGCAGCATTGAACATTCAGCCTTTAAAAATGATTTTCACTCAAAATTATTTAAAATATTACATCTCCACCAATTTTTGAAGTGTTGGAATTATTAAATTGTTAATATCAATAGCGGAAGTCAAAATATACGTGCCTCAGATCATCACGTTACATTCTGCACTCTTGTAATATTTTTCGCAAAAAAAATTAATTTCCTATTTTTTAAAAAAAGAAAAAAAATTAAGTACTGCGACTTTTATCTACCCATTAAAAATATTTAGACAATTTTGAGGAGATATTTTGGTTAGTTTAATTTAATTGAATAACACATGATCGGAAATGATACTTGTGATACCGTGATACACATGATATTTGTTGCGTGTTCCTTGCCAGGACTTTACACGAGCGGAGAAACTACTGCGCGCAACTATTCGTGCTCTTGAGCCGCTCAAATTGCCGTCACAATTCTTGAAGGCGAACTTGACGGAACAAGAGACAGGTGATAGACTTTGCCCTTGAGAATTGTCCTTTTTTATGATGTTATGTGAAGGATCCCCTTAAACCTATATTTTAATTACAATGTAAATCATATCGTTGGCTGACGAACAGTACCACTTAACTGCAACCTGACGATTTTGAAAAACGAAGAGAAAACTTCGTCATTTTTGTAATTTTAGGGTTAGATTTGCATTTTTTTCAAATATTACAGGGCTCGGTGAGGCGCTCCCCTACAGAATTAGAAAAATACTTAAATCATCAGCTTGCGTAATGTGTACTGTAGTATGCGACAAAGTTGCAAAATCTTTTATGGTAAAATTGTCAGTTAGGTGGTATTTTTCGTTAGCCCTCGATATGGGGCTTCCTATACGGGCCTCGGGAGCTGTTTAAGGGACTACTATGAATACAACTCTCATCTTGGCATTGACATACCTCGAACTCAGACTTGGGTATCTCTGCTCCATCCCAGCAAACGTAAGCATCCCTGTGACTCGCTACGACTTTTGCTGGTAGAAGTGCCCCCTCGTGGTAGGCCCGCCCGGCGTAGATCGGCGCTCCGTCCTTGTCCCTGCCGGCGTGGACTGCGTTGGCGGGGATTATACCGCTGTGGCACATGATCCACATGTGACCGTCCGGTCGCCATCCATAACCTATAAACCGTACACAAAAATGTAATGGGTCCATTTACTAAATGAGCTATATGCTACAATTAGGAACTACAATCTTCGACTCATTTTAGAAACAACTATCGAGGACCTTTCCCGCCAAACAGGATATACCCATGGCGACGTTGCTAAGATTGTGCATACATTCAACAGTTTAGTTGATAGAGAGCTGGAAGCTCTGTTCTGAAATTTGCCTATTTTCTTTCAATTAATCTGCGGCAGAGAAATGTATAATGTGGGTGATTTCGGATACTTGTAAAAAAAGGAAGAGTTGGACTGGACAATCTTAGCGACGTTGACATGGCTACATGCTGTTTGGTTGGAAACATCCTCATATGCCTAATTAGTTTCCCTTCGTTGGTGAGTGTTTTTATCTATTGGCCGTTCCTTGGATTGAATTGGAGTTCCTTATTGCAAAATGCAGTCCTAATGGAAACGACTTTTCGTCTAAGTGCCATGATAATTGGACAAAATATTGCAATTAGGAACTACAATTTCCAGCTCAGTTCAGAAACAGCACATGCACCATCAATTCACCCATACACATACGTGTTTTTACAAATATGAGCTAGGGATTGTAGTTTCAAATTTCAAAATGCAGCCCTATTGACATTCAAATTGTCGAAAACAACTCACTTGTGACGACTTTTTTCTTCAATTGATAGCAGGCGCGTTTGGCAGCGTTCATAAACCTACGCATTTTTTTGGCATTTTTGACTCCTTTCCCTCTTGTAACGCTTCGTGACGAAGTCCCGAACCCTCCCTGATAATGATGTAACGCTTGACGGACACCCCCCCCCCNCCGGTCCTTTCAGATCCTAAAAATTGTGAGAATTTGTTGAATATACGGCTGGATAAAATTTAAAGTATTTCTAATCATAGTGTGACAGATAGCGAAATAGACACTATTTTGATTTCTCCTCAAAGGTGTTAATGGCTCAAGTGTTAAACACACCAAATAAACGTATCTGCCAACCAACCATGAATAAGTATACTCCAGAATTGTAATAATGTCGGGTGCAGAACAAAATATCACTATCAAAATAAATAAGAGGGGGAAAGAGGGCTACACCGCTTTTTAGATTTTGATTAGAGTAAGAGTCAACGTTCAATTATCAATGAAGAGAAAGTATTGGAGTTTAAACTGAACACTTTCTAAAGTCACCGTTTTTTGCGAATTCATACATCTTCAAAAAAACTGAAATCCTAACACGAGCAAAAATAAATCAATCGATAAAACGCAAATGTCACTGACCTGCCATATTTAAAAGTTTATCAACAGAGGATCGAACAACCAAGCAAAGAGGAAAGCTTCATAAACTTAGCGGTTCTACCGTATTACTAATCATCGCTCATTCTCGCGGGTACTTATCGTGTTTGCAGGCCCCATGAGGCGGCAGGTAATCTGGCTTTGACTCTCATAGTCATGTGACAGTGGGTGGGCCTTCCAGACACTTCTCTGGTCCACATTTTATGCGTAAAACCTATTCAGATTTTCTCTTTCCTCACTCCAATTGATGCTTCTAAATATTCAACTATTGAACAATCATATCATCAGTAATCGCACTCGTATTTCTACGAACGTTGACTGCAAGTATATCCTCATATCCGGACATGACTCACTCTCGAGATTATTTTACAAGGCGATCTAAAAGTTTCCCCCACGCCTCTCTCCGAGGTTCTTGCCCATTTCAAGGGTGATCCCCTCAAAATCTTTTAGGGTCCCAAAAAATGTTTTCTCTGACCTAAGAGCACGCAAAAAATTTAAAGCTCTTGCCTCAATTTGTTCAAAAGTTACTTCGTGCTGGTGGTGGGGGACTTTTGGATTACCCTGTATGTATGAACATCCACGGGAGAAATGACGTCAGTGTAGGGAGGCGAAATTTTTAGTGGGACGATTTTTGTTGAGTTTGCTCGAACGGATTTTGAACTTTCAACGAAAAGCCCTCTATAGTCTCCCAAAGAATGAGATGTAAGCAGGTTGGCTCACTTCTGCGCTAATGCGGGTATGAATTTACCTTATAATTCAACAACTTTGTACTCTAAACATGGCATGTGCATTATAATAATTTCAATAGCTTTCTTTATAGCAGATATTTTTAAAGTTTGCCCACTTTGCACTTTTTAGTTTGACATATTTGGGAAATTATTGTCCGAAAATATTCTTAGAACACGCCGCTATGCTACCGATGACATGATATTGATTTTTTTGGAAAAGGCACCCTTTTTCCTCTAGAACTATAAGGCACACTGAAGTATTAAGGAAAGTTACCGTCTCGTCAGTAAATTGTTTACAGAATTTGCGTGTGTACTTCATTAATACACAATAATTTAACTACATTTTGCGATTAGGAACTAAAATTTCTGGCTCAATTTAGAAACAACGTATGCACCACAAGTTTTTCTGATACTCATAAGTATTTTTACAGATGAGCCAGAAATAACTATATAGTAGCCCTGGTAAAAATTGGCGATAAGAGCTGCGTTTAAAAATACCATAGGAATTCTTAAAGCCGGCTAAAGAAGGCTACAGAAAATTATACAGCTGGCTGTAGAATGCGGAGAAAATCATACAGCCGGGCTATACGGAGCGATAAAAAATTATGCAGCCGGGCTATAGTTCCTGTAGCCGGGCTTTACACTTTATCGCCTGGCTGTTTCTTTTTCGCGATCTGCTATGAAAAGCTATAAGAAATTGTGTAGAAATTCGTGTGCTTTGGAAATCATTAAGTTTGATACGGAACCACCTTAATATTTACAAAACACACGTTATATTTTCCTTTAATACATATTTTTTCCATCAATTAAAACGAAAATAGTCCATACAGGATGTGCAAACATTTCAAAATCATGAGTTGAATAACGCTGACTCCGCCAGATTAAATATTAGAGCCTAACACAAAGGGAAGCGGCGACGCACTGGCGCCTACAAACCTAACAGGGATACTTCACGCATTGCGCAACGCGTGAAGTATCCCTGTTAGGTTTGTAGGCGCCAATGCGCGTTTCGCGCTGGCTGCCCGCCTGCCGCACCGCAGCGTGCCACAGCGCTTGAGGCAACTATTTCACACCAGAGGTATTGAATAGTATCATACGAAACTGAAGGCCCTCTAATATATATTAGGAATGGCAGGCATCCGTCAAAAGTACGGAGCTTTCCTCGCAAACAAAGCAAGATACTACGGCCCAAAAAAAGAGCAGTGGTCCAGGATCAACCATCGGCTATAAAAGGCTATAAGAAATTGTGTAGCCGGCTATAGAAGCTATTGGAAATCTTACAGCCAGCCGTAGGTCTATGGTATTTTGGAGCACAGATTCTACTGCCAAATTTTACCAGGGAGTTCCTAATTGCAGAATGTAGTCCAATTTCAGCCATATAGTAGTCTAAAGAAGGAAGCCCGTTCCAGATTTTTGGAACGCCGAACGCAAGTGACCAGAAAAATATTATAAATATTTTTGGGTATGTTTGTTTTTAGTGTATTATCGTGACGTATATTTACACGTGTCCGCATCAAAATCTTAAAAATTGCTTACGCTTCCTGGAATTTTATCGATCGTGATACACGTATCCCCAGAATTAGATAAGCTTCAAGCAGACGCACCGAATTAGTTTGCTTATTGCCGCAATGTATGAGTGGTGACGTTCATCGATGAATAACTGTCTGATTACACTTGAGGAGTCATCAAAAGGTACTTGAACGTCATAAAGTCATGTAAGGTTTCATGGTTTTAATCTCGAGCGGAACTATCAAACCGTAAAGATAAACAAGGGATTGAGGCGGGGAAACACAAAATAGAAAAGTTCTCATACCTGGAAAACTAGTCTAGTTATACATAAACAAAAACATCTTGAAATGGAACTAATGCCGCACAAAAAAAACATAAAATCAAAAACCTGGGACGTTTCGCGGTGTCACAACCGCATTTTCAACCGGCAAAAAAAAGGAAAATACAAAAATAAACTGAGCCTCGCCGCTGTTATTGTGAGACTGGTAAGACTAGACTTTTCCTTTTTTTTTGCCGGTTGAAAATTCGGTTGTGAACTGCGAAACGTCCCAGGTTTTCTATTTTATGTTTTTATTTTTGCGGCCTTACTCCCATTTTAAGTTATTTTTGTATCATCGTTTCGGGCCAATTATTTTGTTATCCATGACTAGAATTTTTTATTTTAAATTTACCGAGGGAAGAGACGGGAGCTCGAATACCAAGAAATTTTCCGAAATTATCAAGACTGATGCAATTAATTCGCATTTTGGTCGGGAACCTCGACTTGTAGAATCATGACCCCCCCCCCCCCCCCCCCNAGTATCCTCCAAGGAGAGCTGAGGGGGTTTCGAGACCAATTCGAATTCCTTGGGGTCGATTCGGAGCCCCGCGGTTCCTGACTTTGCGCGACCCAAACAAACCAGGAAAAAAAACTGGCACGGTACCGATTCTCAGTCTGCGCGCGAAGAGAGAACTCCCCGCTTATTTGAAAATTGGCGCGTCAATTTGTAAATTTTGCCAAGCGCGCCACGGATTTGGCGGGAACCGATGGGAGTGGAAGTATCGACTTGTTTACATTCGCGTTAGTTTGATAACAAGTTGTGAACAAACGTGGTTTCTCATCTCGTGAGTGTTATGAGTAAGTCCTTTGAATATTCAAAATTGCTCGAGGGTCTTGAATTATTTTACAAATATAAGTGCGATGTAGTTATTTTATTAGCCTACCTTAACCACATCCCTCTGAGGTATGTCAAAGGCCACGCGGTGTTCCCTCGTTCAACTATTATGTTCAAACTTCTTATACCTCTTATACTTTATTTTTTCTTTCAAAAACTGTATTATTTTTTTAAATTACCTTGATTTTTTCCCTGTATCAGCAAAGTATCCTATATATTAAAATGCAAAGTCCCGAATCTTGGGGCATTAACTTTGAGAGAACCACCGGACCGATTTGCATGGGATTTTTTTTAAATGAAAGCCCCTGAGCTGTAGATTTGCAGGCTGTGATCGTTTTTTCGATTTTCTCAAATTTTCTCCCATAATTTTCTAAAATTGTCTTCGATGCATTAAAACGGAGGTCCGAATCTTTGGACGTTAACTTTGAGAGAACCA
>NW_017564655.1:2943045-2986602 GCF_001854935.1 Bemisia tabaci | reverse complement strand
AAAAAAAAAAGAAAAACTAATAATGCGAGCTTTTTATAACATTTTTCGGTAGAATGACAGTCTCCACCCTGTAACGCAGAGAGGCAGTTAAATTCCTTGATCTTCTGCCGCAGAATCATCATCATAATTAAATAGATTCAACTAATCGCTCCGATTCCAAATAAGCTACTGCACCACCATTGCTAGCTGTGGAGGGCGCCCGTAGGGCGCCCGGAGCAGCTAGTTCTTCATGAATTTCACGCTAAAAATTTGACATGTTTATCCTAGAGAAAATAAAATGAGAGCGGAAATTTTGAAACACCGCACGGAAAAAAAGTTTCAGGGATTATCTTCTAAATTTGTGGCACTGCCCCAACTTGTTGGATTATATGAAAATTTTCAATTAATTTTAATAGTATCGTAGCATTTAGGTCGGTAAGGTTATTTATCGGGGTATTACCGCAATATTAAGTAAGAGGAAAGGTCCAAGTTGGGACTTATTCCCTACTTCTTTTTTTCGTACGTAATGGAGATACGTAGTTTCGCACTATTGCGATCGATATTCTGCCGAACTATCGAACGATTGCTTCTAATATTGTCTAACTAAAATACGAAAAGCTATACACCTAGTTGTAAATAGATTTCTCTTACCCTTATCAGTGTGATCCAGCCCATCAGCTTCTCTCAGTGACCCGCTCTTTCTTCTTTCCGCATGTTTTACATTTTTTATCCCGGCATTGCTTTCGAGCCTTGGCCTTACAACGCTCCCTCTTTTTCTCGCATGGATCTTTCTTTCCGCAGGGTGGAATCGAGGCCTTACGACGTTCTTTTCTATCGTCCCGATCGCGGGGAGAGATGCACGATGGAGTCCGGCTGTTGGAGGGACGACGGCCTCTCTCAACGTCCACCGATGGATCCCTCGGTGAGTTGGACTCGGAGGTATTCATATGCGCAGAGTCGATAGCTTCATAGAACTCTGGTTCCTCGGAACAGACTCTAGGTGGGGTCACGATCCCAGACAAACTCTTCTTTTCTATGTCCTCCAACTTCCTAATAGCGTCTTCGATGATTTCCCTCGAGCTCCTCTTGGACCAACACTGCTTGACCGGCATCAAGTCTGTTGGCTCCGATTCTAAAGCCATCTCGAAACATGGGTCTTTGTTGATGATACTACCACGGGACGGAGAGCAGGATCGGGACTTGCCCGAGCTGCAGGATTTCTGTCTTGATTTTCGCCGTAACCTAGCTGGACTATGGCTCGGACGTAGGTAGGAATCTTGAGGTGACTTCGCCCGTGACGTGTCTAGGATGCAGCTGGGAGGCGCACAAGACTTTTGATTCCGTCTTCGACTACAGTCGGAGGCCGAGCAGTGACCTTTTCGCCTTGACCTGCCTGAGCTACATCCAGACGAAGAACGACAGCTGTGTTGTGACCTGCGTCTCGACTTTTCTGGACTGCAGGATGTCCTACGGGAGTCCTGTGACTTCCTGTCTTTTGCCAATTTTTGTCGGGACTTTTCGGGGCTTTTACAAACTCGACGACCGCACTCAGTTTTGGAGCGCTCGCTCGCGGATGCACGCAAACACGACGACTTCAGTCCATCGTTTGAGTTTTTTTCACGCTTATTGAGTTGGGCGGCGCGTTTTTTGGCCTCTTTTCGTGCCTTAGCGCGGCGTTTTGCTTCTCTGAGTTTGTGCACACTGGTCTGACAAAAATTGGACTTCTTGGCGTTTTTCTTGCAGGGCTCTGGCTCACAATTGGACAGATCGCTTGCCTTGGCGGGCACTTGCTCCACTGGACAATCCTTGAAAGACACTTTAGACTGAAGGTTTTTGGAAGGCGTTTCCGGAAACTCCTTTTGATTGCGGACAGACTTTTCTTCGGCCCACTGCTCAGTGGAATGATTGCACCTTCTATCTCGTTTCTTCTCGGTTTCTGGGGCACTGGCTTTGCACAAGCTGTCATGTTTCTCGCCTATTCTCTCAGATTCTTTTTCAGTTAGCAGATTACAAAGTTCGCTGCATACTTTGCTGTGACAAATTCTCCCCGTGCACTTGGGCTTTTTATCGTTTTTGCTTCTTTTCTCAACGCCACTCCCTTTCAAGGAGAACAAGCTCAAATCCTTTGATTTTTCGCTATCTTGACGTCCGAGTTTCACTTCCTCCTGCTTACACCATCCATCTGCATAATTCTCAGCCGCAAATTTCTCTCGGAACTCTTCAGTTGTGCATTTTCTATCTCCTTCCGTCATCTTAGTTCTCAAAGTATCCGCAATGCACACCGCAAGCACCTCATTGCCGGCACATTCCCTCAGTCTGTTTGTTTCTTTCACAGCAATGCACTCAAAAAACGCGTCATCAGCATCATTTTCTTTCCTTTCAGCAGCCTCTTTCTTTGCCTTGCACTTTGCCGTAATTTCTCTTACCTCTCTCTGAGCGATACACTCAGCAAAAGCTCCTTTCACCTTTCTTTCTTCTTTTTCATCTTCATCGTTTTCTGCGATACAGGGAGAGATAGCCGCAGTTATCTGCTCTTCTCCATTTTCCTTTGACTCATCTTCTAAAGTGCAATGAATGTACACATCCTTCGTTTCCTTTTCTTTCCTTTCGTTTTCTTTTTTCTCTGCAAGACATCCAGTATTATTCGCAGCCAGTTTCTCTCTTTTCAAGTTCTCCTCCTTCTTTGACCCACACTTAGTGAGCATCTCTATAGCTTGAATGTCTCTCCTAGTATTTTCTTTGCTTTCTACAACATGCTTCGTCTCTTTCGTCTTACTCTCTCTTCTAGAACGAGCTTTTTTCTTTGCAATACATTCAGCGAGCATTTCTTCAGATGTTTTTTCCTTCCTTAAATTATCCTCACAATCAGTAAGATGCTTGGCGATCTCTTTTTTCTCTCGCTTATCCCTCTGTACGTTTTCTTCGATCTCTCCCAAGCACTTTATGCAAGCCTCTTTGACTTCATTTTCTCTTCTTTCATTTTCCTCGTTTTCAGCGTCCATCTCCTTTCTCTCATTTGCCTCGTTTTCAGAGACACACTCAGATTCCGCTTCTTTCTCTTCACCAAAACAGTTGGCGTGCACTTCACAGTTCTGCACTTCTGCCTTCAAGTTCTCTTCATCCGACACCATTTCTTTCTCAGGCGAGTCTTTAGCTCTTCTCACTTCAGTCTTACCAGGAGAATCCTCCTTACCATCCTTTTTCAAATTTCCCTCCATGTCATAAACATACCTAGCGACCGCCTCTTTCGCCCTCTGCAGCCAAGATTCATCTTTTCGTGATACAGATTTGACAATCTCCTTCTTTTTCCTTTCGATAAAATCCTTAATATTGTGTCTCGCCTCTTCCCCACGATATTTTTTATAAATCTTTGTCCGGAGTTGCCGTGGGTCGATACAGCCTCCAGCCGAATAAAGAGAGATATTCAAGCTACATTCATCCTGGTTGTCCGTTTTCCGAAGCCATGCCGTGTCTCTTCTCCCCATATCGATGGCCTTCCGGTGCTTTCCCAAATAGCTTTGGCTTGGTCCGAAAAAGCGACTGCAAGGATTCGAGGAGTTTTGATTTTTAGTCGTGAGCTTCAGAGAAAATCTACCGCTCGGGAAATCATCATTTTCATCGTCGCTGCAGAAGAAGAGCTCATCCTTTTGGGAGCAGAATGATTCCGAATCGCAACTTTTGCTTGCGTCCGAATCGCGTTCGTCTTTCGGTTCGTAGCTGCAGATAAGGCTGTTATTCTTCTTATCGTACCAACAATTAATAATGCAATTGTCCGGACCTTCATCTCTCACCGGGCTGTTGGTGCCTGCAGGCAAGGAGCTGCAAGCCTTAGAGTATACTCCGGAGGGTTGCTTCTTGCACGCAAGGCAGCTTCGTTCTTCATCGTCGAAGCACACACTGGCCGGAGTCTCGTAGACGCCTGCATCGTAGCTGTTCGGCCCTGGCGGGTTTGAGATCCTAGAGTAAGACCTAGCGTCATTGTACGCCACCAAACCATTCAAAGCGGACGGGTCACACGTGTTGTACTCCGGTATGTACTCGGTGCGGGATAGGTTGTCCAAAATTTGAGGACAGGAGAGACCTTGAGAGAAGGCACGGAGATGAGGGAACGATTCTGACTGCCATGGTGGGATGTCGTACAGCCCCGAGCTAAAATCGTTGTTGATGGATTCTATACTGCTCGAACTCAGGATCGGGCAGGTACAAGTATTCAGGATGTCGGCCATGGAACCTGCAAAATCTGTCAGGAACTTCCCGCAAAATCCGCATTCAGGTTCGTCCTTCAATTTCGAGCCTATCCAACGAGCCATTTTCGCCGTGTCTCAAATGTGCGCTTACCTTGTGTAAACTTTACTGTACCATAAACTATGTCAACAAACTTTATCGTGTTTCACCGATAATTTGGTCACTCATTTCTGCAACTGAATTAATTTGCCAAAATTCAAGAATTTCGAGAAGTTATGACAAAATAGAGAAAACAACAGACATTAGTGTCACAAAAAGGAATGCAGAAGTTTCTATCATCGGTAGAAAAGTATTTTTTTTCTTTTTACTCGACAAATGCGTGGGTTAAACGCATGTCTAGTCTATTCGTTCATAGGTATGGAAGATCCGGGTTTCAAATTACCGGAAGTAAGGCAAAAGATGCTGAAATAGCTTTTTAACTTGCTTCAAGTCAACTCAAAAATTATTGCTCCATTGATACGTTGTAAGTTCCAGGCAGGGACTCTGAAACATACAAAATGCACTCATGACAAAAAAAAATTCTCAATCTAAGGTAAATGGAACATTCAAATTACGTCACGTTATGAAGGCATTATTGTGAGTTACGCATGAAAAAGTGACTGAATTATAAGCCACCCCGTATGCATAACACTTGAACATCGCGTTTGAAAATAAGTTAGTACACTAATGTAAGTATTCCTTTTCGAACATTAATTTATATTTTGTTAGTTATTTCTTTTTATCAGGATTTATATTAAATCATTTTTTAAGGAAACGTCACCTATTCTCCTTTTCCTCCTTTTTACTTTCTATATTTGTGTATTAGAGTTCAGTTTCTGGCTTGTGTCTTGTGATAAAGCCTATTTAAAAAAAGAAATAATACTACTAATTACGCATAATTCACACTTTTCAAAAAGTATAAATAGTGCTTAAACATTATTGTTATTTAGTGGAAACTCAAATAATAGCTTTTTGTGAAACCAGAAGAGGTACACCAAATCATTTCGCCTTCAATTTTTCGTGTAGGCTAAACGAGCTCCCACGTGGTCGAATAGTGGTATCATATCCTGAAAGGGCATGCGTATTCGGCACACACACAAGTAAGAGCTTTTCAATAAACAGGTGGATCGAAATAGTACCAGACTTACAAGAATCGTTGGAACAGGCTCGGACTGGCCATAAGGCCAATCTGCCATTGGCAGATACGCCCCCTTGGCGCGCCGAAAACGCACCCCTCTGACAGATAGCAAAATAAGAAGAGAAAAAAATTACGACCGAGAATATTTGTGGACAATTTCTTAAATGAACAGAAGAAGATAGAGTTAGGAGTAAAGAAAGGTGATTATCGCATGATAGTCATGAATAGAGGTCCAAGAACTACTTCCTGAAGCGTAAACACTTTTTTGTGAAATTTTCACCTTTTCGTTGACATACACGCGCTTCATCATCCCCCTCATTCATTCGCTATGTGTAACTCCCTTAGAAGCGATGGTCGGTTCGATTTTTACACATACTCACTCTTTGTAGACTCTTGAGAGATATTTCTTCCCTTTCAAAATGACTATTGATTTGGATATACCATAGCATATCTCGGGCAAACATGACCTAAATTTATCTCGAAATTCAAAAATGAGAAACATCTAAAGTGTAAACGCGATACAACTGTTCGCGCAAGATGGATGTCCACATTCCACATGAAAAAAATTAAGACGCGATGGCGTGAGTCGTAAACTCACATTGCTCTCCTCTATGCTATTAGTTTGAGGCACCATCACGAATAAGACAAACGGAAACAAACACAATATGGAAATACAGCGAGGAAAAGGATGCGCGTTTACGACGGCGCAGAGATACAACTATTCGTACTTGATGGACGTCCGTGCTGCATCTGAAAAATTGAAGGCGCGATGACGCGGAGCGTGAGCTCTCAGTGTTCTGCTATATGCTGCCAATGAGGTGTCGCTCAGATTCAGGAGAAAAGTTAAAAAAGAGGCCCGAATACATCTCTCCTACCTTCAGCTGTGTTACTCACGTGGTGCTTGAAGCACCATCATGAATAAGACAGACGGAAACAAACACAGTATGGGAATACAGCGAGGGAAAGGATGCGCGTTTACGACGGCGCAGAGATACAACTATTCGTACTTGATGGACGTCCGTGCTGCATCTGAAAAGTTGAAGGCGCGATGACGCGAGGCGTGAGTTCTCAATGCTCTACGATATGCTGTCACTGAGGTGTCGCTCAGATTCGGGAGAAAAGTTAGAAAAGAGGCCCGAACACATCTCTCCTACCTTCGGCTGTGTTGATACTCGTTCTTTTTTCTTTTTTCAGGTTCTTGTGTGATTATTTTTAGGATGGATTTGCAGACCCAGACCCAAGTCTTGCAGTGGCGTGGCGTGAATGATCGATTATCGATATCTCGCCATTTGAAGCTATGGTAAAGAATCGATTACTAAGGTGTTCGCTGCGAACACCCTGATAATCGATCTTTTTTCATAGGTTTAAATGGCATAACAATCGATATATCGCAATTCACGCCACGCCACTGAAGTCTTGAGCTCATGTAAACAGCAGCGCTGGGTCGATTCTTTTGGAAATAATGATGCTTAGATTTGACTAGTGGCTTTACTTATTTATGTTTTTTTTCTAAATTGTAGAAGTCTGTCAGTTACTTCAATTCGTTCAGTTTTGCAAATTTTTACTCAATAAAATTAATTAACTTTGAACCTGAAAATAGCGTAAACTTGCGCTGCTTTGCCAAAATTTTCTGAACCCTTCTCCACGGGGGGTAGATGCCTTACCCGGAAATATCACATTACGCCCCTTTAACCAGCCAAGGGTCTACGCCCTCAGATGCGAGCCCGTCCGACCCTGCGATGGAAACAGGTAAACGTAAATTGATTGACGTAGATCCGGTTGATAAATAATTGGAAAAGAGTTTCGTCTTTATTTTTTGATCGCATTTTCTTGATCGAAACAATTGAGGAGCTTTCCGGAAAAAGGGCACATAGCAAAAAATAGCGTTGAGAAAAATGCATTTTAAGCTTCCATCATTAATTTCCGGCCACGGATGATACCTTTCATCGCAGCTTGGACTCCCTATCTCGAACGAAAGTCACTGTCAGTGGCCATAGAGTAATGATCAGAACTTCAAATGCATTTCTCTCAAACGCAATTTTTTTGCTATGTGCCCTTTTTCCGGAATTCTCCTCAATTCTGGTCCATTACCTCGATATATTCGGAAAAATTACTTAATTGATGATAAGAGCAAGTATTAAAATTAAAATTATAATTTAATACAAAGCGTCCAGACCCGTGCTTCAGTCATGAGCTTCTCGCTAGTGAGGAACAATCAGCACGAGTGTAATTGCAAAAAAAATAAAAAATAAAAAAAATAGAAATAAAAAATAAAATAAAATAACTTTTAAAACGACGGCAAAATTATGAAACAGCACGACGAAATTTGCCCGCAAACTCAGTTTTCAAAATGCATGCCTATACCACTACTTCCCATCCTAGTTTAGGTTGAAAAAACTGGTTTGGTCTATATTTCAGGTTGTTTAAAATCGTGTCTTTCTAAACCTACGAGGAATAGGTCTTAGCGCAAAAAATAAAAACGCAAAATCAAGGCGCACCATCTTGAGGTGACGTGAAACGGTGAAACACCCAACGACCCCCCACCCACCTCTCCTGAGCGACTTGACTATCTACGACAAAAACCAAAGACACGAGTGTGCATCTTTATTTTCAAGGTTATCAAATCTGAAACCTAAGCACTGAATTTTAGCCATGAATGAATAGAATTACTTGGAACTTACATTTTCCACCTCGAAAAATTTGCCACCGACATGATTACACATAATACAATTCAATCAAACATTCAATACTTTAATCATAATTATATGATACTTGTGAATTTTGACACAATAAATTTTGGAGGTTACTTTGTTTTGGCAACATTAACAGCTGATGAAGAATGACTTGTGAATGGAGCGTCCTTTCCAAGTACATTGATAATTACTTTCAAGAAAAAATGCTCATCTCAAGGAACTGCTTGGAGCAGAAATACCGTATTGCGACGTTTTGCAACTTCCGCAGTATTTCTTTATTTTCAGTGAAGCTGATGTTGTTTTTCAGAAAAAATTGTATCGAATGTCGACTGAGATGTGAGGGAATTTTGCGGCAAATGTCACTGGACAACTTTTATAGGTTATTGTGTCCTTTATAAAAAAAAATAATCCATCGTTCATCAAAATGTAGAAATTTTGAATGTTACAATAGGAGCCACTTTTGTATGGTCTCAACCTCCAAGTACATCTAAAACGCTTTGTGCTCTGAAGTCATTTAAATAAATAGATACAATTAAATGAGATCGATTAATTATTAAATTTTAATGTATTGTTGCCACAAACATCCTGAATAAAATCGAGAAATGCGTATTTCCAGTGCAACAATAAAAATCTCCGATCAAGTTTTGCTTTTTTAATAGGAGGCTTTTTTGAGGATTATTTTAATGAGTGGAGGCCACCATTTATCAAAAAATATTCCCCTCAACGAAAAGAAAAAAAACCTGAGACTTAGACTGGAAAACCGATTTCACACTATCGTAGACTTACTTTGAAGATCCAACTGAGGCACTACTAGGCCGATTTCAAATTTTCTTTTACTCAACTTCTTATGCCAGGGCAGAGTTTTATAAACCCTTTTAATGAGACCCACGTAAGTCAATGCCCTGATTACAAGCTTTGATCGTAAAAATGGTATCAGTTTTATTTGAGAGAGATTAAATTAACGCGTGCGATTGCGATTGCGTCCCGAGCGGAGCACGAGTTAATTGCTAAGTAGAAAAAATGCATGAAGTCGTTAGAAAATTCGATTTTTATCGGCAGTTTGATCATTTTTGAGGGTTCATACGGTATTTTTTCTTATCACGATAGATTTACAATTTTTGCAAGCCTCAAGTAAACTCCGCAGAATAAACGAAATGGATCCTTGTGACGGATTGAATTATTTAAAAATACAGAATGCGAAAGAAAATATATAGCGAGTTTAGTGAATTTTAAGGTAGGCTCGCAACTACCTAAAAATTTTTCAAAATCTTAGAATTCGTTTTTCCGCATTTTGTACTTTTTGCAGTGACAAATCATCATAATCCCTAAAGGTGATTAATCTCCAAAGTTATTCCGCTAAATTTTATTCGGGGTTTGAAAAAATTGTCCTTTATAAAATTCTATATACGAGATGGATTTCTTGAAGCTCCCTCAGTCGCGATTTAAACCATATCGATTGATGGAACTACTAGATCACGTATCTCGTTTGCGGTGTATAAAAATTTCCGCTCCCATTTTATTATTTTGAAGAAGAAAAAATCATGATCTTTTCTTGAATTTTTCCCAGAGTTTTCATTGAACAGAGAAGAAAAATCACGGAAGTTATCAAGAATTGACGACGAGCATTTTTCTATTTTAAAAATAAAGTATGATAAGAAGTCTTCAATGCCGCAAACCGAGATATACCTGGTCTGGTAGTTTCAACGTCTATGAGACCTCCTCACATAAGAAAAGGAGCTGTAAGGAACGACTATGAATACAACCCCGAGTGTCCAACCCTGTTGAAGAACAAGAACTGAATATCATGGCAACCGTGTGGTCCGGGTCCCACACAAGAAGGGACGTTGGTAGGTGCTGCACCACGCGGTCTGTGACGCAAAGAGGAAAATCGATAGGGGAAGTTGCAGCTTTCCCTATCATCCCTCCTGCCCGCGTGAAAGGGCGGGTTCCTGCGCGCTGCTTATATTGTGTTTATTTTCTTCTTTTTCTTCGTTAACTAACTTCGCCTTCGGGTGTCAGTACATACACAAGCCTAGTTTCGTTGAACTTTCACCGAGCAAAATATATTCTAATAATTTTTGTTGATTTTAAGTAATGGGTATTGCTATTTTGTTTCCTCCGGTTTTTCTCACTACTGTTTACGATTCGGAGCCGCGCGCGATCCTTAGCCTCAAAGTGGTTTTTGCGGGCGGAATGTGGAATTATAGGTCAAAGTAAACTTGTTTGAATGTGTGGTGGTGTGCTTTCACTTGGATGAGATGCCATTGTGGAAATGAAGACAAAATGCTGAACTATAGATCTGTAACGTGATATTATTTCATTTGAGCGCTATTTTCGCTGTTATTGTGAATGAATGTTCATTATGGAACTTAACCTAGTTGAGTAAATGTCAATACTGGACTCGGAGGATTGCCGTGACATTTACGTCACCCTACCACTACGCAAAGGTAGGTTGATTTACAACTCCAAAACTTCAAAAATTCTCTACTTTTTGTCCAGTAATGAGTCGGCAGATTTTGTTTTTCCAATCTGATTCGGATCTAAAAACGCAACTTTTAAGGTAACTAAACTTACCGTTTGCCCTTCAATAATGGCTGATCGGATAGTTTTTGTAAGCGCAGACACCACCTTTTAAGGAGTTTGATTTCAGAATTTTGCATTTTCAATGGTGACACATTTACGATTTTTCTCTGAGCAATGTGCTTTTGATTTTGCAAGTTCATGATAAAGATATAGTTTCTCCAGTTTTCTGATCAAATTGTTCAAGCAGGATAAAAGTTTTTAATGTCAAGGTGAGGTGCCTTTGAGGCGTTTGGTGTCATTGTATTTCCTCATATTTGCGCGAATAGAAGTATGTGTACAAAAAAGACCTACATACACAGGATTTGCGTGATTCGTAGTTGCTTTTGATTTAAAGCATTTGCACATTGTTGTATTCGACATAAATGTATGTGTGTCCATGATATTTGTCATCAAATTCACGCATTACAGTCTATTGGCCCTATCGAAATTAATAAATTAAGCGAGGTATATCTGTGTCTTTCGAATAATGCGTGCTTTTCTGTGCGTTTCTTGCCTACGCAGCAAAATTGAAGGGGAACCTCGTGTTCAGGATATCTGTAAATAGGTTCTTGCACTGTCTATTGGCTCAATCAAAGTTGATACAGAGAGAAGTACGTCAATGGTGAAACTCCCAACCACGTATCTCGTTTTCGGTGTTCACAAATCTCCGCTCTTATATTTGATTTTTTTAAAGAAGAACAATTTTAACGTTATTTTTTTAAGTTTTTTTTTCGCACAGAGAAGAAAAGTCGCGGAAGCTTTTAAGAATTGACGTTGAGTAGTTCTCAATTTTAAAGATTAAGTGTGGCAGGAAGTTTGCAACACTGGAAAAAATAGTCTCCTGAATCCAAAGTCTCTTGGAAAATTTGACAAGAAAACATACTCTTGATTCAATCGGATTTTTGCTTGAATCAAAAGGAAATCTGCTTTAATTTTGAGTCTTGACTCTCGATTGAAGCAAACATCCAGTTGAATCAAGAGTATTTTGTCTTGTCAAATCAATCTGGACTCTAGATCTAAGAAACTTGTCTTTCCAGTTTAATGTCACAAACTGAGATACGTGGTTTGAGAGTGTCATCGTCGATGTGTGTTTTTTGAGGAGATAATTGAATCACATTTTGCAATAAGGAACCACTACCTCTGGCTCTTCCATAAAAGCACCTCTCTGCTTAGGGAAACAAATGGCACTTATATTGTCTCTAAAATGAGTAGAAATAGTGGTACCTTATTGCAAAATATGATCCATAATTATTTGTCCACCTCGGTATGTTATTTTGTCTACGCGGTAGTATTGAAGGCAAGCCTTAAGTTCGCGATATCTGGATATACAGGGTTATTCAAAAGTCACGCACCACTGGCCATAACTTTAGTTCTAATTTGATTACATTTTGCAATAAGGAACCACTATTTCTGGTTCTACCATAAAAGCACATATCTGCCTAGGGAAACCTAGAGCATGTATGCTGTTTCTAAAATGGGCCGGAAATGGCCAAAAATTTCAAATGGCCACCCCCCTTATGGCTAGTGGTGCGTAACTTTTGAATAACCCTGTGCGGTCTATTGACTCTATCGTAGTTGATAGAGAAAGATATATTGGTCTTTTTCGAAGAGATAAGTATAACGTAAGTTACCGCAGTCTGCACTGTGGATTGTGCGTGTTTGCATGGTACCTCTCGTTGAGGCCTCCTGTCTTAGTCCTTCAAGCACTTAGACAATACGAAGCCTTTGAAATGAGATTCGATATCGTTGGTCGAATGTTCATGAGTTTCGCACGCCAACGTGCATGCTCGGGAGCCAGATCCTAGTAGTAGATCTATCCGCTCTCCCGGTGCAAAAGTTGCCTCCCGATCCAGAAAAGTCAGAGGGTGTTTTACGATGCAAGTTTTGGCACTTGATTACCCGGAACACGCGAGCACGCACTTTTTAAGACACGCAAATCCCTGTCCCTGGGGGTTGCCGATTTCACGGGCAGTGCTTCGGGTCAAAAAGTGGAGAGCCAAAACATAGAGAGACGCTTTGGAATCGATCGATCGATTGGAAAAATCGATTTTATTTTAGGAATTTTTCTCTAAAATCCCCGATAATCCAGGATGTTTTAGTCTTTTAGATGTTTGTGCACACACTTTGTTGAAGTTCTGAATGAAAATTGCTAATTGTTTTTCTCTTCCATTCCGTCATACTTACCTACCTGGAACGAACTTTCGCAGTGGTGTGGTGTGCTCTGCAATATAGTGTAGATTTATCTCCCATTCAGTCCTATGGAAAAACATCAATAAACAGGGGTGTTCCCAACGAACACCTCAATAATCGATTCTTTACCATAGCTTCGCATGGGGAAATATCGATAATCGATCATTCTGGCTGAGCTATTCTCTCAGTGATTTTTTCAACTATATTTTGCAAAGTTGGAACTACGATTTCTGGCTCAGATAAGAAACAAAGTATATACCAATAGTTTCCCCCATGTATATAAGTGATTTCACAGATGAGCTGAAAATTGTAGTTTCAAATTGAAAAATATGCAGTCCTTTTAAATATTGATCAAAGTATCATTTAGGAGGCTTGGAAGACAAGGCGCATAAGTGCAGTTTTTTTAAAAAAAATTGAGATCTTAATGATTTCAAGTAAAACTAGTCTTAATACATATTCTGTGAAAAATACGCTCCCAAATTCCAATTTTTAAGCATCGAAAAGTCAGTTTTCAAAAGTCAGAACTTTCTTTCCGCCATAAGGATCCGTGTAATTTCAAAACCTGAAACACGCGCGAGAAATAGCAAAAACTGCACTTATACGCCTTGCCCTTCAAATCGCTCATTTGGACTACATTTTGCAGCTCGGAACTACAACTTCTAGCTCAGTTCAGAAACAACGTATGTACCATTAGTTTCCTAATGCACAGAGCTGTTTTTACGGATCAGCCACAAATTAGACCGCGTTAAGCAGAAAAGAACCAAGCCACATCAGCTATTGCCAAATTTAACCAGGCAATTTAATTTTTTACATGAGGACGTATTTCTATCAAACGGAACTATGTGCATTAAGACATGAGCCTTGAGACCCATAAGAATACCTACATAACAGGGCTTACGTCATAATGCACATAGTTCCGTTTAACAGAAATACGTCCATGATTAGGTACAGTCGTGCAGATTTGTGTGCAAATTTCAGTGAATTTTCTGCATAGTACGTAGCAAATTCCTCAAAATTGTCAAAAGAATCCGCACAAACGTTCTCTTGCAAAGAATTAAATTGCCCAGTTAAATTTGGCAGTGGCTGATGTGGCTTGGTTCCTTCCTCCTTAACGCGGTCCAATTATTGTAGCTCCTAATTGCAAAATAAAGTCCATTTGTTCCAAGGGATATAAGGGCTGGTGATTGAATGTATCTATTCTCGGCAACATTGTCGGTTCCAGGCTGGGGTGCATGTAAATCGACTCTATTTCGGCGGCAATTAAGCATTCAACCTTGATTCTGACCCACCGGCACCGGGACCAGGACCGGAAAGCTTACGGCGCGGCTCCATCATCCCTGCACTTGACCTGACCCCGTCCCGTTACCGTGGCGCATAGCGGCCCCGCACAATCCCGCCCGCCGTGGCGCACGCTCAACCCCTTACGCAGTTTCCGGTTCCGCATTAGAAATACGATACAAGTAGCTGGCATCGTTGCCAAATTCTCTCCAGAGCACTCGAGAGGAAGGAGTTGCATTTACACCTCTCCTTTCTATGAATCCTTCAAGATCCTCGAAGCGCCGTTGTATTTGCACCGAAAAAAAAAAAGATGCTGTAGTAATATCCCGGATGTTACGGTTGTAAAAAAAAATGTGCCACAACTCTTGGATGTTGCTATTAACACTCGGGCAGTTAACGTCGCATGATAGGATGTAAAAGTAACAACCTAGGATGTTACTTTAACAGCCAGAGTAGTAATGACAACATCCAAGAGTATTATTAAGTAGTAATATTACGCTTATAACGTATTTTTGTTAAACGAAACTAAGCGCCAAATTGAGTTCCTTTGGAAGATTTTAGAATCCCGGATAGCGCGTTCTGTCAAACGGAACTAAGCGCCATGAAAAAGCATTGCGAGTATAGGACGGAACGAGCATTGCGTACCGCAACACCCGCCAATCCAAGCCTCCCTCTCCCTTCCTCCCCCTATGGCGCTTAGTTCCGTTTGATAGAAAAACGTCCATTATACAAAAGTTTGAGGTTCTAAAAGTGGTTTCATTGGTTTTCTCGTAAAATTCCCCTCAAAAAATACCCCTTATTATTTAAAATGTGACGAAGAAAACATCAAAATTTGCAGTTTTAGTCGAAAATGTCATGTCCGATCTCTCTGATTCACCGTGTGGCGGTACGTGATTTTGCACTTTGTCTACCGATATGCGGACGAACAATACAACATTTGGAATGCAGTTAAGTCGTTTCTGCGGTAAACGGGAGTGTATAAGTCTGAACGAGTCCATTAAGCTCCCGGCAAACGGACGGAACATGTCACTGTCACGACGCAACCGAGAGAAGTTCACCCGTCAAGTCGTGGGCAAATTAAGAGGATTAGAATAAGGATTAGTTTCGCGCAATTTCCCTCCCCCTCGCGGAAGGCGAAACACTCCTTTGGCGCGGCGCGGCGCCGCGACGCCTCGAAGCGGGTGAGTCACACACGGGAACCGTGGTTGATTCATCGCGGCACCCTCATCCCCTGTTGGACCGCCACCCTCGCACTCTCAAGGCCACGCAGCATTCTTATGGACCACGAATAGCGGTGGATCACCCGCGGATTCCCCGTGCCGTTCATTCCGCCTCGTTTTCAACCCCTCGCCGCGGATTCTGGATGTATTCCTCGGGGATGAAGCTTCTTAATGTAACCCCAGGGGTATAAATGTCGTCACCGTCCAATGTTTCCTATCTTGCACTGTATCGGAAATCTCGAGGTGAAGTCTCGAGGGTATTTTATTCCGAAGCCTGTGCTGCCGCCCACACACTGGAAAAAAAACACATTGGATCTAGAGTCCAGACTCTTGAAAACATTGACAAGAAAAAATACTCCTGATTCAAGCAGATTTTTGCTTAAATCAAAAAGAAATCCGCTCCAATTGGGAGGCTTGGTTCTTGATTTAAGCAAAAATCCGATTGAATCAAGAGTATTGTTTCTTGTCAATGTTTTTAAAAGTCTGGCTTTGGACTCTAGATCCAATGTGTTTTTTTTCCAGTGATAGGAAAAACGGCGTAACTCCAATCATGACTTTAAATTTTTCTTCTGCATATCGACGGTGTTAGTCGGCAATCACATAACTCGGGTTTGCGACGTCGCAGACTTCCTGTCATATTTTATTTTGTAAACGGAAAACCACTTAACGACAATTCTTTCAAACTGCCGTGATTTTGCTTCTCTGTGCGAGGAAAATTCTGCAAAAACTTCAAGGAATGATGTCAATTTGTTCTCCTTTAAAAAAATAACATCGAGGCAGAGATACTCAGACACCGCAAACGAGTTATGTGATTGCCGACTTACACCGTCGATATACTGTGCTATTACGAGGAAACCTGATCGCTATGGATACTATGATGCTTTATTTTGAAGATTTGAATTCTCAATGGTATGCAACGGTTATTTGATAATTAAAAAAAGATAAATGGTCGTTGGGTTTTTGCTCGTAAAACATTTTGTCATTGAAAAGCTGAAAAATTTAGAAATGGATTTACGGTGTTTTTGCTGAGGACGGTAGAGTACTGCTGTATTGTCGTTCCAACGAAGAACGCCGCGTGAACCATGACGTTATTAACTTACCTATTAAAAAGCATTTTTTTTTTTCAAGCAAATGGCAGGCATAAATAAACGAATAAATTTACTAATTTTTTTAGTATTTACTCAGTGATAATGCTGGAGACTTACATCCCGGCTGGAAGTTATCATTCGCAATTATTAGTATTGAATGTGTTGTTTTTTAGGTGAGATATTTTACTTCCTTATTTAATGTTTCAATTGAACGCGCATGCACAAATCAGCCGATTTTTCTAGCTTCAATATGGTCAAAGAGTGGCATTATTTGCGAAGTGCATTTTATTCATTTTACATAATTTTCTGTTCCAGGCTGTCGCTGAACCAAATCTAGTCAAAATGAAAAAATATGGATAAAGCAGGTAAGCTTTGTGATTTTAGTCACGAATTAATGTAAGCATTGCCGCGCTGAGAGCTATAAAAGTGGTCTTTCAGAATCTCTACCCTTGGTTTATTTTATCAAAAGAGAGCGAACGAAGCACTATTGGCTAAGATTTTCTTAGAATATTTTTCACTCACAAAAGGAAAACCGGGGAAATTTTCAAATGATATTGAGTATTTTTAATTGAAGAAATGCGTTATGACAGGAAATCTGCAGCGTCGCAAACCACACGAGATAGACGTTTTGGCGTTATTACCGTCGATAAGTCCCATTTATTTGCTAATTTATTTGCAACTAATGCGTCGAGGCGCTAATTCTGAAATAAAACACAATAAAAACTTCCAAAATCGATCCCCTCAAAATGCAAGTAAAACATTCACTCGAACGTAAGGGATGATGAGCAGCAGGGGTGAATCCGGCAACTTCTAAACAGCAAGGTATTAGGAGAGGGGAGCAATGTCGGGTATTTGCCGCAAAATTGAGTTTTTCGCACACTTTATCGCCATCATTGCCCCTCTTTTCCATGCCCCCTTTATACAAGAAAAAAAGTTATTGCTTTATTTATTTCATGCCCTAAAATCTGCCTGTGGTAAGATCTGCATCGTCTGCACATCTGCGGCAAGCAGTATGGTCCGCATGGACCTTGAAACGCACGAATTCTGAGAGATGTAATTCCAGGGTATGTGTAGAAAGGCATACCGCGTCTAATCTCTGGGTTCAGTGCGACCAGCCCCGACCGGGCCGCCCGAAAGTTCAGCCTCTGAACTTAGAGTGGACTGTAAACTCGAGTAATCCTATATTTTGACTCGCATCGTATTATACTTTGCCCGGAACAATTGTTCCAGAGATCAATATTAGCGTAATATTAGCGTATTTGCTCATAATCTCGTTTAGTGGCAGCCTCTCGCTTACATTAGTCGGAATGACTTGCAGAGTAAGCGCGTTATTTCACGATGATACTACTATTCGACCACGCGGGACCTCGTTTTGCCTACACTAAAAAGTGAAGGCGAATTGGCATGGCGTTGAAGTCACTTCCTCCCGTTTGGTATTCCGAGTGAGGGTGTCATTTTTCGACGAAACCACTATTCGACCACGTAGGAGCTCTTTTTGCTTACACTGAAAATTTTAGGCGAACTTTCAATGAAATAGAATCACTTCTCTACGTTTGGTGAAAGGATACTTTTTGTGATTTTAGAATAAGCATGAAATTTCCACTATTCGACCACGGGAGAATCCACGTTGCCTACACTAAAAATTGAAGGCTAATTGACAAAGTATTGATAACCTCTTCCCGTTCCTTACTGGTTTTTAGTTATTGTTAGTGTGTGTTCCGAGTAGACGTGGCATTTTCTGCTGATTTGAACCCAAAAATTCAACCAGACGGACATACTTTCCACAGAGAGGTTTTTGAGGAACAGGTCAAATAACAAATTCCTTATTTTGAACACGGAGCATTCGTAAATATTCCCGTTTCCGCACGAAATTTCCAACTGAAAATTTCTAAATTTAATTTCTGATCGAAAGTAGGGATCGTTTAAAAAATACGTAGCGCTTAGTTCCGGATTTTTCGATTCCTCCTCCCTTTTAACACTTTTGTGACGCAAGTCCCTTTCCTTTAATACGTAAAAACAAAATGGCGTAACGCTCTCCCACGAACCCCCACCCTTCACAGAATATTACGCATCTTACGGAAAAGAATTGATAAACAGAGTGTTCGCAACGACACTCTAATAATAATCGATTCTTTACCATGGCTTTAAATTGGGGAAATATCGATGATCGACCAATCGACCATTCACGATTCGCCACTGCCTGAACTTCATGCCTCGCGCACGAAGTTTTTTTTCTCCGTACTTACCGGAGGTTCTCAGAGGAGGCGTTCATGGAAAAATGTCAAAACGACGACAGTTCGAACCTGAACGGAAAGTAAAAGCGTAAGGACGCGATGAGTCTATTTGTGGCGGGAATTCTAAGCGGGAGAGTTGGTTTATTTTGGTCGGGCGACGTTGCGATTCGAGGCACCGGGCTCATCAGTGACGACTCTCGCGCTGCGCGGTCCCGCGACCGCCATAACCTTGAATTTCTCTCCATCGGGAGCATCTCTCTCTCCTCTCTTTGAAACTACAAGTCCTGTAATTGGTGTGTCAATCTAATTGCCGCGAATTTTTCCCGAATAGTTTTCTTGTGTCGTTTACCTGAGCTCGCCAAGTGTTGAAGGAATCGTATTTTTAGTGCCACAAATTTTGGACGCTGAGTTCGCGGGATTTTTGTGCGTTGAGTTTTGGACCGACAACTGAATGTGTGTGTACATGTTCTATGTTTAGGTATCGAAAGGACTCTTCTTTGATGGACGGATTTTATCGACTTTTTTGTCGAAAAAGTGACTTCTAAAATTCAATATTTTTTTGGTGGGAGTTTTGTTGGCATATTTTTCCGCTCGGAAATTTTCCCGCGTTTTCAAGAGTTGGCGGCAACCCCCTCCTTTCCTTATGCTGTTTATTTACACTTCGAGCTCAACCGACCAAATCAAGTTTTTTGCTCTCTATTTTCTCTTGCTATCATTGAAGATCCTCAATCATACTTTTTAGCTAATTTTATTTGTTTCTTTACTCATTTTTTGTGAGTTCACAATCGTAAATACATATTTAACGCAATATTTGTAGGTGCAACTTCTAGGATAGAAATTAAACTGTGACTGAACTGAATTTTTAAAATTAAAATGTATATCTGAGCATACAACCAGAAAAAAGCAGATATTCAGCCAAATTTTTTATTTTCTGGGCCATGAAACTGTTAAAATTTCAATCTAGAATATTGTTTCGTGGAATAAGCATAGGGTCAAATGGAGCTATAGGGGTATGATGAGGAACTTTTTTTTTCGTTTATTAAGTCATTCATTATTCTTTGTTTACTAAAAACATTGATTATGAGGAATTCAAAAGTTGAAGGGTTCAACCATCGTGCCGTATATGCGAATTAATACAAAATTAAGTACTTGTACATCGTTTCCTCTAGACAAGTAACGTTGAACACCTTCAATCGATTTTTTTTTTTTTTTTTTTTTTTTTTTTTTTTTTTTTTTAAAAGAAAACTAGGGGCAATTGCATAAAAACTATTCAGCTTATAAGACCTGCATTTGACCACAAAGATTAGCCAAATGTTGTGTCAGCCAACGAGCTATGGTAAGCCTTTCATATCACTGAATGTCTGATAGTCCACCAGCCGCTCAATCGTTTTAAGCAATGCATTGCGTGTTATTGCCAAAGTGGAGATATTTAATTGCTAAATTGTTAATGTTACGCTCGCTGAATCCGCCAAAGTTGGCAAACGTGATGGCTCTTCCCCTATCTCGCGCGAGAGGAAGTGGTAATCAAGACCGGCCCGTCACGTCGACGAGGCGCTAGGGCAACTTATTAGTTCCAGTGCATCTCCTGTATAATTTAAATTGCTAGAAGTCGAAGTTGCAATTGATCAAACGGCGAAATCATTAAATCTAATGATGTTTTTTTTGGAATTTTTGATAATTTTTTCTTTTTCTTTTTAAAAAACTAATAGGCAAAATAATTATCTTCATTTTCCATCCCAGTAGACCAGCACTAAATTTCTGCATTTTTAAGTGGAAAATATATACGGGAGACATTCTTTTCTTTGTAGCACCTAGTGCGCAAAATCAAAAATTTGAAATATCAATCTTGATGAGAAAAAAAAAAACTCTGCAAAACGAAGCAGGGCAGTAGGGCACCATTAAATACTCTGAGGCCTGATTTTTTGGTAATTTCAAAGTACTCATAGCTAATTTTAAGGCAGTATGCTAACCTTGGTTTAATTGTTCACCATACTCAAATTATAACATCCGTAAGATAACTTCATCATACGCCCAAAGTTCAACATCTGCCGTGTGGTGGAGAAATCAGAAAATTGGAATAGCACGATGATACATTTTTACATCCGAATAGCATAAGAAGCTGTTATCAGAATAGTGTGTGAATATCATAGTGCATCGTTCAAATCTTATGCTCCTTAACATGTTCTCAATTAGGGGAGAGCTAAGACTGTATTGAAAGTAAAATTTCTCCTCGAAGTGCCTAATACAAACCTACTTATTTTACTCTATCTGGGTCCTTTAGCAGACAACTTGAACGTTAACTACCGTGAGTTATTCATTTCCGTACTATTATTCGTGACAATTTCGGCGAGCTCAGTCGGAGCCAATTTTCGGCTGTTTCTCTGCCTCTGACGAGGACAAGATTCCAACATTCATGTGATGAAAACATTTCTAGTGCCAAGCACACGCGCTTGAACATCATACTCTGTCTCGATCGAACAGTTTATTTCCATAAAACTCAGACTAAATGAAAATGCTCATTGTGCTCTTTTGTGTGGTGCTGAATCTGGTCAAGTATTCGTACCAACAAAATGTCGACCCAAGTCGTAACTGCCTGGAGGAATCAATCGTGTGTTTACCGAGATGCTGTTCGCACAGGACGAGAGCACGGAAAAGGCGGCGGAAATACGGTATGTTCTTTTGGAAATATAAGTTCATAAGTTGATTAAGCTCGTGCTAATGGTAATTTGAATGTCATAACGTAGTATGAAGCTATCGACATCCGCAGTTTTGACAAAAGACATAAAGGCAATAATTATTTAGGACTAGGACATATGTCATATAGGGAGGCTCATGAGCTTTGACGACTCGAGGGAGAGGGAAGAGGGGGGCGGGTGCAAAAGGAAGAAGGCGGAAACGGGAAACCCTTTAGAGAACCATTCAAGAATGCTTTTGTTTTTATTTTTACTATTCATAGAACTGTTATGACGACTTTTGGTGACCATAAAACTCCAATGCAACCAGCCTGCAAAGAGGTAACAACTTTAAGGGTTGATGTGGAACATTTGGGTCCCCTCGTAGATAGGGCCTCTCTCCGTTCTGGTGATCGAAACTACCCCTGGCCGAACGAAAATTCTGTTTATTTGGACTAGAATCCATGGCTTTTCACTAATAAGTCTTTGGAGCTCTGTATAAGTATACTTATACCGCATCGAATAGGTGTTGCAGTTTGGATCTCAGAGAAAATGCATATTTTCATTGCATTTAACCGCACACTGGAAAAAAAAAACACATTGGATCTAGAAAATAGAAAGAAAAAATACTCTTGATTCAATCGGATTTTTGCTTGAATCAAAACGAAATCCGCTTAAATTAAGAGGCTTGGCTCTTGATTTAAGTTAGAATGAATGAAGAATGAAGCTAGATTGAATCAAGAGTACTTTTTCTGGTCGATGTTTTTAAGAGTCTGGACTCTAGATCCAATGTGGTTTTTTTCCAGTGCATATAAATTAAGCAATTTGCTTTCATATCAATATTATATCTTTATCGATTGTTACCGCGCGAAACCACGTGTCTCCATTTACAATATTGTAGGCTTTTTGTCGTATTTTTTTTTTCTTTGAAAACCTCGTCAACCTTATTTCTTGAAAACTTCTTAATTTTTCCGCTGTCAGCGCATAATATTCTGTATTTTCAAGCCAAAAAGTTGGTTTCTTTCTTTTCGAAAACATAAAAAAGGAGTGGAAATTTTGAAACACCGCAATGGAGATACGTGGTTTTGCACTTTGGCCATCGATATTCACATTAAAATTGACATTTCTAATTGATAAAATATCCCCATTTACCCACTCCAGGAAATCCTTCGGCCGCGTGGAACCTTTCAACTGGTGAAATATCGCATTTTTACTTGTTCGTTGCATTTCAAAGTGCCTTTTTTAGTCCTTCGAGCAATTAATTTTGTGACCGAGAGTTAAAAATAATCGTTTCACCTGACGTGCTCCCGGCTCCATTCTGAACTATCTACGTGTACGTATCATTGAATACGAATTCTTTCAAGCGCGATGCCTTGACTTGTGGCACGGGCGCGTGGCGGCGCGTGCCCCTCACCCTCCGCCGCACATTGAATCGAGTCAACGGGAGAAGTCGGACAATATTTTGAAACTTTAAAAGCTCATAACTCCGTCCATGAAGAATTTGGAGGCTTTAAAAGTGGTTCCATTGGCTTCTTCGTTAAATTCTCTTATAGAAACACCCATTGATATTTAAAATGTGATGAAATAAACATCTAAATTTGCAGTTTTAGTCAAACATTTTATGTCCGACCTTTCTGATTCACCCGATACACTGTGCGCCCTCCGCCCATCGCACTATTGTTTCCATTCCCCCTTGCCTGCGTCCCTTACCCTTCAACCCTCTCCCTTCACATTTTTTTCGTAGTCATGGTTGCTTTGTCAAATAAACTATTTACCTCCTGGTTAATCATTTAACCGCGCTGAAAAGTCAATAATGTCTAATTTTGACATTATTCATATAATTTTGCAGTTTTTTTACGACCTCAATTAATACGGTAATCTAAAATTGTGCCAAACAAGGGCTGTCGCGTGGGTGAATTTCGGACTTTGGAGGACAATAAGAGGCATGAGTGCAGTTTTTGAAGAAAGCTGAGATATTCATGATTTTATGTAAAACCAGGCTTAAATTCATGTTCTGTGAAAAATTCGCTCCTAAATTGCAATTTTTAAGCATCAGAAAGTCAGTCTGAACTTTCTTCCGCCATGAAGGATCCATGTAATTTCGAAACCTCAAAAATGTATTTCTGGAAATAGCAAAAACTGCACTTATGCACCTTTTCCTTCAAGCTCCTTGATTGTTACCCATACGAACGTAACATTTGTCCGAGTCTGTAGATAATATTCTACAGATCAATTGTACTACATTTTGCAATTAGGAACTACGATTTCTGGCTCATCCGTAAAAACACTTATGTGCATAGGGAAAACTAACGGAGCATACGTTGTTTCTCAACTGAGACAGAAAATGTAATCAGAAGTTCAAGAACGACGTGTGCCATGTATGCTTTATGATAAAGACATAATGTGTTGAGGAAGAAGAAACACTCATGGGAATCCTTAAAAAATTAAATAAACGAAAGGGAAATTTTGGCACCCCACGCGCATGTGTACACTTTTTCTGTACCTTGCGATCGGTTTGTTTCTTGTGCCAAACTAATTCCCCTTAATAATTATGGAACGTCAGCCAAATCACCCTTTATCCCCTCCACCCTGACCGCAATAACACGAAAGTCAACAAGTCGCTTGTTTTCGGAACAAATTCAAGTTGCAAATGATGAGGTAAGACGAACGCATTCTCAGTCCGAAAAAACAGATGTAACGAAAATGCTGGGAGTGACAGATGAAAATACTACGAAAACCCGAGGAAAATTATTCAATATCGTTTCGTAACGCCTCGTTCTATAACAATCATCTCACTCTGTGACGCAGGCAAATACCCATACGCAACCCCTTGAGTGTTATGTAATTGCATAATGACCGCTCGGTGGACATCACAGCTACGGAAAACAAACTAGCGGATAAAATTCGAAAAATATATTCCAAGGCTGATTTGTTTATTGCTGATGTGATAATCTATGATGCTAAACATTTTCGATTTTAATTAACAAAAATTTGTATCGAATAAAATAAAAAATCGGCGCGATGTGAAGGAAGTAATATTGTTATTCTTAAAAATATTTTGTTTTAGAAAAATATTTAATAATCGATTAATTTATTTGAGAAATATCTTCTTTTTCACAACAGAACGTTCTCTCATTGTCCCGCTGAATTTGACGTATGCTTTGTTGCGTTCTTTTTATCGGAAGGAGCATCGAACGTTTCTAGCGTCACTTCATACACGAGCTAAGCTTACACAACTTTCATAAAGCTTTAAATGGTTCAATTTTTTTAAATGCTCATCATTAATTTTATGAGATCATCTTTGAAAGAGAAAGAAGATAAAAAGCACCAGACTCGCGAACTAACTAAAAGAAGGATAGAAAATCTTTTAATTTAAACGAACGAATTTAGTCGAATGAGTGATATGAAACAGGTGGAAAAAACGAAGTAAGGACGAACGAAAGAGAAAAACTGCTCAGACTTCATTGAAAAAAACTGAAAAATTGAAAGCTGACCTATAAATATAACAAACTAAGGAAGTAAGAATGTGGAGGTCAAAGAATTAAAATGCAACTGAGACTAAGCAGGAATGTCAGTTTAAAGCGTAATATAAATAAATTCTTATGACTTGTTATTGGAAGAGAGTATATTTTATGAGAAATGTGACGTTACTCCTCACCAAAATAGGGAATCGTTTCCCTCGACAACCATGCCCAGTTATATTTAAGGTTTACCCTACCCAAAACTCCCTTGAATTGGTGTCTGTTTGATCGTATTTTTGGTCCATGCTCTTGTGATGACTGAGCTTCTCTTCCGATAAGAGGATTAAGAAGAGAGGATCTTTGAAGAATGGAATCGTACGCACTTTTACTGTATTTAATTTTATTTGGAAGTCTTTCCTCTGTGGAACGGCTTTCCGCTTGAGTTCGGTTTTTGGTTTCAAATTTGTTAAGGCCTGCCAGAAAGGTTTTTAGAAAATGAATGAATGATTCATATTAGAAAAATAAACACATTGCAGTCACAAAAGTTACAGCTACGAAAATTATCGTTTCCTCAGCAACGTGCCACGCAAAACGAGCGTTTTTTTTCAACAACACTTATTTATTCGTTTTTAAATCGTTTCAGTCAGCCATACAACACCTACCACCTGCGGCAAGATGCAGCAATTTTTGTTGCGTAGCGCCACAAATTGTGACAAAATGGACTTTAATATAAATTTCTATCATAGAAATTTAGGGAAAAGAAACCTTGAAACATCATATCATCAGATGGAATTAAATATGATTTACTGCGAGGCAAGATTTTTGGACACACATCCTCGAGTATGTAACATGTTTTGAGGAGTACGTATTCTGGCCTACCTCCAAAATTGAAGGCGAAATAGGAATGAGTGCTACATACAGTCTCCACACAGTGCTGGATTTATGAATTATTTTACCTGATGATGACGGATCGATTTAAGCGCCTCATAAAAGAGGAAGAAGGGACTGAAGGTCACCTTAAAGCTGAAGAAGGGCCTTGGCAGGAGACCCAAGAAAATGTATAGAAATTTAGAGTTTCTGAGGCACTTTAAGCATATTCAGTACTCTCTGCCCCGTTCTTTTTCAAAAATGAAATGGAAAGCTAAAGGAAAAAATTTACAAAATTTCTCATTATGATTGGTTAATATTGATTCTGTCTACGTTCTTTTCATTTTTATGACCGCATTTTATTAACTTAGAATAATTCTAACCCCAAAATTTCAACAATATTATCAATAATTGCCCTTGCTACCAATGATTGAACCAACTAAATTATTACGATGGAATAAATATATCCGAGACAATGAATAAAAACGAAGAATAGCAACCAAATCCGCTTTAAAAAGTTATGATTTACACAGGCAGATATCCTCCAAATTGTGATTTTATTATTTTTAGTGATTGAATATAATATTATACCTATATTCGAATCGAACATCAAAGAAGACGCATGGTCCCAGAGATAAAATAAAGGGCAAGGCATGACATCATATCTTCTAATGGATGGACTCACAACGTCGTTTATCGGTTGAACGGAAGCTTAAAGAGATGTATAGATGTTTTTTGAAGAGATAACTATTCGAGCTCCGCCGTATGTTTGTTGCCTATGCAACGGAATGGAAGGCGTACTGTAAGTGAACGATACAACGGTCAATAATTTTACGCATAATGTATTCCGGATTGATAACTAGTTGTGTTCTTTGGTATGTCTGTTTATGTAGCAAAATGAAAGGCCAATTTTAGACGACCGATAGCTACCAATAGGTTAACAACATCGTTTTTCGGTTCAATCGAAGATAATGGAACTACGTAAACATATGCTTTTTGAACAGATAACTGTTTGGACTTCGTGATATATTTGTTGCAATTTCTAACTTTTGTCTCTTTAGGTAAAAACGACCTATATCATCGCTTCCTTAAAAAAGAACGTAACTAAATTTCAATATATTGTCAAATATACCCTCGCGAATTGCATTTTTACCGTGAACATCTTAAGAATTTCGCACAGAGAATTTCACTGATTTCTCCTCTGACCTTATGCGAAAATTAAAATATCGACGGTGAAACTACCAAACCACGTATCTCGTTTGCGGTGTTTAAAAATCTACGCTCGCATTTTATTTTTTTGAAGTCGACCAAATCAATATCATTCCTTGAAATTTTCACAGAATTTTCTCCGCACAAAGAGGAAAAATCACAGAAATTTTCAAGACTAGACGTTAAGTTGTTTTTCATTTAAAAAATAAAGTATGACAGGAAGCCTGCGACGTCGCAAACCGAGATACGTGGTTTGGTAGTTTCACCGTCGATATGCTCATGTGCATGCTTGTAAAGAATTGAATTGTTCGAGTAAATTTTGCAACTTTGGAATGGAAACCTTCCTCCTTTCGAAAACGACGATATGTCTTTTGATAGTGATATCTACTCTGTTTGCGAATTAAGCCAATAGGGGCAGGCGCCGCTCTTCACCATAGAATTACCAAAAACTATTGGTTACAAATTCATACAATGGATGGGCGATTAAAAAGGCGTAAACGGTAGTTACACCCGGCTCTTGAAGGGCCTCTCGTCCGTCCCTCCGTCGCCCGGTGAGACCCGCCCGCTCACCCTACTCGCCATGTTCGCGGGCGATATGAGATACTGTGCGCGCATTCCGCGAGACGGATGGGAGTAATTCGCTCAATTGAAACCATTAATCAGGCAAGGCTATGATGCATGCCGTGCCGTTTGCCCATTCAAGAGGCCCACATTCATCTGCCCCGTTGTTTCGTTACACCCGCGCCCCACGGCCCTACGCGCCCGTCTAAATCCCCATTTTCGCAATGAATGGAGGAGTCCCGTCCACGGAAGAGGAACCTTGATCCACCGAGGCAAACTTCCAGCAGAGTGGCTCTTGTAGATTTTTTACTTCCAACTGAAAGAAACTTGCGGTAGTTTGAACCTAGCACGCAGTTAACAATTTCCGTCTTTGATGTTACTTTGGGTTACATTCACTTACTTTTTCACTGAAAAAAAAATCTCGGTGTATTTACCAAGAAAAGGGTAAAATTACCAAGAATTCAGGGTTCTATTTGATCCCAGTTTTTTCTTGGTAAAATTACCATTTATGGAATTGGTAATTTTACCGAGAAATCTCTGCAAAATTATTGACTTTCTCGGTAATTGTACTGATCCTCGGTAAAAACGCCAATATTTTTTATCGACTGCGGTAGAATTACCGAGATAAAATGGCAAAGTTACCGGGAATTGATCACCGATAAAAGTAGTATTCTTACCTGAAAAAAACAGTAAAAATACCGGTTTCTAGGTAAGCTTACCAGTCTGTCTTGGTAAAATTACCAATAATTGGTAAAAAAAGTGAGATGGTAAAGGTACCAACGGACCTTGGTAAAAACGCCGAGAATTTTTTTTCAGTGTTTCTGTCAGATCGACGAAAAGGGCTTGGTTGATCAACCAAATTTTTGGTAAAATCAACCGAAGCTCAGAAGTCTCTCTGAGACATCTGGAGATGGACACAATGCCCCGCGGAATTAATGTACTCTTGCTTCACCCGGAACCATTTTGGAGGTTGCGACTTTCGAGAGGCTAGCGCATTGGCGGCTTGCGCCTGATTTTTAACGAGATTTCAAATTTTCAACAAAATTTGGTGTCAATGTAAGTCCAATAAAACTATACGAGAAATATTAACCACACGTTTAGGTCGCCTTGAGTCCTACTCCCCATATTAACACAAAACGTCGCTCTTCTAACGTGAGGGCGTATGTACCTCTGTTCTCACATGAGCCCCGGAGAAAGTTTTTTTTTTTTTAAAAAAAAAAATTGTAACTGCAGTCGAAGTTACCTATTGTAGAAAAACTAGCTACGTGTGTGTTTCTTATCATCGGGCAATTTTTCTCTCCTAAACAAATATATTTTAAATTACAAATCCTTTTTAAATAACATTTGAAAAGGAGAAAAAATCCTCACTCTCACTAAAAGCCGCACCTGAATGAGGAACATTTTTCCGCCAAAACCCTCAGAGATGACATTTTACAAGCTCATAGATTTTATTATTGCGCAGGCACGAACAACCATCTCCGTTACTTGTCCTCGTCTGTACATATATGTGCAGTTGTGTTTGTACTGCACCAACACTAGAGACTCAAAACATTTTGGTTGTAAAACACTCATACAAACACTTGATCAATCGTTCGCGAAAAAACTGGCTCCAGTTATTAATAAACAAAAGCCAGACAACCAGTGTTTAGCTCTCCAGTTTCAAGTATACACCGAACAGGCTACAGTAAAAACATAAGCCTACAGTGTTGCCTGCGTTAATTACATTCATGAAATGCGAAATATAGCAGTTAATATGGACCCTGCTTTTCTATAAATTTTGTCCTTTTGGTAAAAGGTGTTGTTGGTAACAGGTTGCGATCGTGCTGTCACCAATAGGGTCTGTTTTGGAAACAGAATGACTTTCTGAAACAGCACGTTACCCTGTTGATCTCCTTGGGGTAACATACTGATCTTAACATGGTATCGAATCGCATGGATTGGCACCAGACTGGCGTTCACATGACACCTTATTTCACTCATCAACTTGGTCGTTTTTAGCAAGGGCACGTCTCGTGAGACAGGGGTCAGGAATCATAGAGAGAGGGTGGTTTCAAGATGAGTTGGACTAAATTTTGCAATTAGAAACTAAAATATCTGGTTCATAATCTATTTAGAGGAAACGTGTGTACCATCAATTTTCATATGCACATAAGTGTGTGCTGGCAATTCTAGTTCCTAATTGCAAAATAAAGTCCAGTTTATCTGATATTACTGGAGTCTTACGGACAAAAAATACCGTACGCTCAGCACATCATGGTGGATGGAATAGTCATTTAAGGCACTTTCTTTGCATGCAATTTTCGCATGGATACTTCTCTTTCACTCATCCCGGTCACCGTCCTACTGACACTTCACGCATCGGTGCAATTAACTCCACTTATGCGAATAACCTATCAAGTGACCTATAAGAGTAACATCTTTGTAAGTAGATACCTACATAGAGTAAACAGGAAACGGCAGTTTTACAGACCACGGTGCAGTGTATACCGGCAGCAGTTCGCATCATTTATTTATTTATATTTTTCTTCCACATATTTGTCTTTTTTGCAGCATTTAAAGTATGGTCAGACGTCTTAATACCAGCACTGTTCCTAATTGAGCAGGAAAATTGTGAATGGAAAAATTCTCCGGGCAAATTAATCCGAATGGGTCTGTTGCAAGCAAGAGATACCTACAGCCAATTTACATCGCTTCCAGGACTTTATGTCCAACTACCTTTCGTCCATTAAATAAATGTCCACCGCTATTTATGTCCACTAAACGTTAAGTCCACATGATTTAATGTCCAACCATGAATATGTCCAAAATTGTCCAAATTGTGAACATGTTATGTCCACATTTTTTTCTCCTCATTTAAATGACAGGAACCACCTCAAAAATAAATGCATACTACTACTACCTTCATTCTTAAAAACATTTCATCCATGAATCAAGTCATGAAAAAGAACAGACTCTAAGAGCAAATATAAACATATGTTCATGTGTACACTGTACGGATATGATAAGATGAAAACCAAAGCGGGAGCCTAGGAAACGCTCCAATGCCTAAACATTTTTCAGTAACAGATGCAGTCAAAATTGAAAGTCCTCTTTAACTAATTATTTCGTGCGCCTTCAATTTGGTAGGACACTGTGCAACGCCTCTGACGCGAAATAGTTGCTTAAAGCGTTGCGGCGCGGCAGGAAACCAGCGTGACACGCGCAAAGGCGCCTACAAACCTAACGGGATACTTCACGCGTTGCGCAATGCGTGAAGTATCCCGTTAGGTTTGTAGGCGCCAGTGCGCGTTCTGCGCTGCTAACACGCCGCTCCGCTCTGTGTTAGGCTCTAATATTTAAACTCGCGGAGTCAGCGTTTTTCAACTCATGATTTTGAAATGTTTGCACGCTCTGCATTGATTATTCCCTTTTTAACGGATGAAAAAGAAATATGTACTACTGGGAAATATAATGTGTTTTTTGTAAATATAATAGTGGTTTCGTATCAAATTTAATGATTTCCAAAGCATTCAAATTTATTCTTTTATGTTTTGGGCTTTTACTGTGCTGCAGCGTGGTGTAAGCGCAACCAAACGCTCAAAATTGGACGTATTTGACTCAAGGAGGTCGATGTACAAATAAGTTAAAAACCAAAAATTGCGTGCTCCTTAGTTTTTTCCCTCTTTTATTAATGTTTGTATAGTTTCTTTCATCACCACAACGGCTCATTGAGAGTCATATCGATGTCATTGCTTAGAAAAGGTTTTGCAAATATTTACCACGTTTTAAAAATGTAAATGTTTTTAAAATGAAATAATCAATTTCATTAAAAAAAAGAATGTACATTTAAGGCATATTTTATATCGGAAATTTCAAGGATAGAAATGAAACCAAGTATTTACCAAAGACAATTTGAAAAGATGAATCAAAAGAAGAAATTAACATTTCATTTAAAATATGAGTCACGATAACAACACCTCATTCTCTCCTGATTTTCTCATTTCAATATTGACAGTATTATTTTACACACGGACTAAAATATGATGCTTGAATTTGATTTCAATGGACTTCACATTTGTGGACTTAACTTAGTGGACGTTTAAGTAATGGACTTAACAATAGTGTGGGCTTTAGAACTGTGGACGAAAAGTCTGTGGACGTAAAAAAAGTGGACATAAAGTCCGTGTACCTTTACATCAGCATCATGCTCTTCCCAAATCGAATCGGGCACTTTAATATTTTACATGAAATCGGTTGTGCGGATTTTTGTGCAAATTTCAGTGAATTTTCTGCATAATACGAAGCAAACTCCTCAACTTTTTCAGAGGAATCCGCACAAACGTCCTCTTAAAAATTAATTTCCCAGTTAAATTCTGCAAAGGCTGATGTGACTTGGTTCGTTTCTGCTAAACGCGGTCCAAATGTAGTTACGATCTTTCGTCCGGGAAACGCCGCCTTGTGTGTGCAACAGCCCCATTACGCGAGGGTCGAAAGTCAACATGCGTGCGCTCTAACCCCTCAGCCCTCACGACACTTTCACATCACCTCCCCTTGACCAATGCCGATGCTTGATGATGCAGCTGCTTAGCTTTCGTGCCTTATCGCCTTATCTGAAGGATAGACCGAGCCGGGCCCTCGGGTTAATATGATTCTCTTTTCGCTCTAGTCTTGGGATTGAGATGGATCGACCCGCGCGACGGGTCAAATTGGGAACCACTAATCCGTTTGAGGCGACGCCACGCCATGCTAAGCCGCTCGGTGATACGTACTTAATTAAAACTTGGACTTTGCACCGGCCATTGTGCCATGTTTCGGGTTCCTTCGGTTCGCGTGGATACTTACCCCATGACAAAATGTTGGCGGACCGGTGAAGCTCATTGCGCCTCAATGCATCAGAACTCTAACGCTCTAAAGAAATAAGTATAGAATTTTTTGCTAGATTAAGTAAAAAATGAGTGGCTTGGAAGACAGGTGGGCTAAAAGCTGTTTCTGCAAAATAAAGATACGAATGATTTCAATCAAAACTAGTCGTCAAAATTATTTGGTCGTTTCTGGCCTCATTCTTGCTCAATTTTTGGCGTAAACATGGATCTGAATCGATGTTACCGAATGATGCGGATTTTTTGGCATTCAACCGCTTGCCCGAAAAACCCGAATTTTTCGACAAAATCGACCTTCAGTCTCGGACGAAGGCTAGGATCAGACCCGAAAAGAGACCAAAAATGACCAAATCATCGTGCATTCGGTAAAAGATAGATTTTAATAGAGCGAAAAGTCGTTGAGTTGCGGAAAGTCTACCAAAGTGGACCCAAAAATTGTCCTCCGAGGTTAAACATTTTCTCCGGAAGGCAAAATCGTCCCTTCAATTTCTCCTCGAAGGACGAGTTATTTCCACGATATCGTCCATTCGATTTTCGTCTTCGGTGGACGATTTTGGTCCTCGGAAGGCGCTTCCTGTCACCGGAGAGCAATTTTTGTCCTCGGAGGTTAATTTATTCTGATGGAATTGTCCATTCAATTTTCATCATGGGAGGACGATTTTTGTCATCGGGCAGCGATTTTTTTCCTGGGAGGACGATTATTTTAACAATTGGCCATTCAATTTTCGTCTGCAGAGGACAATTCCTGTCATCGGAGGACAATTTTTGTCCTCAGAGGTTAATTTATTCTGATGGAATTGTCCATTCCATTTTCATCTTGGGAGGAGGATTTTTGTCATCGGGCAGCGATTTTTTTCCTGGGAGGACGATTATTTTAACAACTGGCCATTCAATTTTCGTCTGCAGAGGACAATTTCTGTCATCGGAGGACAATTTTTTCCGTCGAAGGACAATTTATTCCATTAGGGCCTGTCTTCGGGAACAACTGAGCGAAGCGGTGCGGCTTGAGGTCCGCGCCGCATCGCCTTGGCGGCTCGGGGGGCTTCGGGGCGCCCGGGACCGGGACCCGGGACGTCTCGGGAACGGGAACTGGGCACCCAGCGTCTCGCGTCTCGGGTGAAATTTTTGCGGCGCACTGGTGGAAGCTGCGATGAGGCGACCCACTCCCTATCCAGACACGTTTCGGTCCTCGTCTCTGCTTACTACTCCGTTGATTACTTCGTTCTTTCGCCAGTTCGTCTCCCGGTTCCTCGCTCCTCCCCAACGGCTCCCGGTTTCTTCGCCCATGCACGGCACAAATTTCCCGCAGCCTCCAGCCCACGATACTCCACCATTCGGGAACTTCTGGATCGGGTGCACGCCTCCTTCGAAATTTTGGACAGTGAGCGCGGTTGTGGGAACTTTGAAGTTTTAAAAGCTCTCACTTCAACGCTGAAGTTTCGGTCGTTTTTAGTGTTTTAGTTTTTAGTGCTTTGGACTGTTTGCATCAACGTGCGGTTTCAACGGTCGGTATCGGTAGTACTATAAAATTAAAACGGAAAACTTCTCTGGACACGCTCGAAATCGTTTTCGTTAGTGCGCGCGGTTTTAAAAGTTTAAAAGTTACGTATTAACGGCTCTGATACCTACGATAGCCTCGTCAAACACGATATTTTGGTGAATTTATGTGGTTCTTCCATATTTTAGTGGATTTTTACGGTTAAAAGAGTTAAAATATATACTTACAAACTAATCCAATTTTTTTGGCAAGAGTTCGCGTCAATGTGCCCGATTTGAATATTTTGTAGTTACAAAAACCCTCTAAGCGCAAGGAAAGCAGTGCTGAACGATAATTTTGAATGTAAACAATGTTTTAATGATTTGAATTAGTTTGAATACAAGTGCGCGCTTCATAAATGAACACGCTTTTTTGGGTTAGGAATACTAAAAATGAGACCTTTCAGCTCAGTCATGCTCAAATTGGTTTAGGATCGGGACATTTAATCGCGTATAATTCCTGGTATAAAAAACTACAAAAAACTGTTACAGTGACCTGTTTTTCCAGTATCGTATCGCGGGAGTAGCTTATCCTTGTTCCGGAATGTACTTGTGTGGTTTTATCATTTTGGTCGAAAAATTAACGTGCATGTGTCGGTAGTGTGGGGCAACACTCGTGTTAGCCGGTAAAATTCTCCTTTTTACGCCCAAATGCAACACCAATACACACAATGCGGTTAGTCTCGCGCTTTTGCTCATCGTGCAATTTCAAATATATGCACAGAGGTTTTGTTAGCTACCTCTCCTATTTTATGTAAATTTCACGCTCTGAAAGTTCGTACTGTGTTTTAATGACCTACATTGTGTGAGTGAATTTTTCGCCTCTCAAACAATGTGAAACAATCATACTCTATATTCGCGACATCAGTGGCCATATTCGTTTTTGCGAAAGAATTGTTGGAACAGTACCTGCACGAGAATCATTCTAAGTCATGAAAATCCTCACAAATATGAAATTAAAACGTAAGTTTTTATGCGCCTATGCGGTTAAATTTACCCTTTTAACATAGTTATTTTCAATTTAATTTAAAAGAACGATCTATAAATCACCAGAAATGTGAAAAAAAATCTTTGGTTCGCATGAAACACAAAGTTTTTAGTCCAGGCGGTAACCAAAGTTTTAAATTCGCAGGTTAATGAAGTGGTCTATCTAAGTAATCGAAGTTTTTGGTCCTAGAAACTTCGGATCAAGTAGCCACATTTTTGGTTAGCTATACATGTAAAGACACCTATTTTGCACCAAAAACTTTGGTCATTCTAACCAAATTTTAAGTTCCGTGATCGAAAACGTAAGATGCTAGGGTAGAGTCTCTCGGAATGCCATACAAACCAGAATTCGGTCCATATTATGGTGGTTTTTTTCTCGGTGTAGGTGGGCACATGTAGAAAAGAGGGAACGCAGGGACGCAGGGGGTCCTGACGGTCGGTAGGTATATGAAGGCGAGAGGGATTCAAGCCTGTGAAACAGTAAGACTGATAGAACATCCGTAGTTTAAACTTTTAAGCATTGAAACTTTAAGATGAAACGAAAATACAGAAAACTGTAAAATATACTAAAAATGTTCTCGAATGAACATTTCTAGCAATGTAATATTTTGCTGGAAAGAAGGAGGTGCTACCAGTTTTAACTAAAATCAACTCCCAACAAAAAAGATAGGAAGAAGATCCTGTTAGAATTTACCCTAATTGGTCTATGAAAGAGTCTATACCTCTATCAATAAAACCATGTGTACAGAGAGACACAAGATATATACTTCAACAGGGTTGCCACCATACCACTCCGTGTACAGAGGCTTGGAGAACAAGGCGCTTAAGTGCAGTTTTTGGAAAATTTGAGATATTAACGATTTTAAGTAAAACTTAATGCGTAGCGAGGAGACCCGTAAGTGGGAACTGGGATGAGCCTTGAAACACATACACTGAAAAAAAATTCTCGGCGTTTTTACCAAGGTCCGTTGGTACCTTTACCATCTCACTTTTTTTACCAATTATTGGTAATTTTATCAAGACAGACTGGCACGCTTACCTAAAAACCGGTATTTTTACCGTTTTTTTCAGGTTAGAATACCACTTTTATTGGTTATCAATTCCCGGTAACTTTGCCATTTCATCTCGGTAATTCTACCACAGTCGATAAAAAATATTGGCGTTTTTACCAAGGTCCGGTAAAATTACCGAGAAAGTTCAATAATTTTACCGAGATTTCACGGTGAAATTATCAATTCTATAAATGGTAATTTTACCAAGAAAAAACTGGGATCAAATAGATCCCTGAATTCTTGGTAATTTTAGCCTTTTCTTAGTAAATACACCGAGATTTTTTTTTCAGTGCACTTATTAGGGCTCTCTGCGTCATCACGGCAGATGTGGTGTCTGCGCAATTGATGGCGCCTCTCAGCCGCACTCTTCCTCGTCACACGTCAAACGGGAGCCGGAAAAGCTCATCTTTTGCATTTTCTTCCGGTTGAAATATTTCTAGTTGAATTCCTCGTGCATATTTTCACCGCTCTCTCCGCAACTGGAATCTTAAGCATGCCGCAGCACTGTTTTAATTTCAAACGATCCTAGATTCTTATTCCTTCAATATGCTCGATTTCTCGTTCATATAGCTCTTCTTGATACCTTTTTGAATGCACTGAGAAACCAAATCTTGGAGGTCGCTCGTTTGCATTTCCTGGCGTCAAATCGCAATTTCCGCAATAAGTATTTCGAGGATCAAATGGCAGTTTGAAAAAAAGAACCAAAAGGGCATTTGGACCGTGTAGAGTAGAAGAAACCAAGTTGCCAAATCGAATTGGGCATGCACTTTAATTTTTTACATGAAAACGGTTGTGCGGATATTTGTGCAAATTTCAGTGAATTTTCTAAGTAGTACAAAGCAAGTTCCTTGAAATTTTCAAAAGAATCCGCACAAACGTTCTCTTGTAAAAAATTTAATTATCCAGCTAAATTTGGCAATAGCTGATGTGGCTTGGTGTCTTTCTTCTGAAAGCGATCCATTTAAGAGAGACGTATTACGTTGTTGAAAAAAAGGGTGGATGATTATGGACAAAGTCAACCCAAATAAGTGCCGTGCACCAACTAATGTGACTATGCAACAAACTCCAACTTATCGGATTTTTAAACAATTTGAACAAACAGTGAAAGCTTCACGTAAAATGGTTAAAATTACTTTTTTTAAAACTCACCACTTTCACCTAATGTAATTCATGTAATAAAATATATGTAGACATAAATAGACATAAAATATATTAAGTGGAAGTGGTGAGTTTTAAAAGAAGTAATTTAAATCATTTTTTTTTCGGATTTTACCTCTAACAATCAGGGGCTGCTCCAGTAAATGAGAGTACATCTGCAAAAAGTTTGCTAAAGTTTCAAATAAGTCGGCACTGTGCGCACCAGTGCGTTGTTATAGCTGTGTCAAAATCATCCAACATTTTTCTTCTTTTTTCTAACAGTCCATTGAATAACAATTCTATTTACCTAAAAAGTCATCAAACGGTATACGGAAGTATTTGCGTTCCCATTTATATATGTTTTTTTAAAAACAAGAAGGCAGAACATGAATTTTACGCACCGTGCTATTTCGCCTTCAATTGTCATGGTAGGCAAAAAAACATCCTTGGTGCAACATTAGTTACCGATTCCAGGTGTTGTTCATTATGAATTGTAATTATGTTATCTTTGAACCGTGCTTCGCTGTGAATTATTTTTGACTAGCAAAGTTTGACGTCATATTTTAAAAAAAATAACAAGAGAATCATTATCTTTTAACGATAATTAATTCAAAAGACCAATCAACAGAGCGTCAAAGTTCTTCCGTCTGAAGAACTGAAGTCTGACTCTTTAGGGATGTACAAATCTCTCCCAAAAGACCTCAGATTTTAATACTTCTTCAATGACAAAGAGAAACAAAAGAAAGATAAAAATAATTATAAGGTACATGTATGACAAAACTAGAGGGATCTAGTATGCTCGGTAAGTCCCACTGATGACTAATTCATAGTACCCGGGTGGTTATTATCATGGTTACAACGTTTGAATGGGCGTTTTTTATAAGCAGAGCCCGCTCGACAAATCATCTTCATGGTGCATTTATGAGAACAATATGAAGTGTGGGTATACGCGACCCACTTCTGCCTCAAATAAACCCGCGACCCAAAACATGGAACCTGGACGGCTGAAAGGGTGAAGTCCGCAGTATTCCCTGCTATTCCCACGTGAAAATCACCGTCCGCCTTGCAAACTCGCGCCGACGATCCGTCATACAGCAACGTTGTCAAAATGGCTGGAAAATATTACATTTTCCCCAAGTTCCGCCCTCTTATTGACTGATTTATTGACTGAGTCATTTGAGGGGCTCGGAGGTTGAGGCGCATAAATGCAGTTTCTGCTATTACAGGAAATACGTGTTGAAAGTATCAAGATTACGTCATGGAGCTTTACGGCGTAAATGGGAGGTTTAAACTCACTTTTTGATGCGCCTAAATTTGGATTTAAATCGTGGATTTGTCACAGAACATACTTACTTTCAAACTAGTTTTAGCTCAGTTCATGAATATCTCAATTTTTTCAAAACCGCAATTACGCGTCTTGTCCCTCAAGCCCCTCATTTGATATGAAATCGAACTCAGTGGCACATTCTGTGCAAGTTAAAAGTGTTATTTCATTACAATTCAGTCTTTGATAGGTCATATATAAATTAAGAGCTCATTAAACACAAGAAATTTCGATTGTAAGAAACACGTAGACGCATTTTTCCATCATGGTTCAAAGGGCGCGAATCAGAGACAAGATTATATGTTTGTTTACAATTCAACCATTACGTAGCCACTAAACTAGTTAATATGATGTGGATGGAATCATCTTTCATTGATTTACGATTCCGAGTATAACCTGAAAAATGATCAGTCACTTTGACTGACGATACTAACAATGATTACTTCACTCACATATCGATGGCTAAAGTGCGAGACCACGTATCTCCATTTGCGACGTTACAGAGTTCTTTTTCATCAACAAACTATACCATAGAAATTTCAAACTGTCAAGTCCCTTTGAAAAAATAAAAAAATAGGGGCAGAGATTTTGAAACACCGCAATGGAGATACGTGGTTTCGCACTTTAGACATCTAAAGACTTCTTTAGGTTCGGAAACAGGAAGGACGGAAATAAAAAGTTCGTTTGTCGACAAAACAATTTTTCTTGAAATTTAAAAACTATATATTGCGTTGAATTGAAGCCGTGGAAACTATTTTTAAACAATATCTTTTTTGACCGGATGCATATCTTTCTCTTGATTCCTGAAAAGAGAGAAAAATAGAGTTTATTGTCGATTTTTCCCGTTTAAATTTGGACGTATCTATACTTAAAAGGAGCTATGAGCAGGGTTTGTGGACCCCATAGTTCCTTTCAACATAAGTATGTCGATTTGTTCAGCATTTAAATTTAAATCATCCGTAGTTAACATAAGAATTTCAATCAAAAAACACGTGGCAGTACAGTGTGAAAATAAACCAATTCTTGTATAGTCCAATGAGATGAGTCGAACAGGCATGAAATAAGTGTGGGCCAGTGTGTCGACCATTTGAGCCCCGGGAAAAGACAGTTGGCACAAAGAACATGACTTTTGAGGTTCAATGCATATCTTGGGAATTCGTCAAGAAAAAAATTATTTACAAACACAATATTTGACGGGTTTAACTACCGAATTCTGGGATCGCCAGGCCCCTATTTTAGCAAACAAGTTGGCAACAAAACAACCAGACATCAACGTTAATGTTCCGCCATCTCACCGCTTTGCATATTGTTTTGTTTGCTGTCGAGCTTACGAAAAACAAAAAGCACACCCATGGGATCCAGGATTCACTGTCTACCATCATTTCGCCAAAGTAAAGTCAACCTCAGTCTCTTTTACCTACTACAGGGAAGCTACAAAAATTTCCTGGTTTTTATTTAGGACTAAAATGAGGGGTTTGAAGGAAATGGCGCATAAAGGCAGTTTTTGGAAAAATCGAATTATTAATGATTTTATGTTTATTCGATGAAAAATTCGCGCCAAAATTCCAATTTTTAAGCGTCGAAAAGTCAGTTTGAACTTTCTTTCCGCCGTCAGGATCCATGTCATTTCCAAACTTCAAACTTTTATTTCTCGAAATAGCAAAAACTGCACCTAAGTATGCGCCTTGTCCTCCAAGCACCGCAATAATGTCCTTTATTATAAAACTCTTCGGTAAAAGTTGGACTTTTTTTTCATAAAATTTCCCCTTAAAAATATATTATATGCTATTTATAAAAAATATTACTAAGCAACTGTGAATAAAAGTACTTTACTACAAAAGATGTCATTATGTGACGAGATGAGTGGCTTGACGTTTCAAAGAAAATTCTGATGAAAGTAAAGGAGATGTTTTAGTAAGAACATCTTTGTTTCACCTAAATGTCTCGCATAATTCCCGTTTTAACACTCCACTGCTCCTATGACTAATTCATTTACAGATATTTTTACGATTCTTGGGTGACATTTTAAGTCCTCAAGAAAATGTTGAAACAACTGTCTTCACACGCATTTTTTTTAGAAAAAAATTTAACGCTATTTAATACATTGTATAAAAAAAAATTAAATAACTAGCGGATAAGTCTAAAAAGTGGATAAGTCTCTCAGACTAGATATCCTCCCCCATCACCCCCAACCGTTGCAAGTAATTAGATTAGGTTTTCGCTTCAAAATAAATCCAGAATTTTAGAGGACGGGTTCGATACATTGAAATTTTCCCACGTTTAACCGCGTGGTTTATCTCAAAGTATGAGCAGCTCGTGAGATCATACAAGCGCAGGATCTCGCCTCGCTACACCAATGCACTCAAACATCGAGAGTGATGCAGCTTAATGCGATTCAATTTCCCGGAAGTTATGCAATTATGCAATGCTATTACTCCCAGACCCAGGCGAAAAACTCGCTCTCTTGAGATGAAAACCGGAAACCGAGTCAACAGCGAAAAAATTCGCAGTGTCTGCGTCTGGGCCAATTTCAGCAACTTGTTGCACCTGGTGGGAAACTACTCGCTCATCATTTTTTAAATGACCTCCACCTATTATAAGTGTGCTGAATTTGAAAGCGTGTGCTATTTTCCGCGAGAAGCAAGTCAGGCAATTCTGCTGTGCTATGTATAAGGGAAAACGCCGTAAGAACATTCGAGAGTTGTCAAATTTCTCCAGATAAAATATGTGTTTTTAAGGAATATTGTGGTTATTTTTCTTTGAAATTTCCAAATATTTCAGAGTAAATTGCGGGAAAAATTGTCAGAAAAATTTTATGGAAAAATATTAACAATTTTTCCAGAGAATTCGTTTTGATTGAAGGAAATATGACAACGTCTGAGGGCTCATACGGCGATTTTCCTTAGCACGGCAGAATTTATTATCGTTAAAGCTAATTGTAAAGGTAGATTAATACAGAGTTGGATTTACAACGTCATTGAACATTCCGAAGTTTCCTCCAAAACCGCTAGAGAAGCATCCCCTAAAGAGGGGAATTTTCCCCCAAAAAAGTCGTATAGGCAAATAATTATTTTTACATGATTTATTCTTTATCAATCAATAAGACTTGAATAGAAATGCAGGATATAAAAATTAGGAATAAATTATAGGATTTAAGAAAAAAATTAGAATAAAAACTGTCCAAAATTGCAGTTTGACATAATTCACTAAGAGGCAAGATTTATGCATCACGCAGGACGCCCGCATTCTCGAGGAGATAACTATTATTGCAAGGAGAATGTTTTCTGGCCTACCTAAAAAATTGAAGGCGAAGTATCTGTGACCTCCGTGCCTCCCTTGAGCCAATAGTACTTCTCCTTAATTAAAAATTATACGTTAAAAGTGACTAGTAGTCAGAAAACGCCACCGATGTCGACGTTTATTGCTTGATCTTCATTGGCAACGGTGAGTGCAGCTGACACGCTGGCTGCTAGTAAGCGTTGAGACCGGACGCCATCTGCCAATTGGCACCTGAGACAGAATTTTCTTGGACTTGCGAAGTTTTTGAGAGGACAAGAAACCAACAAGTATTTTGGCCACGACGGCTAACTATAGAATAAAAGTGCATAAAAGTGCAATAGTTATGATTCATTTTATCGGCGCAATCACTAGTTTTGAAAAGAAGTAAAGTTTTTAGAGATGGTCACCAAGAAAGAAGCTTTCTAATCGGTCGACATTGTAACTTAAACAGATATATCAATGTCACATTTAATCAGTCCGACGCGATGTAATTTAGAGCTCAAAGACGACAAGGGGCATTTTCTAATGAAAAATGGGACCTCATTTTGCAGTGAGGAACCATTATTTCCGGCCTAATATAGAGGCAACATGTGTCATGATTTTCTTTGTGCGGATACGTGTTTTCAGGACTGATGGATAAATTGTGGTTTTTTTTTTGCAAAGTGAAGACCAATTCAGAAGGAATAGAATGGGCACAGTATGAGTATATGGGCTATGCGATTACGCACATTGCAAATTCGCCTTCAACTTTCGAAGTAGGCCAGGAGACATTCCCCATGTTGTAATAGTTGCCTATTCGAGGATCTGGGTCCCGTGTTATTTGTAAAACTTGCCCCATAATGAATTATTTTATAGTCTACATCAAGCGATTTTGATGCTAGTTCTGTTTCTAATTAAATTTCTACGATTGATATAATAATTACATTTACAAGAAGCAGTAAGGGGCCGTCCACGGCGTCCGGGCGGTTTCCATAAAATTCGGAATTTCAACCATTCTTAGGCGCAATTTGAGGCGTTCTTGGCACATGTCGTGGGGAACAGATGGGAAGAAAGCCTACCGCAGACTCAACTATAAAACTTGGAGGGTACAAATACGGTGGTCGAAAAAAAATTGAAAAGTTAATGTAAAGGGGAGAGGGAGAAAAAATTACGTGATTTAGGCCTCCTTGTGTGTTGCGGACCTCTACAAGCGCATTTAGTGCGCCCATATGGTAGATCCAGCCCTGTTTCTCCGTGCTGAAAAAGATTCTGGTGACCTTTCTTGAAGCAGAATCAAAGCTCCGTTTTTTATCGTTATCGAAGCCAATAAGGTAATCGACGCTCACTACCGAACAAAAGTAGGCGGGTTATCGATAAGTCTCTGTTGAATATTCTTTATTTCAAAACCTACCGAAGCATCCTCGTGTCATCCTCGAGAAACGACGCGTGGGCGTATTTGCGCGCGGGATCACTCCTGGACAGTGCCCGGATGGAAGCACGAAAGGGGGACGGGGGGGGGGGGTTGCTGTCCCCTGCTGTCACATCTTCCCTGGAGGCTTCTCGTCACTCCCCGCCCATCCCTCAGCGTCCGACAGCCTTGTCGAGTGAGGTGGAAAATCTCAAATTGTTCTGTTGACAGGAGGTGGGCTTTTTCGTTGACTCTGGCAGCTCTGCTCAACTTTGATCACTTTGTCCCTCACTATTTATACCGCGCATCACGCTTTCACACCTACGACACGCGACTCGCTGCCTCTGCCGGCCGCATTGCCGTCGCACGTATTATTCCGGAATATTCGCGGCGTATCGACGTAATTTTTTTGGAAATTTGGCGGCTTCGGTCGCTGCATCCAGCGATGCTTCAATCGGCGAGGGCAACATCGCGGGTTTAACATATCGAAGTTTTACTTCTAAGCGACCATGGAACGGAAACCAGTGTTTGAAACTCACAGGCGCCAACGCGCCTAAAAAATGAAGGTTCTGCGCCAACGTGGCCCCTACAAATTACACCCCCCCCCCCCCCAAAAAAAA
>NW_017564655.1:2836908-2933509 GCF_001854935.1 Bemisia tabaci | reverse complement strand
GGGGGGGGGGGGGGGGGGGGTCGAAACGATCGCAAAGGCGGTATACTACGTATACGCGCCAATTAGGGCATTTTACAAGGTTTGCAGGGCCGGATTTACCTATACTTGCCGCCTGTATTTTGCCGCCCCCTTCTTATTCGTTTTGAAACATCAATGAAAACCATCAAGTGAACGTGCCGGATGGGGAGAGGTGCATAACTCGCGTTTACTCGTGTCGGACACATTTTTTGCGAAAGCCCTGCTAACACTACTAGCAAAAGTTCTCGGAACTTTGCGCAAAAGTTAAGTACCGTAAACCTATCTCTGTGTGAACAAGGCCTTCCATTTTGTAAGAAATGAACTTAAAAATTATGCGAGAACAAACATAAATGTGGTTTAATAATTTTAACTTCCGCCGCGCCGCCGCGAACGCACTGTGTTTGACACAATGCGTGAAGTATTCATGAAGTCTTGTAGGCGCTATGCGTTTCACGCTGACTGCACTGTTCTTGACGTAATGCGTGAAGTATTCATGCAGTCTTGTAGGCACTAAGCGTTTCACGTTCAGTGCTGAGTGCTGCCGACCGCACTACGTTTGACGCAATGCTTGAAGTATTCATGCAGTCTTGTAGGTGCTTATATGTGTTACATGCCGACCGCCGCGCTGAGGGCTTCTCCTTTTCATCTCAAGTCTTCGTCATCATTGCTCTCTGCGCCGCACCACTCCATGCCAAATTGCGTGTTTGGTTTCTCTTAACTCGACAAATTAAAGGTGCTGTATCTTTCATCACCGAAAGACGACAAAATTAGAAATTACTATACCTCAGGAAATGAGAGATTTTGTCACCTTTTCTCGTTTGTAATTTTTTTTCTGAATCCAATTTTTTTTATACCTACATTTAAAAAAAAAATTGCAAAATTTGCCGCCCCCTAAATTTGCCGCCATGGGTCGCGGCCCATGTGGCCACCCCCTTAATCCGGCCCTGGAGGTTTGGTTGATTGGTTTCATGCTTGTCGATTGAATATGTTTCCACAAAGTTTCTCTAGCGTAAATGGGTATATTCAGTATTTAATCGCGCACAATGTCAGTTTAAACTATTTTCGAGTCACAGGCGGGCCTCAAGCAATTTTTTAATTGGTTGGAGGTTTGGAGGGCAAGGCGCATAAATGCAGTTTTTGGGGGGAAATCCGAAATTAATGATATCAGCCCATAATATTCTTGATTTATATGCCGTGAAAAATTCACTGCTAAAATCCAATTTTTAAGCATCAAAAAGTCCGAGTTTGAAATTTCTTTCTATAGCATACCTAAGCCTCCATGTAATTTTGACATTTTGAACACGTATTCCTTGAAATAGCAAAAACGGCACTTACGCGCCTTGTCCTCGAAACCCCTCAAATCTTCCATTCTCTTCGTAGTTGCGTCTCTCAACTTGATATAATCATATAATCGAACATCTGCATCCTTTGCACCCTTGAACCAACTAATCACCATCTTCATCACTCATCATTTGGATCATTTGGACTTCATTCTGCAATTCGGAACGACAATTTCTGGCTGATCCATAAAAACAATTATGCACAGAGGTAAACTAATAATATACGTTGTTTCTAAACTGAACCAGAAATTGCAGTTCCGAATTGCAAAATGCAGTCCATTTCATCTCTCTCTTTACCTACAGCCTTTTCTGATCGATTGATACTTCGGGCTGCACACGAATCTTGGGATGATCTCAAGCTGTATGAGGCATTGGATTTTAATAAATGGGCGACTCTTTTCGTCGCTCGTTACGGCACGAGATGGTCGAGATGTCTGCTTCCAGCGCAGCGTCTAAAAATACAGCCTCTCCGGTAGCCTCCAAAATAGATTGAGCCACCATCCCTCACCCCAAGGTTGCCAGTTCGCACGATTAAATGTGAATATTATACATAGGTTTAAGTTGAGAAAAGTGCTGATTTTCAACATCATCTGCCAACGATGACTCGCCCTCCCAATGCCCATTGCCTAAAGTCTTCTTTGTATATCGACGGTGAAACTACCAAACCACGTATCTCGGTTTGCGACGTCGCAGACTTCCTGTCATACTTTATTTTTTAAATGAAAAACTACTTAACATCCAGTCTTGAAAATTTCTGTGATTTTTCCTCTTTGTGCGGAGGAAATTCCGTGAAAATTTCAAGGAATGATATTGATTTGGCCTACTTCAAAAAAATAAAATGTGAGCGTAGATTTTTAAACACCGCAAACGAGATACGTGGTTTGGTAGTTTCACCGTCGATATACAGCTAAGTCGCACACACGTCGTCGTTTCCCTCGCGAAAGGACGTAACTTAATTGCAATGTTGCCTAATGTCTCCCTCCAAATTGCATTTTTACCTCGAGAATCTTGGAGATTTCTAACTGAAAATTTGAATGATTTTTTTCCTCATCTCATGCAAGAATCAGACACATTTTGGACACAAATTGTACCTACAAGTATGTTCTTGTAAAAAAATAATTGTTTTGTCAATTTTGCAACCTTGGAATAGAGTTACGTTCCTTTTTCCGGGGCATGACGACGTGAGGTCGTCAGGGGCATTTTTTATTTTGTCAAACCCAGCATCTTGTGAACAAGGCTCAACCTAGCATCGCAGTTTTTCCATCTCCATATTTCTACCTGTTCCCACTCATGTTTCGTGTATCCATGAAGGATACAGTCTAAAAACGCAGTATTTTTTAAGCAGTGTGTGGTCATAAGTCTACAATGTACACCGCCCTAACAATTAAGTTCCGGAAAATGATTTTAAAGTACACCGATCTCCAGTATACCCAACATATCGACGGTGTAAGCCGGCAATCACATAACTCGTTTGCGGTGTCTGAAAATCTCCGCCTCTGTGTTATTTTTTTAAAGGAGAACAAATTGACATCATTCCTTGAAGTTTTTGCAGAATTTTCTTTCCGCAGAGAGGGAAAATCACGGCAGTTTTAATATATTGCCGTTGAGTGGTTTTCCGTTAAAAAAATAAAGTATGCCAGGAAGTCTGCGACGTCGCAAACCGAGATATGTGATTGCCGACTTACACCGTCGATTTACATTTTAATTCTTTCATTTTTCTTTTTTTTTCCCATCCGTTTTTGCGATCCATGAAGTTTTCGCTGATGATGTGCTGGTCGCTCAATTAAATTGTGAAACAGCCATATTTATAAGTAGCGATAGGAATTTTCTGCAACGCTTACACAACGCGTGTAAAAGCTTGATTACACTTGCAAAGGTCTGCGTCTCTAGATACAAAAATGGTCCTCGATGACTCATTAGACTGAGCATAGCACGAGCGTTGCGCGCGCGTCTGACATGTTACACGGCGCGGCGCAGATGGCAGCTGGCCTTTTTGGCGCGACACTTGGACGGCAGTGATGACTTGACGACGATAGCAAACAGAATTCGGATCAATGACTTTTCTCTCGTGGTGTTTTCTACTCCCCCCCTCCTCCTCCTCCTCCCGCTGGTTGCCCTATCATATTCACCCATTGACCTAGTCGCCTTGCGCCCCGACGCACTCACAGCCCACAGCTTAATATTTTAATCTTTCGTCCCTTCCGCATTCATGCAGGGCCGGATTCACTTACTTGCCGCCCATGGGCCGCCTGTATTTTGCCGCCCCCTTCTCATTCGTTTTGAAACATCAATAAAAACCACCAGGTGAACGTGCCGGAGGGGTAGGGGTGCATAAGACGCGTTTATTCGTGTTGGACACAGTTTTTGCGAAAGCCCTATGCCAACCCTACCAGCAAAATTTCACGGAACTTTGCGCGAAAGTTAAGTTCCGTAAACCTACCTCTGTGTGGACAAGGCCCTCCATTTATAAGAAATGAACGAAAAAATTATGAAAGAACAAACATAAATGTGGTTTAATAATTTTAACTTCCGCCGCCGCGCCGCGTCTCTGGCCGCGCCGCGCTGACCGCACTGAGTTTTGCGCAATGCGTGAAGTATTTCTGCAGTCTTGTAGTCGCTATGAGTTTCACGTCGACCGCTGCTGACCGCACTGTTTTTGACGCAATGCATGAAGTATTCCTACAGTCTTGTAGGCGCTTTGCGTTTCACGTCGAGCGGTGCTGAACGCACTGTGTGACGCAATGCGAAGTTACCGTGCTCTCAGGAAATGAGAGATTTTGTCGCCTTTTCTCGTTAGTACTTTTTTCTGAATCCGATTTGCTTTATACCTTCACTTAAAAAATCCGAATACATATACAAACATACTACATGTTTAGTAATTGCCGAAATATTTACTTTATATTTGTGACGCATGAAAAATGCAAAAGTTAAAAGGTAAAGAAGAAAAAGAAAACACTGTTGGTAATCTTGCTGCGTGCAGTAAAATGAGTAAACTAACAATGTGTTGCGTTCAGTTAGGTCACGCAACTAAACTAACCTCCCGGAGAAACGAGAAGTATAGCCAGATTTGAAGGCGTTCAAAGCGTTCGGTTGGGTCACGCAACTAAACTAACCTCTCGGCAAAGCGGGAAGTATCACCAGATTTGAAGGCGTTCTAAGAGTTCGGTTGGGTCACGCAACTAAACTAACCTCCCGGCAAAGCGGGAGGTATCGCCAGATTTGAAGGCGTTTTAAGCGTTCGGTTGGGTCACGCAACTAAACTAACCTCTCGGCAAAGCGGGAAGTATCACCAGATTTGAAGGTGTTCTAAGCGTTCGGTTGGGTCACGCACCTAAACTACCCTCCCGATAAAGCGGGATGTATAGCCAGTATTTGAAGGCTCTCCCGGCGTTCACAAACTAACAGTTAACTAAGCGTTCACTAAAACTTGCCAGGTTCCAAAAGATTTTCAGGCAGAACTAACAATTATTTCAGTTATTTCAGTCATATAAGATTAAGAAGACGACTGCGATGTGAGCATTGTGAGCCTTATAAATGCATTATATCTTTTGCACCAAGAAACTAGAAGTTCTGGCTCATCCAAAAAAAGCACCTATCTGCACCTATCCCCTCTGCAAGAGACTAAACATAGGCGTAGCTAGATCATTTTGCTAGGGGGGGGCCGGGCCCCCCACCACCGGGGGGTCTGGGGGATATGGAATATCCCCCCTGCTCAATGGGGGGTCCGGGGGGCCTCCCCCAGAAAATTCTTGAAATTTCAACTCTATTTGAGCGCTCTTCGAGGCACTTGTGGCGCTAATCTTCCTTCAATTTCTGCCTAAAAATCACCAAGTTTTACGCATTTCAAGGTTAAAATACTTTGAAATTGTTGCATTCAACAGGTCATTCTATTTATAGGCATCCTCTCACTGATCACGGCGACAGAGACTTACCGTTGAAGAGGGTGTTTTTGCACCATCCAGAATTTCTGGGGGGGGGCAGATGATACTATTTCCAATTCTGGGGGGGCCAGGCCCCCCCTGCCCCCCTTCCTACGCCTTTGCCCATGTGGTCACCCCCTTAATCCGGCCCTGCATTCATGTCAACATCGCTTGAAATTGGTGCAGCATGTTCCTGGCAATACTCGAAGTCTTCCCCCCCTCATCCATCGTGGAGCGTATGTAACTTTGCCGCCAAAACATTTGAAATGGAATCATCGCTGCTGCAGCACCATCCACCCGGAACAACAAAATAATGGCGATCCACGATCAGCTGACGCTGGTAACTGTGATCACTGATAACCTCGGGTCGCTTTAGAATTTAGCTTTTTAGCAGCTTTACAAGTCAATGTTTTGTGTTTTTACAATGTGCTTACTCAGCTTTTCTCACTCTTAGTGGAATTTAAGTAATTCATAGCATATGAATTTAATGCTACCTATATTCCGCGTGCTTAAATCGCATAATTATCCCATTGAGTACTGTGATCATTCCACCTTGTGTTTCGGACCTTATTACTCAACTATGACGGAATCCGCATTCTTTCCTGAAAGACAATCATTTATCGTGAATTAATAATTGAACAATACTTATGAATCATCGTGTTTGTCTGATTAATCTGTGAAATAACTTTGATGTTTTCTTAAGCCCTCGCCTTGAGGTCTTTTCTTGCTTGATGAATTTTTTGCTGCTGTTTATGTTTTTGCTCTGACGTAAGGTAAATTCAGATAATACTGACCGTTTCCATACCTCTTTTGATCCACTGATCTTTGAAGAGGGAGATCCCTTAATTCATAGCATTATTCTCTTTCATCCAATTCATTTGTTTTCTTAATCTGAAAATTCTCTGCTGATCACTACTCGTAACCAACTTCTCTAGAAGTTGCCTCTAACCTACCATAATCCATAATTATAAATGATTGTTCTGAATTAAACTGTTTCCCTTTTTATTGACTGAAGAACACAATCTTCATGCCTGTAGGTCAGAATTTTCAATAGACTCAATGTTCGATTATTCCCTCTTCGATAAGCTAAGTTCCGTCACGAAATCAGACTTTTAAGGTAGTACTTTTTCCAGGAGGTGGCTTATCTTGTCAGACTTTGAATTTCATTTCATATCACTCTCATCCATGCAATTATAAGGTCGAAATTATGTCTGGATGTCTCATTTTTCTCACTCTAATGTGCAGCTGTGGGAACTGCTGTCTGCCGAATCAGTCCACGGAGTATGTAAGAAATCCTGGAAGTTCAAGGTTAAAACCATGTTTCTAGCCAACTATGCCCCCTTAGGAGTGTACATGATCGCGTTACTACAGTATACGTGTATAATATAGCTACCATCATTTATTGTATTCGTTGCCAAAAGGCAGGCATTGAAGTGATATCAACCGTAAGATACTTGACAATGACTTGACGAGTGATGTGGAATATCCGTCACCATTGAGGAATACGCCAGGCTTTTAAGCTCTGAGGTAAACTGCCATAATAATAACAGGTCTGGGGATCGCATTTGTTCATTTCTTCTGCACCATTTTAAGATTATGTAGATTGTTACCCTTGGAATAAAATGTGTAACTTATTGGTCTTTTATTTTTGTTATACAGGTGTCATACGTGGCATGTCAGTAGCAGATGGAGTGCTAATAAGTCCAGCCTCTGACTGTAATTCCAACAATCTGAATGAAACAAGCTGTGTTAGCAATGCATCTTCACAAGACTTTGTGCAAGATAATTCTGACTATCAGTGGATTTTAGATTTTGGGTAAGTATCATAAACAAGATCTTGTTTTATCTACCTTTGTCACTTTCTCTACATACATAGAAAATACAGAACCCTCCAAGAGGAACATGCATATAAAAACATTAAGGTGATTCGATGGACACCATATTTTGTGTCAGAACGGCGTGCGGTATATTGCATCAATTGGTTCCATTTTTTCAGCTACTCATCATTTTCCTCCAATTTTGAGATCGCAATTCTGTTGTCAGAAGACTAAAGCACTCACTTACCTATCTTAACAAAGAAATTCAACGTAATAAAGGCGTGGTTTTTTAGTCGTGCGGCGAAGCCGTATAGACTCTAGGTTTCGCCGGAGGCTAAAAAGTGTCCACACTTTTAGGCTAAGTCCAAGAGGAGAATTTTCGAGGAACCAAGTAACATNGATCTCAAAATTGGAGAAAAATGACGAGGAGCTGAAAAAATGGAACCAATTGATAAGATATATCGCATGCCGTTCTGACACAAAATATGGCGGCCATCTAATCACCTTAAGGGAGCAACTGTACATTATCCTGAGCCCTTTTACAGTTGACGTATTCACATACAGACCAAAACATTGCCATAGTCATTTCTAATATCGACTGTGAAACTATAAGACCTCATATCTCGTTAGCAGTGCTCAAAAATCTCCACTCCCATTTTATTATTATGAAGGAGGACAAACCAGTATCATTCCTTTTTCACATATTCATCTTCAGAAATACTTAGAAGAAAAATCTTGAAAGGTTTTAAGAATTAATATTAAGTAGTTTTCCATCTAAGAAATAAAGTATGACAGGAAGTCTATGTCGCACAAACCAAGATCCGTGGTCTGGTAATTTCAACGGCGATATGTAATGAAACCTAACCAATGAGATATAAACTAGCAGTTGTAACCTTGCAATTTGTTTGCATCATAGGTATGTTACAAGAAAGGGGATAGAAGCAGTTTAAAGGGAACTTCAGTTTGACGATAAGTTTTCTCATTCACAATCGATACGAAGAAAGAAAGCTTGAAGTAGCACTTGTGGAGAGGAAAAATGAGAATCCCCCCCCTCCCAAAAAAAAAATCTAGTAAAATTTATTTTTGATAATCAATGTGGTCTAAAAATTTTCTTTTGNTATTTACTGTAGTAAACAATTATCAATTATTCCATCACTTCTTCGGATTATTTATTTTTAATCAATCTATATTCATGTGAAGTGTAGCTCATCTGCATTTTTCTTTCCCTGGAACCTAAATGTATATTATGAATTTGAATCCATCAGAAACTAAGTCAGTCAAAATCAAATTTAACTACATACGAAGTGAAAACGATTTGTATTTCGCAAATCAAAGTGATAGTTAAAGCAACCAAACTGTGTCAGAAATGTTCCCAAATTACTGGGTAAGGCTTTTATCAGCTCATCATCTGATCCAATAATTTTAATTGTGGCATTTCATTCGGCATGTCGCCGCACGACTTCTATGATACTCAAAGTCTCACATATATAATTTGAAAGGGGGGGTCTGGGGGGGCGGCGCCCCCTCAGCAGGTAGCTTTTGCTACTTGTTTTAGAGAGGAAATATCGCATTCTAGTGCAGTTTCAATATCAGTATCGAATGCAATGTTTTCTCTCTGAGAAAACTATGCCTTTATTATGTTGAATTTCTTTGTTAAAATTGGTAAGTGAGTGCTTCAGTCTCCTGGCAACAGAATTGCGATCTCAAAATTGGAGAAAAATGACGAGGAGCTGAAAAAATGGAACCAATTGATAAGATATATCGCATGCCGTTCTGACACAAAATATGGCGGCCATCTAATCACCTTAAGGGAGCAACTGTACATTATCCTGAGCCCTTTTACAGTTGACGTATTCACATACAGACCAAAGCATTGCCACAGTCATTTCTAATATCGACTGTGAAACTAGAAGACCTCATATCTCGTTAGCAGTGTTCAAAAATCTCCACTCCCATCTCATTATTATGAAGGAGGACAAACCAGTATCATTCCTTTTTCACAGATTCATCTTCAGAAATACTTAGAAGAAAAATCTTGAAAGGTTTTAAGAATTAATATTAAGTAGTTTTCCATCTAAGAAGTAAAGTATGACAGGAAGTCTATGTAGCACAAACCAAAATCCGTGGTCTGGTAATTTCAACGGCGATATGCAATGAAGCCTAACCAATGAGATATAAACTAGCAGTTGTAACCTTGCAATTTATTTGCATCATAGGTATGTTACAAGAAAGGGGATAGAAGCAGTTTAAAGGGAACTTCAGTTTGACGATAAGTTTTCTCATTCACAATCGATACGAAGAAAGAAAACTTGAAGTAGCACTTGTGGAGAGGAAAAATGAGAATCCCCCCCCCCCCAAAAAAAAAATCTGGTAAAATTTATTTTTGATAATCAACGTGGTCTAAAAATTTTCTTTTGCCGTATAATCCGCCTAATTCAGCGAAACTTGTTTTTCTTTAAACAGAGACAGAGAGGGAAGTGTACATCATCATGCTAGTATTTTGTCGTCATCTTACTACACCGATGATGTTGCACTGGACTTTGATGCAAACCTTGCCGAAGTTGACATGGAGAACTTCCGCAGGGAGGACATTAATGATTTCCTCCATAGCCTTCCATCCATTTGTTGTCCGGCCGAAATGCAGGTAAAGTGGCAGATTTTTTTCTTCTCAATCATCTCTTTACTCAGCAGTCCAGTAGTAAAATTTAAGTCATTTACATTTGTATCATTTTGTTTTTAATTCAGTTTAATCAGGAGGAGCATTCATCGGGGCTAAATTTTCTAGCAACCGAATCCCATTATTTAGTGCAAGTGAGGAACTGGACAATGTTTTCTTTCTTTTTTCAAAAAATTTTTTTTAAAGGAAATTTTTAAAGAAAGTTTACCAGTTCCACCAACACCAGTAGATAGCATAAAACATTAAAAGTGAGTATCAAAAAAGGAAATAAATAAATAAAATGAAATCATGGGAAAAGAGGGGCTTTCATTATTCCATTGTCCGAACTTGGTAATTAAAAGAAAGATCCTATTGAATTTTTCCATAGATTCTCAGGTGATTTGATCACACTGCTTGAGAGGAAATATTTTCACTGACACAAATACTGTGATAATGTTCTGTTACAGATGGAAAGACAGGGAGAAATGTTCGCAAGTGTTTCGGGATCAATGATGGTCCGGTTTGACCTTGATTCTTCCATGAGCCCTCACAGTAGTTCTCAGGTGAGACTTCTAATACAGTAAGATTATATTTAAATGCAAAAATCTTTTTGCCGTTATTGTATTTTCCTTTAGTATAATATATTATAAGTAAATACAACCCTCTGCCATTAAAATTTCTCCCTTGCGCAATTATTGCCTACCAATTGGTTTGTCAGGACATCTCTAAACTTTTTAAAAGTACATGTAATATTATTTTACTGTAAATGTATGCGCAAGCAGCTCAGAAACCAGTAGAATCCCGTTTATCACATGATTTTAGTTAAAGGGGGAAAATAACCACATTTCTTTTTACTATCCATCCAAGATTGCATAGTGGTTAGGTGTTGTTTATTTAAAATGCATTCTTGTAAACTGTGTGTAATGATTGCAATGCACCACGGCATTAAAAACTCGTGCTGTTTCTCTCAGTTCACTAGTTCCAAGATCCTTGAATGTAGAGTCTTAGGGTCGTCCCTATAGTTTTATCCTGAACAGCAAGGCCTATGTAAGCTATGAGAATTGCATTAGTTAAGGAAGCCTTAACTTTGAAAGAACGACTTTAGATACAGAAATCCTCCCCCCCCCCCCCCCCCTCAGCTAATGCGGCAGGGGTGAGAGTTAACGCCATTGGTTGATGCCGTTTAAAAATTAAATTTATCAGCTCCAAAAAGTTGATGTAGAACACTTTAAAACAGGTGCGGAAATTTTGTTATCTTAAAATTATTTTAAAAATTAATTTAATGTCTCATTTAATGTTTCTTCAGGAGGAATCAAATGAATCTTCAATATGTAAATCTGAGCTGCTTTTTTCACCGGTGAAAGATACACTTTTACCAGTTGATGCCAACTACAGTGTTGACTCCTTAGACTGCGGTGAACAGGATATGATGCTTACATGTTTAGCAAATAAAGAAAACTACACAATTGCATTTGAAGGATCCACTTTGATGCATGGGTCAGACGACTACCAAGGCACAGGTACTAAATTGAAGAACTCAAAAATACCTTTGTACACATTCTACCATAGAAACATAGCAGTTCTGTGAGGTATTGGTCATTTTGGGTGAATTTGCTGAAAGCTTACTCAAAAACTTAAAGTAAGCCTTAATTAGAGGCCGGTAGCTTAAAAAGCCGAGATTCCATTCTCGAACTGATTACAGTTGCTCCTCAATTATTCAAAAACCTCTTAAATTCGAAGCAAAGGCTTCTTCCCTTAAAAATCTATAGATAATTTGAACAATTCCAACAAATTTATATAGACTTCTGACCTGAGAGCTATTAACAGGCCCATTCTGAGCGCCAATACCCTGAATTCATTCACTGTCAACCCTTCTCTTATATAACGGCTGAGCTAATGTCCACATTTATTCTTATCTTTGTTTATTTCTTCCACAGAGGAAAGTGAAGAGGGAACTGCAACGACAACTAGTGATTATTCATCAACTCCTGATAACAACTCAGTTGTGAGTCACAACAACGTTTCACTGTCTGATGCCCACCAAAAATTGACAAAGAAGCAGCAGATTGCAATGACGAGTTCGGAGGCGCTTTACACCACATGGAGCAAACTCAAGGACAAGCACTCAGCAACCACAGAGACTCTACGACGCCACCCCTCCGGAAATAATAACATCACACAAATTTCTAACTACTCTCCTCTTGCTAAGGTTAGTGGTCTATATGTGAGAGAATTATCTTGGCTGGTTAATAATAATTAACTGCCCTTGTTTTGCCATCTTTTGTCTTTTGAAAATGGGACCTCAAAAGCAATGGACCTTTAAGGTCCGTAAGTCAAACTTCCTAAGCACACCATATTTTGTTGCTCCTCTGATGTAAGAGTGTAACTCTTTTTTGGATAAGCCCAATCATCCTTACAACTCCCTGTTTTCCAGGGCTCTCATGAAAATTGAGATTCGCTCTTACGTCACAGGAGCGACGATTTGTGATGTTGCGCTAGATTGCAATTGTGGAACATCTCTACTCATCAGAAAGTCAATCGATGGAATAAATTACCTCGGATTCGAAAAATGGAGCTTGCTGGTAAAGATTGCTTCTACAATTTTAGGCTTCAAGTATTAATTCGAGGTTGCTTTTCTTAGCCTCTGTTTTCAGGGATACATTATAGGAGTTAATGTGAAAAAATAAAATGATCAATCATCTCAGTCATCCAGATTTTAGATCTAAGGTAAAATCTCACCATAACAGCTTTCAGTCGAGTGGCAAAAATGGTTGCTAAATATGATGTTGTTCCTATACCAATGTCATCAATTTGATCAAAGTTAATCGGAAAGCTTAATATCATCTTAATTGTAGTACCAAATTAGCAAACTGCGCAAGCTGCATTTATGACCAAGTTAATCGAATCATTGAAAATGAAAACCATCTCTTTTCGGGAGGGGAAAAAACACAAAAAAACAGTACAGGTCTTAGAACCTTTTTCAAGGTTTGCATTGTGTTCGGTTCGGATCCAAAATTTAAGGTTTGCACTGCCCTTGAGACCATCTTGATTTCTTTTAATGGTTACCAGAAAACATAGGGATTATGTAATGGTAATGCCCTCTTTTTCAGTTCTTCTATTATTACTTTATCTTCTATCTTCGTGTTGTTTTTTTTTTCAGTCTCTCTACAGAAATATAAGCCGCTCCTCGTTCCTGAAAAGTTTAAGCCTCTCAGAATTAGATTCTTATCATCAAATGCGATTGCGGAGAAATAAGCCGTATGCATTCAACAGCTCCTTGTTAGCATCATTTGAAAATGAGGCAAAACTTTTTGGTATGTCACTCAATGCATTACATCACTCATGTTTGATCTAACGTAATATTCAAATCTAGCTTCTTTGAGTCTTAAGTGACCTTGAAACTAATCAGAGCACATTCTTTATCGACATGGTCTGTTGAATGGGCCAGAAAACTACGTGTGGTATGCACAAAAACATGGAATTTGAAAGGCTTTTTAATTTGAAAATTAGATTACTTTATTTTTGGAGTCAATTTCATTTTAACTTGGGCATAAGAAAAGCAGCAGAGTGGAATTTACATTTAGTATTGGTACGAAGATATTGAAGTTTCAGTGAGTTTATGTGAGTTGTCTTTTAAACAACAAATGGAAAATTTACTTATTTATGCTTAAAAGTTGTCAATTTTGTCAATCAGTTTGTGTCAATTGTTGATTAATGGTACACTCATGACACCTAAGAAAGAATCATTTATGTTATTTCTTTGATTTAGTTTTTGACTCTCTAGCTACTGGCCCGTTTTAAGAAAATCTCCTGACCGTATTCCAATTTGCAGCGTTTTGAGTGAAAATAGCTGATGTCTAAAATGCCTAGAACGACAGTAATCATTGTTTGGATAGGCTTTCAATGCTCATGAATTTTTGGACTTCTTCTCTATTTGCCATCACTCTTTCTTTTGGGAACATGTTGTCAGGACTTTGACAGCTTCAGAATATTCCTGGCATAAAAGTCAGCAAACCAGAGAGGTCATCAGTGACCTCCTAAAAGAAAATTAATCGAAGGCAAATTATTAATTCTGTAGCATGCAGGCAAGGCACTAGAGGCAACTAATGTTCTTCTTGGTAGTAAATATGTCAACATCAAGACATATGTTAAGTTTAATTAATGTGATCTTACTCAGTTTTCATTTTGTGTGTGCGTGTGTTCTTTTATTGCAGGAAATGTGAAAATCTTTAATATCCAAAATAGATCCAGCTCCGAATCCTCTACTAGTCTAAGCACAAAAGCAAGCACAATTCACTATACAACACCCCAGCATAAAGCCAACTTCAGTCTAGTCAAACTTTTTATCGAACAGAAGTCAGCAAGCAATTATGCGATAGATCAGTCAGTGTCCAGCGAGCGTGGATATTGGACCTCAAGCAACACAAACAAAAATGACAGCAAAATAGTCAACAAGCAATACAAGATCAGCAAGTCACTCAGTGATAACTTAAATAATAAGTCTCTGAACAAGATGAATAAAATAAATGAGAATGACTCAGTAACAACTTTTGAAGATAGTTTAATGAGTCAGAACAAAGATAAAACTAAGTCCCAGCCTGCTGAGTCGATAGCTTTGCTGTGTAGTTGTAACGAAGAAAATGATATAGATTTAGATGATGTTTTAATGAATAGTTTTTCACTCCAAGATGAGTGTGATCCAAATGCCAAGTCATGTCAGAATATAAATTACAAGCTACAAAAAATGTACTATGAAAATAATAAACTCTTGTCTGAAGCCAGCAAGAGGTTATCATCAAGATGTCTTGTCCACACAGTAGATAGGAGTATGCAAACATCACTTTTGAAGTCCACGTCGCCTACTAGCCTTAAAGTCAATACACAAAAAGAAGCGCCTCTGTCCAAAAATAATAATGCGAGTACAAGTTCCAGTGCTGAAGGACAGGTATGTTTTAGTTTTTTACCTAAATTGTAAGAAGTAAGCTACCATGCAAAGTCCTGCAGAATAAAGAGCCAACCATTAGCATAATTAACAAGAAAAAATATGTAAATTAACAACCTTCTAGTTCATTCTTTTTAAACAATATACAAGATTGTCAACAATAATGCAGTTGCAGTTATTGCTGAAGATGAATTACTTGCCCGAAATTGGTCCAGAAAAATTGTTTTGAAAAAATGTGCAAGTGAGTCGTTAGTATATACATATATATTTTTCCTAGAACTATCCTATGCTATCTATCATCTAAGGTTTTACACTAGTAAAATTAGTATATTTGAGAGCATTCTCAGGCCATTAAAAAGCTGTATAAAATGTGCTCTCAGAATTTATTGCCACTGACATTGTCAGTTATTTTTTTACAGTGTTGACCAACGAATTATCCTGTTACTCACTCGCAATTCAACAGCTCTTTGAGTATCCATTTTTTATATGTAATATTGTTTTTTTATCTGTAATATTGTTAAAACAACATGTGAATTTTATCACTTGTAACGAGACATCATGAAAACAGATGAAACATCAAAAGTATGTTTCTTCAGTTTTTTACGAGTGATCAAATTTTTGTTTTCAGAATTCCTATAAATTATTAGTAATAAAAATTTTTAATAATTAATTTTTTGTGGAACTTCAGCTACCACCAATTTTAAAAAAGTTTTCTCTACTCTCCTACCTATTCTAACTTTTTGTATCATATTGAGATTATATGATTGTACGTCAATTGTATTTGGTATTTTTCATCTATGTTTAATACTGTTTTAAAAATCTTGCAGGACCCTATCAAAAAGCCTGTGTACATCATGTATCCAAACTACACTTTACCTGACTTAAAATTTTTGAAGAACCCAGGAACAGAGCTTGACTTGAACAATGTCTTTTTGATGCCTCAAAAATTCGTAACCTCTCCCACATCCGAAAGTGCTCCGCAAATGCCGCAAGTCCCAGATGTACAACCCAAGCCCAGACCATTTTCTTGTGGTGACCTGGAAGCTTTAAAGAAAAAAGGTAACAAATTAATTTTGTTGTTGAATGGTTGTCAAGTATGCTAAATATATATTTTGTAAAAACCAATCCATTTCAAAAGTGTTTGAGTTTTGGAGTGTCATTGCAGTATTACTGTACAAATATTACACAAGAAAAATTTTACCAATTCGATAATAGTGAAAAAATTCAATTCATAACAATCATCTTAAAAAGTTTGACAGTCAAATTGATTGATTTTAAACAAGCAAAACTCCTTATACACAAATGTGTCAGGAAGCAATTATGAAAAAAAGTTAATAAAGTATGTTTCGTGGATAGGGGATGGAGAACATTAAGTTTTGGTGTGACAAGTTGAATGAACAAAATGCAGGTAGAAAATAATCAAATGAACTAATGAGATTTCAAGAACAAAATTCGAAGGACCAGAATTTACATTTTTTGCGTAACAGTCAAAGAAAGTTTAGATAATAATTTTGCAATTGAAAATATTGAATGTCATAAATAAAGTGAATGGTAACTGTCAAGTGAAGCAGCAAAAATCTTTCAAAGGAATAAAAAAAATTAAACACAGAGTTTAAGTGCCTGAATTTGATAATAAACTCCGAAGTTTAACCCTTTATTGCATAGCATTGCATGAAAGCAACAAATGGTTTTCAGCTTTATGTCTATGCTGGAGTATTAAATTGAATCAAAGCAAGCAATAATTTTTGGGGAACATTATATGTCTGATCTCCTTGTTTAGAAAAAACCATAAAAATCGATTCCAACCGACTATAGTGTCAAAAAAATACTGTACAATGTAGATTATCTCTCCAAAATCAACGATTTGCTCATGCAACAAAGGGTTAATATTCAACTTAAAATACTTTCATGTTTTATGAAGTTATGGAAAATCTCTTTTTTCTTTTGTTATAGGGTTCGGTCATATTCGCGAGTGGGATTCACTGGCAATGTTACTTCCTCGTGATTATCGCCGAGTTCTTTCTGAGGTCCCGGAGCTCCACGAACATTTTAAAGACAAACTAGATGAAGTTCCTAAACCTTTGTTCTGCTTATCGCCTCCTCCTTATCCAACTAATCCTAAACGAACCACTAGTCAAGATTTTGAAAAGCCCAAGCGGCAAAGTAGTTTTAGCTCAGACGGATACTCAGATTGTGAGAATCGAGGAAAGAACGGGTCATTCTCCAGCACAGCCACTCACCAAGGCTCGTCTGGTTATAGAGGATCTTCCACTATTCTCTCCGATTCGGGTTCGAATCAGTCTCACCTTCCTGGCTCGAACCCTATGTTTGTGTACAAGTACGACAGTGCAGCCTCGTCTGAAACAAGCTTGAAGACGCAGAAAGAAATGCGCACTATGGAAAATGAAAGGAAAGCTAGTGACTTCAAGCTAAAAAGTATCCTAAGAAATGCCTCGTTGGAGAATTTAAAGTCTAGAAAAAATACCCTCAACACCAAGAGGTAGGTTCTGCTGTCTTCGTTTTTAACCTTGGCATTCTCTCTCTGTTTTGTGAAGAATGTCCCTATCAATCAAGTACCTTCAGTCCACAAGTTTCTTTAATATCCTGCATTTTTCTTTTTTCAAATTGTTAGATATGAGTTGATAAAAACTGAAAAAAAAATTGCAAAAATTAAAGGAGGAAGAATATGCCTAGCTTAGAGTATAGTAGATGTTAGAGTTTAGCATTCACTCTATATAGATTTTTGGCACTGTGAGCTCTAATGGCTAATTCGCACTGAGTTGCAAGAAATACAAAGTTCAAAGTAATATCCATTTCGGCACCAGCTGGTTTTCATTAACGTAGAACCAACGAAGCACAAATGACAAGATGGAAACGAAAGGAGCTAAGAAACGGAAAAATAGACTTTATGAAATGAAAATGGATATTAGGGAAAAAATTTAAAAGTGTTGACAGTAAAATAGTCATTTAGAGTAGTAGTAAGTGAAAGAATAGTATTCCTAATTTTGTTTAAAAAAAAAAAAAAAATAATGGTATGAAATTTTAATGTCTTGTTTTGTATGATAATGTTTTCAGGTACAGCATGTTTGAGTTTGGGGATGCAGAAACAAATACTGTTTCAGAAAATAACTCCAATAAAATTAAAAGACGATCGTTACCTGAGCACCTTCAACCAAACAAAGTAAGTTCTCCTTGACTTCCTTTACATGCCTCTTCAATGTGGTGAGCTTCTCTGGTATTTATGTCCATATATGAAGTCTTTCAAGGAAAGAGAATATTACGAAAATCATTGTTTAAAATTTATTTTTGATCAGTGACGGTTAAATACAGCTTTCTCACGTACATAAGGTGGTTACAATTGCCATTGCTTGATGTGTTGGCGCATAGATTTCCAATTCAATCATACTTAATCTAAAATCTTCCGTAAGAAAAAAAGTGAAGAAAAGTCTACAGCTGAAGAATGACCATGAGCTCATGCTATTTTTCACCTCTAACATCGACAGAGAACCCGTGGAATTCGGTGTAAAAGTTCAGCAGTAATTGCAAACTGAGTATGCTGCTAAAAAATTAATTTTATGTTGCTACATAATTTTTTGGGCTTTGTGTATTTCTTTTATGGACATCAAAATTAGGGGGAAATATATACATTCTAAGGTTGTGCCAATGTGGCGCAATGGCAAAAGACTATTTGTACCTCATTCATTTGTTTTTAATTCCATAGGAACATGTACCTGAAGATGAAGGCATTATGTGTTACCAGGATGATGTCGAGGCGAGGAGACTAGAGGACCTTTTAGAAATTAGTGGCGGTTTTGAACAGTGGCAGGAAGTTGATATGGCCAAACTTAGAGCTCAGGTAATACTTAATTTCACCAACCATTTTAAATTAAATCCCAATTGAATGTAAAATAATTGATTATGCGATCACCACTCAATATGGAAAACTGGCAACTCATTGAAGATAATCGTAGGTACTAACATTTTTTTAAATTTCTGCAGTAAAACCTTGATTCATCGGATCTCAGGAGACAGAAGAGATCATCTGTTAATTTGCGTAATCCGTCAATTGGAACTGGCTTGAAGCCCTTGAAGGGACCGGAGTATTAATCCGCTAAATTGATATCCGAAAAATTGAGGTCTTACTGTATTTTCAAAAAATCTTTTAGTACATTTTTTCTACTCCTGGAATGGGAAGTCCTTACTGCTTTCATCCAAAGATTTGAGTTAGAAACTTTGGTAACGTTGCATGATGTCAACAAACCCAAAATCTGATCATGGAGTCAACAATTGTTGATGTCGTCCTCAGGTAGTGAAATGCCAAAATGGGCCCTGAGCATGGTGTCAACGATCACGGTGTCAACAAACAGAGAAACATCTTCCTTATAAGTAAAATTAAAAAATTAAGTCTACAGGAGAGATTTGGGTCACATATGGTTAGATTAGGTCAATTTAGGTCAGGACTTGTATGATTAGATTAGGTAGGTAAGGTTAAAGTTCGGTAGGGTAAGGTCAGGGAAAGTTAAGTTCTGTGAAAGTGGGTCTAGGTCTTCTAAAATAAAGTTGGGTAAGGTTAGGTTAGGTTAGGTTAGGTTAGAATAACACAAGAAAAAAGACTTGAAATTTGAAAGATGTTATAGAGGAAAGTTTTAAGCTTTGTTGACGCCGTGATCATCTATCTTAGGAGTCAGAATTTTTCATTTTTAGATGATCATGGTGTCAACAAAAACTTAGAAAAACTGTTTGTTGACACCATGATCGTTGACTCCATGCTAAATCAACGCATAGTCTTTTTACAACTTAAATTATGAAAACTTTTATTTTTTGGCAAGTTATGTATCTTTAAGTATTTCTGTAATGAAATTCATTTTCTTTATTCACAGGTCAGTCATTTTTTGAGTCAAGCAAATCGGAAATCGGTCAGTTTTAATCAGACCACCACACCTCTAAATTCCCCCAATATATCATCCGCTCCACCTTACAGACTGTATCAGGTAATGCACTGTGCTTTTGAAGCTTCCAGATGAACGAAATTATATGTTTGAGAGAGAAGATGATTTTTCGCCATTGACGTGAAAGATCAGAATGGTGAAAGCATTCAAATAAGAAGATGAAGGTATTATAGAGGTTGTTACCTTTAATGTACAACTTACTCAATTCTAAAAAGATTCTGAACTACAGTTTTCACAACAGTGATTGATATTAACACTCGGTCATTTTACCCCCATCACGTCAGCCACTTGAGTTGTTGTTATCCATACTAGTAGCTGTAATCGCTGTTAAAGCTACTTTCTTTGTGACAGCTATGTCAATTTGTTTACTAAAATAATCGCTTTGCTAAGAAACTGTCACTTTTTTAATGACATTGTATCTTCCCATTCATTCTAATTACAGTAAGATCTTAATTTATCGGATTGCAATTTAACAGCTTGATCTTCCGGCTTCAAGCTAATTTGAATTACCGGATTCCACGATGAAATGGATCGATTTGTCAGTCCTGTGAAATCCAATGAATCAAGATCTTACCGTATTACTGTTGGTGAGGATTTAATAACCTTTTCATTTATTACAGGGAAAAAGTGGTGCTCTATCCGAAACACCAATCAAAGAAGAAGGAGAAAGTCCTGAAAGTTTAACGGAACAGCTTAGGTTACAGTGGATTACTTCAGTTTCCCACAAAAAAGGTAAGGATAAGAACATATAATGTAAAGTTAAAGCACAGGCTGATTAGTAAAAGAATCTTAAAGGTTATTTATCAGTGAACCCCTTAGATGTATCTTGTTACTGGTGTTTAAAAATCCCTCTTTTTATTATCTTATTTATTTTAAAGGAGAACAAACTGAGACATTCCTTGATGCGTTTTTTCAGAATATGCTTCACACATAGAAGGAAAATTATGGAAGTTTTTGAGAATTGTTTTTGAATATTTAAAAAATAAAGAATGACAGGATGTCCGCAACTTTGTAAACTGATATATGTGGTTTAGGAATTCCAATGTCGATTTCTTTCTTTGGAGGTACATAGAATCCTTCCACCCAATCTTTGAGTGCCAATGTATTCAGAGTGGCTTTTTTGCTCATGAATCTGACTTATCCTAGAGTGTATTTGAAGGTCTCTCTCGTCTTCAAAAAAGGCTGGTATCTCAGTCGAAGTCAGATACCATTAGTTTCGAATATTTAGAGCTATAATTTCCATGAAGCTTTGAAGCGCTCACCCTAAAAACACATCTGATGTTCAGACAGCATTACTTCTCAGTAGAATTTTTAGTTGACTACTCAGGACTGAAACATCATTCAGTTTATCACATGAGCTTTGTATGTATAAAATGCTACTTCTTAGCCTCCAAAAAATCAGTCGCGTCATTGTTTTTTTTTTTTTTTTTTTTTTTTTTTTTTTTTTTTAGAATGGTAACATATTTTATTTGTTTCTTTATTACAAATTGGAATGGGGCCAACAGCAGCCCCACCGGCGCGTCATTGTTTAATCACTTTGTTTTTTCAAGCATGCTTTACAAGTAGCAAAATAAACTCCATACTTTTAAATGAATTAAGTAATATAAAGACTACCAACATATTAACCTACCTTTATGTCATTTTTTTTTAATTACTTTGTGTAGGCTTGATCGAGACCGTCAAAGAATCTTCTGAATACGTCATCGCATCCTTCCAAGCTGATGAACCAGACTGCGTTGCACAGCTAGTCCTAAATAATTTGTGTCCAGCCTTGTACGCTGTCCTTTCAGATGGATTAAAACCGACCATTCAAACTGCGTTTGGAGACATTCATAATTCTGTCTGGCATGTTGTTGAAACTTCCGCCCAGCAAGGTAAAATTTACTCTTTTTCCATATCTCATTCTTTTAAGTATAAAAGGAGAAAGATATTTTCATTATTTTCTTTTCTTTTAATTCATAGATATCCCGTCTCCTACACTGAAATCTATCTGCAATATATTGTGTTGTCACGTTTATGAACTTATTTTGTGCCTACTTTAAATTCATTTGATCATAAAGTACTTAATTACATATTTATTTCTAATCGCTGCAATTTTTTGTTCTCTCTTCCAGGGCCCATCACTAAAGGACTGAATGAACTAGTACTTAAATTGAACAGTGAAGATGTGCTTACAGAAGGACTCATCAAGTTCAATGCATTTATTTTTGGACTTCTAAAGTAAGCATTATTCGTCTATTTGATCAGTTAGTATATAAGGAACGATTACTTTTTGGAAGGAAGTTTTCTATCTCTGTATTTTGATGATGAAACTGCAAAAATGTGTATGTCGGTCATTGTGCGCTAAAATCTCTGCTATTATTCCGTTTTTTCAAAGAGGACCGAACCAACATCATGGCTTGAAATTTTCGTGAAACATCCTTCTTATAAAGAAGAAAAATCACTGAAGTTTCCAAGGGATGCCTTTTAATAGGTTTCCATGTGGTAATTAAAGTACAATAGGAAGTCTGCAATGCCACAAACCAAGATATGCATTTCTGCAGTTTTACCGTCGATACATGCTTCAGGTTTTAGCTTCTTAGTTAATTTAAATCTTTGAAACTAACTTTATACCATCTATGACGATCAAAATTTTACATTGGCAATGTTCTGTACGTACCGATGCATCGATTTGAAGGAGGCATCCAAAAAATCTTGGCTTCTACTTTTCGATACCCTTAATTTACTGTTTTCCTGTCAAAACAAATAAACATTTCAAACCCCTATTCTTCAGCTTTGAAATCTTTAATGTTTAATTACATATTCATCTGAATTTCTCAAGGTAACAGTCTTTTTTTCCCTCTAGCGTTCATGGATTAGATGCTTGGTTTGGTTATTTACGCACGAGAGAATCTCTGTTGAGCAAACACTATTCCGATGAAGGGTTGCTGCTATCTGCATGTAGAAGCGGCTCAACAGTGAGAGGACTAGTAGATCTACTTATCACCTGTATCCGACCCCTGGCTGAGTTGCCCTTCAAACTAGACCTTCTCTATGAATGCAAACAACTTCACCAAAGTTTACTTCAAATAAGTGTAAGTGTAATGAAATTCTCTCATAATAATTATTCGGTTTCAATCGCGCTGGAGTTACATACTGCTTTTAGACATTTTTTATAATTCTTTAAAATTCAATTATGTATGCTGAAAATTTTATTTGCACTGAAACCTATGAACGAACTGAGTGTTCATGCACTTTTAAATTCTCTCAACTTTCTTTAAGAGAAAAAGCGATTTTTAGGAAAGGAATGAATGAATGCTTCACTTTTTCCTATTCTACATCCATTTACTTTCTTTTGTTTTTTATTTTGAAACATTTTTTATTCAGTGCTGTCTCAAGTTTAAAAAATCAAAAGACACCAAAATAAAGCTCTCATGGAAGTTTTTTTTAAATATTTGCAATCTGACATTTTGCTGTGAACGTTAGTACGTTTTCAACCAAAGGAGTTTTTAACGGAATTAAAAATTTAGCTTTTTTAAATTAAAATTCATCCCAACATGATCAGATTTCTACTAAATTTATCTTATAAAGTAGCATCAAGTGGCATTCATCTAAATGAACTTTGATCCAAAGATTTATTTCTCTACCATTCAATATTTTTCATTTTAGCGGCACCCACTATCTCCAGTACAATCTAGCATTGGTAGCAATAACCGAACTTCATGGACTTTACGGAAACTAATGAGGTCCCTCCAGAGTCTTGCTGCTCAATCCACCAGTGAACACGAAGATGCCAAGCAAACTATTTCAGGTGAAATTTCTATTTTTTGGCGATTGCTGTAACGTAATTGAGTAGAGAAAGGAGCTGAAATATCTTCTCCGCATTCCTTATTTGAAAGGAAGTCCCTCGCTGCACATTGTTAACAAAGGCAGTAAAGATAGTGTTAGTAAAGGCAGTTACTCAGTAGAGTGAAGCTTCTCAGTTATTTTGATGAAATATCTATTCAAAAGTCCAAACTCCCCTGTTATCTTCTAAATGGTTGCCAAGAGCTTTAAAATTTGAATATATTTTGAACATGTTTTTAGAATTCTGGAAGGGGACCCTCCACGAGAGAATGGGGCACGTAAACTCTTTTTTTCTTTTGATAGACAATTTTCCGTTTGGGGTACATCATTTGATGTAATGCGTCATTGTATGAGAAAAGTATGTAAAAATTGCAAGTTAATAGCTCAAGTTTTAAGAAATTTGTTACACGTCATATTTTTTGGCATGTAAATGCACTCAATTCTTCAAAAAAATCATTAATGCAATTTAAATCTCATCTTGAGAAGAGCTGTAGGTTTAAGGTAACCAGCAAGATGACTGGTTCTTCCAAAAATTACTATTCCCATTGAAAGGGGATTGCCAGTCCCCTAAAACCGCTACATTTTTTTAAAATGTTCATTTAGTTTGAAAGTGCTTTCCACACTGGGTGGTCAGCAAAAATATCATCCAAAGTTAGAGAAATGAACTCTCTTTTTTGTTATCTAGATCCAGTTAAGGCTCGACCCAGGTCATGTGTTGACTCTGCAGACCCAAGTGATGTTGCCAGTACCGCTCAAAAACGGTGGAGTGGTGTTCTACCAGGCAGCAAACTGGTGACTGCATTTCAGAGACTCGGATGCGATGAAGACGAGTACACGGAGGACAGGTATTCTATTATATTTTCTCTTCTTTAGATTCATTATTCTCTATATTTTCTTTTTTATCATAAGATTTGGTGGTGATGGGAAATTCTGGTGTAGGTTTTCTCTTGCCATGGATGGTTCATTATTAACTTAAATACCCATCAATTATGGAGTATGGACATTTCTAATGGCATCATCATGTTATTGTAAACGTGTCTGAAAAATATAAAAACTCTTATAGAAACCACTCCTTTTAATTTGCTACTAATTGAGATGCTGGATGTGAGAAGGGTACTTCTTAGGACAATGTTTCAGAATCCATGCTGCTATTTCATTCATCGGAAGGAAAGTGAATGCATTTATTTCATCAAAATTTGTTACAAAGGATCCCTCATGATCCTACAGTAGAACTAATTCCAGAAAAATCATCCATGAGCCTCTTCTCTGAAACATGAATTAATTACGGAGATTCTGGAACCAAAAAGTGCCCTTCTGGCACATAGCATCTCAATTTGATCTGTGAGAATGACGACACACCAACGAAGAAAGTTAAAAATGCTCAAAGTTCATAAATGCCATTGAAGATGGCGATCTATTTCACTTTGGGCCTTTGAAATGTCCCAAGGTAATTGTTCTGTGGCATCAAAAATCTTTTTCACATACCAACTTTTTCGCCTACTGCATACTTTTTGTGTCTCTTGAACTTTTTCGTTTTTCCGCAAGGCACACTCTACTACAGGTATGGACAAATGGGGTGCCGAAGTGGCAGCGCTGAGAATATAGGCCATCGAGTGACGTCGCAAGTCGTACCATCTCTGCTGCGCAGTTTAAAATGAGGTTCTGGCAGATCTGGTAGCTTCAATTAGCTGTCAGATGAATTTAAAAAAATTGATGAATCTCAAAATAACGAAAAACTTAACTAAGAACATGAAAAAATAACACGAAATTGAAGAGACCCTCTCTCAGAACAGAAAGTAAACAAGTTTTCAATATGGCAACAAAGTGGTACCATTAGATGCTGTCAAATCTACGCGTTTCGATGATTTTCTAAAAATCCATTTGTCCATACCTGTAGAAGAGTGTACCTTGGTTTGTCTGAGTTGTTCTGTTTTCATTCTCACTGATTCAATTGCGATAAGAGCCAAGATACTGATGTGAAAATAATATTCCTTTAAAATTGCTCTTCTCATTAAATTAATGTTTGGGATTTTGGGTATTCTCTCTCTATTTCTGAACGTCTTTTCTATTTCTTAATTGGTGTTGGTTAACTTTGTTCATGTTCATTCATGTAAAGCAAAAGCATGAGAATGTCTACACTGACTGAACCCCTATAACTGAACTAAAGAAACAAAGAATATTTTGAAAGTGTTCTTTCTAATTAACATTCGTTCCTTTTAAAAACAATACAAAACGCCTAACATATATTTTTATTAACAGTTCTCAAAGCACATTAACTCTCCGGACGATTCTGGTACTAACTTTAGTGAGAACAAAAAACAAAAAAAATGTTACTTTATAAAAATGGCTCAAAAATTATGATGAGCAGATTGAAAAAAATCTAAAGTTCACACAATACTTTACAATCCAACATTTTTTAGGCAGACTGTGAGACAGGGGGTGAATTTCAGATTCAGCCAATGTGCTCATTGTAGTTTGTGCATCATTTTCTAGGAAAAACAATTTTTTTATCTTGGCTCATGTTATATAATCAAAGCAGACCCATTGCCTACTTCATTTTTAAATGAATAATATACAAATAACTGCTGTGTCCTTTACTTCATTATTAGTTAGAACTTTCTATATTTTTAAAAATATTAAATTCAATAAAGAACGGTCATCTTTATCTACTTAGAAATGAACTTTTTACTTATCCTTTTTTCCTCTTGGTATATCTTATCTTACAGAATAACTTTTTCCAATTTTCTTGAGCCTAAGGGTTTCTCTCCTTATTTTTTTCTTGCTCGTCAACATCCACCTCATTTTAATATTTTATTTCAGTCTGGAGCCTAACATTAACAACTTCGCTTCCAACAACAACCACAATTCTAGTGAAGATGATACATCGGCTAACACAGCCGAATTAGAATCTGAAACATTAATGCAAGAGGCTGAAAACCTTATGAAAAATGCAACAAAAGACGGAAAATTCAAGCGTTTACAACTTAAATGGGAAATGTTGAGTAGTAAAGACACAAGAACTCCTACCAATGGTAGACTATCTACCCCATCTTCGCCCGCTAAAAGCTGGTAATTAACTGCGTATTTTCCCTTGTTACTGTTGATGGATCAAGATACAAAGTTTTAATTGAAACATTAAACACATCATAGTTGCCTAGGAGTGTACAATTGCTTCTGAGAATAGATTTCTCCCCGAATGAGAATAGATTTATGTACCTAAAAAAGTATGGAACTCTCCCTTAGTTGTGTAAATAAACTCACAACAGCATCAAGACTAGTGGTCCTTATTACCCGGTGATGGTTCCTCTCAGTGTGATTCCATTTTCTTTGTGTTCAGGAATGCTAACTCTGGCTGAAATTTTAAGATGCTCTTAAAAACTTTTTGACTTGAAAACAATTTCACATATATTTCACGTTGAATTTAACATTCATTCCGCACAAATTACTCAAAATGTAAGAATTATTGCAGTAAGCCCTCAGTTTATCGGATTGCAATTTAAGGGATTCTATGTTTTGATGAATTGATATTCTGGTCCCTTCAAGGGCTTCAAGCAAATTCGAATTAATGGATCGATTTATCAGTCCCATGAAATTTGATAAATTGAGGTTTTACTGTAGATGGTGATCAAGTACCGAATGGCTCACATCTACATCGTTCCACCTAAAAATCTTTGAAAAAGTTTTCATTTCAATGGAGTTTTACGGAGCTTCATAAAATACGTACCTTAACTTTTTAACCTTCAGTACTTTTCTATTGATGGTTCTGGTATTCTCCCCTCTTTTGTCAGTATTTAATTTCTATACATGTAATTTAAACTAAAACTCAGCCGTTTTGCTGTCCATTTCTCATTGAACACTCTTGCTCACCCACAAAAATCATTAAAAGAACTTTATCATTTAATTTTTTTCTTGAAGCATGGCAAAATCACCCTCTCTTTTGCTACTGTTTCCAGGTGCCCTATCTTATTTTTTAAAAAGTTATGAGCCATTGGACATTGCCAAAACATGACATGCTAAGTGCAAAAAGACCACGGCACTATGACGGCAATAAATTCCAACAAATAGTCTCTTACAGATTTAAAATTACAACTAAGTTCCAATGCAGTATGAATTCAAAAGTTTCCTCAGAATATCAATTCATGGATCTTAATTTTTATAAGCAGAGGTATCTAAATTTATAGGAAAGAAAAAAAATATTGTATTTCTTTACGATCAAATATCCTCTTGTCAATCTGTAGATCATGGCCGGCTTCTTAAAAAATAAAGTATGACAGGAAGTCTGCAACATCACAAACCGAGATATGTCGTTTGGAAGTTTCATCATAGATGTAACGGAACATGTATTGATTACTTTGAAAATATTGTGTCAGCTGAATACAATTTCAAGCATCTTGCTGTTATCATAGTGTGTCATATGTGTACTACATGTTAGGAATCTTTGCCAAATTTTATTCTTGAATCATCTTTTTAAATAAAGTTTGTATAATTATTTTTATTTTATTCAATTTTTAGTGGCTCTTCAGCATCAGGCGCTTCTTACCCCAGGTCAAGAATTCCTCGACCCGTCTCGTCTCCTACTAGGAGTAGTGCCCCAATGCCTCCTGTCAAAAAAGTTCTTTCGCCCTCCACTCAACAGTCATCAACTTTAAGGAAACCCTTATCCACACCTAATATTAAGTACGTTTAAACTTTATTTTCGGATTCTAGTAAAAATGAAAGCTTTCTAATCTGCTCAGTAAAAGGTTTAGTGTTGAAGTATGCATTTATTTAAAAAATAAATATTTCAGGGGTGTCCTATCGGAGTTATCACTTTACTTTTTCACCTTGATTTTGCTTGGCTGATCTCCCAACGGAGCCTTCAAGCAAAATACCAGCAGGAAAGAAAAACAACATCTCCAAGAAGATCTTATGAACTCTAATAGCACACCATAAGGGGTGTTATCCATTTTCATTACCATCCTCTCACCAAAATGATGTATAATTAAACAGAGTTAAATAGGAAAGAGCAAATATACATTGTGTTGAGAGTAAAGAAAATGTCTTAGAAGTTTTATTTCTTCCCAGTACCTGTAAAAAGTAAACTGCAATGCCTGATCGCACACAGTACATATTTTTTCTTGCCTCTCTTTCGTATTTGACGGGTGAAAATATGCAAATGATTGAGCTGAAAACTAGTTCGAACTTAATTTTTATTGAAATTCAGTCCAACCTCGATGGCCTAGGATAATATCCAAAGTAAATTTCTTTTGATGGTTACATCCTTGTTAAGACTTCATAAAGGTACTGTAATTCAATTTGCAAAATCGTATCATCAGTTTTCTCGTGAAAGTACAAAAAGAAGAATGATAATGAAAATGAGGAATAAATTAATCACATTTCTTTTGAATTGAATTGAGTTCATTCAACTGTGAAAGAAATGCTTTAAAAAAGTAAAAAATTCATTCATGATCTTTATATTTATAGAAAGCAACTCTCCGCTGAAGTCAATGCCACCAAGCCCCCTGCCCCTAGCAGAATCAGCAGAGCTGATCTTGGAGCAGTGCCCAAACCAGGTGCTGTGAAGGCAGTCAGACCTTCAAGTTTACCTTACAGGAATGCTTTTCTCGTTCGGCCATCTAAAGCATCAGAGAGCTCGAAAAAGATACCTCAATCTTCTGTCAGAAATCGATCTTTAGAACCACACAAGTAAGTAAACTGATCTTAAATTTGATGAGAATTGAAAGTAAATGTATCAGTGACAAAAATATAGGACTGAATCGAACGGATCGTAGGTATGAGCATTTCTCAAGACAATGTTGAAATATAAATTCAAAACAAAAATCACAGGTAATCCTAAATCCTGAAAACAATCGTAATTCTTGTAAGTATTAGAGAATACATTAAAAAAAAAAAAAAAAAAACACCTTATGGTTTTCAGGAGCAATCACACTTGCCAATTACAATGAGCCTTTAGACAAGGTATGAACTGTATGCAACTGTATAACAAACTGTATGCAACTGTATAACAAACTGTATGCAATCTGTTTTCTCCTCAAAATTCCTCAGCAAAAACAAATCGCACAGTAGAAAGTCTAAAAATCAACTCCTTGAGAAGATATTTGTGTTCCCAATTAACATTGGTTAAGTAAAAAAAATACAAAGGAGGGGTGGCGATTTGGGCCATTTCCGGCCCCACCTAATCCGGGACTTTTTTTGCTGTGATTCGTTACGTATAAGTGTCAAGAGAAAGCATGCCAAGTTTCAGGCCGATCGGCCCAATATTCGGGGGGCAGGGGCCCCCCGAATTTTTAAGCGCAAAATCGGTTTTAATTTTGTAGCGCCGTCAATTTCGCTCGTATACAGATGAAAATTGGGTGCCAGGGGTAAAATTTTGCGTTCTTTCCATTTCCGCCGTCAAAATTGGCACTGGGGCAAAATTAAGGGGGATTTTGGGGGGTTTTTCGCGATTTTTCGCGTTTTTTACCAATTTTCTGCGGTTTTCATGCTTTAAGTCAGAGATTTTCAGCCAAACGACCACAGATTTGATTTCTACGCAAAAAATTACATAGGAACACAATGACCAACTAACACTCAACAGCGGATTTCTCTAGGAAAAACTGACCCATAAGTATGTGTTCACTCAGAAATTTTGAAAATAGCCATGTTTCGGGTACAGCCCAAGCTTGTAGCACTACCATATTCACATATGATACGCTCTAGGTCGACCCTGTTGATATTATCGGGAACTTGAAATGCTACCCGCTTGGGCGGAGGGTCGAATTCTCCTCAGAAACGAATAAAAAGGCGATAAAATTACGTTTCACGTGAATTGTTGCGAGAGGAATGTTATTATATCGGCAACTTTCACCTCCAACTTATGTAATTTTTTGCGTGCTTTCCATTTCTGCCATGAAAATTGGCATCAAAGCAATTTAAAACGGGTTTTTTGGGGTTTTTTATAATTTTTTATCATTTTTTACCAGTTTTTTCCGGTCTTTAGCGGTTTTCATGTTTGAAACCTCATGTGGCATATCAGTTCTGTGGTTTCTTGGTTTTTACCGACATCAAGAAAAAGAGCTCCGAAGACTGTCATCCTCTTATGGAGACTGCCTAGAGGATGCTGCTTACTTATGGTCTGACGAGGATTCAGAATGAGAGATAAGGATATTACACAACATTTCTTCTGCTATACGATTCATCCGTGACGTATTTTATGGATGTGATAGTAAATGTATTTTGAGAAAAATTAAAATTTGTGGTCGTTTGGCTCATTTGGTGAGGTTTCAAACATGAAAACCGCTAAAGACCGGAAAAAACTGGTAAAAAATGATAAAAAATGATAAAAAACCCCAAAAAACCCGTTTTAAATTGCTTTGATGCCAATTTTCATGGCAGAAATGGAAAGCACGCAAAAAATTACATAAGTTGGAGGTGAAAGTTGCCGATATAATAACATTCCTCTCGCAACAATTCACGTGAAACGTAATTTTATCGCCTTTTTATTCGTTTCTGAGGAGAATTCGACCCTCCGCCCAAGCGGGTAGCATTTCAAGTTCCCGATAATATCAACAGGGTCGACCTAGAGCGTATCATATGTGAATATGGTAGTGCTACAAGCTTGGGCTGTACCCGAAACATGGCTATTTTCAAAATTTCTGAGTGAACACATACTTATGGGTCAGTTTTTCCTAGAGAAATCCGCTGTTGAGTGTTAGTTGGTCATTGTGTTCCTATGTAATTTTTTGCGTAGAAATCAAATCTGTGGTCGTTTGGCTGAAAATCTCTGACTTAAAGCATGAAAACCGCAGAAAATTGGTAAAAAACGCGAAAAATCGCGAAAAACCCCCCAAAATCCCCCTTAATTTTGCCCCAGTGCCAATTTTGACGGCGGAAATGGAAAGAACGCAAAATTTTACCCCTGGCACTCAATTTTCATCTGTATACGAGCGAAATTGACGGCGCTACAAAATTAAAACCGATTTTGCTCTTAAAAATTCGGGGGGCCCCTGCCCCCCGAATATTGGGCCGATCGGCCTGAAACTTGGCATGCTTTCTCTTGACACTTATACGTAACGAATCACAGCAAAAAAAGTCCCGGATTAGGTGGGGCCGGAAATGGCCCAAATCGCCACCCCTCCTTTGTATAGTCAAAGTCCCATCTCATCGGAGTTGAAAATTACTGATACCCCGGTCGGAAGGTGATTTCCGAACTTCCCGTCTTGTGAATAATTTCTACGTAAAGTTTTGAAGACACAATATTTGACGTGTTCTTGTAATTCAAACTTTTTTTAGTGGCATATTTGAGATGTTACCAACATAATGACAAACATGGTGCTAGAGGAGTAGTACGCTTGTCTCCCTACATCTTTTCAGGAACGATTCTCCTGGAATTTTTGTTATCATTCAATTTTTTTGCTGCAATAATAATCCAAGGGTCTCGCTGAAATTCGGACTAATGATCTTTTCTGTTTTTAAAGTCAGATCTCTAGATTTTTTCTTCCTTATCTCACACATTCTCAGGAGAAATATTTTTGAAAATGATAAAAATGACAGATATTGAGCGGAAGTTTGACCCTAACAACCGGGATTTGTTCGATTTCCTCCAAGTTGAAAAATGTGTTCTTATTTTGTAAATCCATACAGATTTCTGCACATGTACCTTTTGTATTGTAGTTACTCGGGAGTATCTAAACTTTCAAGAAATTGTCTTAAGCGTTGTAGCCTATCATTTGAGGTGAAAGAAAAGTTAAAAAAGGTCAAAGGAATTTCTACTTACAAGAACTGTGCCTTTAACCAGCTCCCAAGGTTGTTTAAATCCACTCTGTAACATTTTTTCTTATAATTTTGCAGGTATGTCCAGACTCTGCTGCATAGACTTCCATCTGATAGTGGACATCTTTCTTTCAATGAAGGGGAAAAGTTACGACTTGTTCTGGAAGTTGATGAAAAGTGGCTTCTGTGTTGTCGAGGCGACCAGAAAGGCCTTGTTCCAAGGAGTGCAGTTATTGCCTGCAGTAGGTACTGAATTTCTCCACAAGGTGAGTCATTTAGTCACATTGCTCAAAAAACATCAATTGAAAATTGTTTTCAATAATTTTTTACCATGTGCAGAACAATACTGAAAAAAAGGAACACTATCTTCATTCATACGTGCAATTAAAGGGTCTTTTAGGCATAGCTTTGATTATGGCTTTATTTTCATATATTTCTCATCGCAGGATTTCCCCCAGTATTAGGAACTCAAGGTGGGTCGGTGGGAAACAACTTTTTAAATTGGAAAAGGAAAAAGATACGAATAATTATGGCTTATTAATAGTTTTTTGAGTAGACGAAAAAAATCGTGTGTTTCCTTTTGAGGGTTAGCATCAATCATTTCCATCCTTCACAAATTTGTTCTACAGTTAATGATTTTTAGGTCGATCAATCGTTTTGAAAATCGATCTAGAAGCAAAGTAATAATGATCAAAATTAATTTATTTTATTCGTAGAGAAACTTCAAAACATGAAAATTAACTTTGCCTCCTGGCTTTGAGGTTTCAATTTCAAGTAACATAACGTCATACCCCAGTGATATCGAATGTACCCAACCCAAAATGAATGTACCAAACATGAAAAACAATAGTTTCAATTCATTGTCTGATACTTCCAATGGGAAAATTTGAGCTTCCTGTGAGCTCTAATTTCGTCTTTATTTAGCCACTCTTATAAGTGCAAATCTACTGCAGTTAGTAGAGATTTTATCCTCTGTTTTGTTCCAAGTGCAAGTTTTGAACATCAAGCAAACTGTTTTCAGTCTAAGAGGTAGAAAATGTTCTCAGAAGTGCCCAGAGCTGCTAGGGTGCAATGTATTAATTTTCTTGAGTGGTTAAAGGTTATCGTCAAATTATCCTGGAGTTAGTTTTCAAAATTTTCACTCTTTAAATTGCTAGCTTGTTTAGGTTCCAAGAGGAACTGTAGGAAAAATCAACATCTCTCCTGATGTCCCATTATTCCAAGTTTCCTGCCATCTGCAAAACCTAGAAAATCAGGGATTTTACAGCAACCTGGGAAAATTAGGGATTTTACGGGGACTTGGGAAAATTAGGGAATTCGAAAATTGCAGAGTCAGGGAAAAGCAAAAAAGTCAGAGAATTAGGACATGAAGACATTTTGGAAACCCTAAATTCTTTAGTCACACTCACAATCAACAACTGGAGCTTGAAAATTTGTAGATTCGTAGTGACTATGTATTAAGCTTTCATGTTATTCAAACTGTTCTTTAAGATATTTGTCTTCTAACTGTAATTTTTAATTTTTTTTTTTTTTTTTTTTTTTTTTTTGGCAGGTATTATGAAGCATTGTGACTGACCTTTGAATTGTATGCTCTTTACCTGGGAGTCAACTTTCTAGAATGACCGTACATGAGCAGGTATAGGCATTCATTAAACTTACAATTAATTTATACAATTCCAAACTTATCAAGCCTCATAGTTAGCTTACTATTATAATGTGGTACTGAAATTTTTTTGAAGCAGCTTAACTTGCTCTTGTATCATGCATAGACATAATCTGTATATACTTATCATCCACACTTTGGAAAAAAAGCAAAAAAAAAAGACTTATATATTTTCTAAGTGTCAAATACTCCTATTATGTAAGTACTAGTTGTTGCAAAGACTTATTAGATTTCTAAGTGCGAAAATTTGAATTTGTAAGAAAAGGAAACAAAAAAATAAGAAAGGAGTAAGGATTCTCTTTGAAACAAAACTGAAAATTCATGTATTCGTTTGTACAGTGTTTTGCCCTACTTTCTCTTTCATCAACATTTTCAATGAGGTTATGCAAGCCTATTTCGTCAGTATTCTCAGAAGAGTATTTTTAAACGGCTTTATTGAGATATGTTCGTGAATTGAAAAGTATTTTATATTTGTATTTTGTACAGTATTTTTCCTACCTACGCTTAAAATGTCAAAAGTGTGCAGTGAACTGTTGTGTCCTTGCACCTTAAATTTCTGACAGCTTTGTTTTTGAAGATCATGCGATTTTACACTCGCAAAAGTTTCCATCTTTTATCAGGCGGAGCCTTTTATTTGTGAGCTGTTAGTGCTATTGTATTTTTACTGTATTCCAAAATTCAGATGAAAAGATGAATTATCTCTTCATTTTACCAACAATTTTTTTAAAGGTGAGGTGTAAGAATTTTAATCTCAATTTTAAATCCCCGCTTTCCCTATTACATCAATGAAAACTCAGATTTTATTTCTTTGATTTCACTTTGTTTCCTTTCTTTCTTCCTCTTGGAAACTCATTCATTGAAATGCCTAGAAGCACTTTAAATACATTTTCTTTTGTTAATTTTATCTTTTGAATTTAATTTTGAAAAGATTAGATAAAATCACTCCAATAAATGAAGTGAGTTGACTGAAGTTACTGCAACATTGACGGTGCTTCACTCTTTTGTTTTCTCCCTTTCTATTTTTTTTTTCCTCTTATATTTCACGTGCTGAAAATTATTTTATTTAAATAGCGTAATAAGTTTGAAATTGTTTTTCCTTCCTAATATTTTTATTCTATCGCTCTTTTTTCTATAATAAATAAAAAAATTTTTTGGTCTCTCATTAATGAATCAAAATGGAGTGTGCATAGAAGTCGCACCCTTCCCAGAATTAACTACTCTTTTTGTCGTCAAAAATTTGATTCCCACGCCTAAAAATTGACTACATCCTTTCCGTTTGTTCAAGCTTTATTTTATATTGGTGTCATCAGTCTGAAATCAGCCTCTCTTTTTCCATCTTGTTCTCTAAATTTTTTCACCTATGCTTTGTACTGATTTGTCTTGCAACCTGAGTGAAATGATTGAACAATTGCCATATCACCATGTTAAAATGAAATTGGAAATATAATTGGCATAATCGATCATACTTGTTTATAGATATGATCTGAAGTCTACTTTTGCTAGATTTTTTTCAGACTTCCAAAGAAATTTATCTAGGAGAACTTACTAATTCACTCATTTTTGGTTAACACCAATCTGATGCCATCAATTGTAGATTATGCTCAAACATATGACTTGTTATAAGATTGTACCCAAGAATTTACTAAAAAGTTTATGTTGCACTAAATAGTAACTCTTGTTTTAACAATGTTTTAAAAACTTCAATAGCAGGTCTATTTCAGCGTATAAAATAATTTGTCATTAAGTAATGAGCTGGAAAACTGGGTGAGTCTTCGATAGTTTCTGTGTTGTAAGACTGCCTCTATGAACTTTGAATCTCCCGAATTGTTTTCATTAATTGTAAAAAGATGAGCTTGTTGCCACAAACCCTCTTTTTGCCTGCTCTCTTTGAATAAATCCTCTTTCATCTAGAATTTTTTTCTCTCAAAATTTATTTTCTTTTTGTGCCCTTGAAGTATGGTAATTATCTCATAATTCCAGCCCCGCACTTTAATAGAACACAAACAGTCTTATCATTTTCACTGAGCGTTCATCATTTAGTTTTCCTATCCAATTTTCTATCTATCAAATTCTGCTTGAATTCCTCACAAAAAAACCTGAGATCTTCTCTGTAAAAAATTTGATACCTTTTTAAAATTGCTTTCCTTCTCTCTTTCTCTCTGTATTCTGTGAAGAAATGATTCAAGACCAAAGGTCGTATTCTGTCATACCATGTAATGATGCCTCAAGTCTTTAAAACATGCATGTTCTCCAAAATAAATTCAACCGTACTATTCTTCCCAAACCGGACCTGTCATTTCCCCAACCTGTCATACATCCAATGAAATTTGTGACATTTTCTCTCTTTGATCTTGAGCCAAATAACCTCCGAACATCTCTAAATTCTATATCTATAACATGCCAAGTATCGGTGTCAGTGTCTCTTTCTTGTTTTTCTGTTTGTCTGCTTTGTTTGATACTCAACTGTTGCTATTTGTTGCACTGATATCTCTCTCTGCAGAATAACTGTGAAATAGGACTTTTGAAACTCCTAAATGGAGAGAAAATAACTTTGAAAATTGTGCAAAGAATCGAGATGATTTTGGTAAGACTTGATACGGCCTTTACAATCAAAGATTCTGTCAGCTTTTTAACTTAAATCAGTTTCAGTTTATTTTGTAGAAAACTGGCCTTCAGTAAATTTATAAGAAGCTTAAACTGCAAAGTCTTTCCAGTCGCTGCTTCCGAATGTCAGATTCTAGTGTAACCAGTACCTCTTTTCTCTCTTTCTTTTCAAAATAGATAGTATAATTTAAGTCATCAAATTGAAAATTAAAACAAGAGGGTAGGCAAGAAAAGGATTTGGATGTGATTAAATAGCAACTCAGAAACCATGCACTCATGATTACATGGCTAAAAATATCTAAAACTTAAGAGTATTTATCTGATCTTTCAGAAGATTAATTTTCAGCAAGCAAACCTTTTATTAAGTTAGATACTTTCCATGACCATATCAAAAAAACTGTGACAACTCTATTTTTTTTTCTTTTCTTTTCTTCTTTTCTTTGTTTTTCCCTTTCGTCTCTCATTGTTTCCGATGGGACTTTTTTTGAGGAACCTACTTACCTTTCAGACTTGTGTCCATCTAAATGGAGATTTCAAAAACAACTTTCTGTTTTTCTTTTTTTCTCTCTCATTTTTCCTCCCCTGTCCATTCTGTGTTTTCAAACCACTGAAATATTCAATATCTCTTGAATTACATCCCCAATAGTTTAATCTGCAGTATTCGGATGCCTGTTTTTTCATGTTATAGCTAAGATAAGTTAATGCGTCAGTATTTTCGATCTCTTTTTCTAGTTTGTTAATAATTTTGTTAATGAAATTTGTGCAAAATGTGCATTTGTAATATTATTTGTATCTTTCAACCCTTAATTTTTCATTTTTTTTCTTTCTTTTTTTTGCCTTTGTATTATAATTTTTTTATTATTATTTTGGTGCTATTAAGAATTTAATTAGCTAAATAACAAATCTGAGAGGACAAAAGAACCAAAGATTTGTCAAAAAAGCAGAAAAATTGCATTGTCAAAAATAAATTTCCCCTTTTTAGATAAATGTTTGTGCAATGAATGATATGCTAAGAAATTGTGTGCCATGCTTGGTAAAAAATCAGGTTTTAGTGCAGCGGTTTTTCATTACATATTTTATATTCTGCTTTCTCTGCATCTTGTGCCCCGCTGATAAGTTTGAATATGAGTGTTTTAAACAGACCTTATTTTTTATACTTTGTATTGCTGTCAAAGCAGGAATTGCTTGAGCCTTTGCTTCTCTCCTTGTTTTGTCCCTAAAAAGGCTGCAAATATGTAATTGCTGAAGAATATATTTTAGTGGTTTGTCTAGGTATTGAGATTATTTTTTGATCTGGTTGTTAATTCCAAGTAACTCAATTTTCTCTCTATTTCTTTTTCAATTATTGGTTTGATTCAGCTTAAAAATTGACACGGTAACATGATTGATAACAATGTGTCGGCCAACTCATTTTTGAGAGAAGCTCATGACTGTTTCACTCTTCATGAAGATTTTTTCTTATTTTCATTATTATTCTCTTAATTGTACTTTTTTTACTCCACATGTGCTTACTATTCTTTCTTCAGATTTTTGCTTAATTAATTATATTAGCTAATTTGCCATCCTCTTAAACATCTCTTCTTGATTGTTGTTTTGACTTAATTTGCTGTGTATTTTAAATTCTTCCATTCTCAGTACCTACAATTCCTGGAATATGAAATTTTGTTCTCCATCCTCTATGCTGAACCTACTATTTTTTAATGGAAAAAGTGTAATAAATAAACCATTAATTTTTAAATTTTTCCATTTATTTATTCCTTACTTTACCCCACTTAAATATATGATGACTCCAGGAGTTATTAATGTACTTAAATAAAAGGCAAATCATCAATGTCAGGGTTAAAATCAAAAGTTCTCCGATTTAGCCGAAATCATGTTTATCTCATGTAAAATAATCCTCCGAGTCCGATTTTTCAGTCTGACAAGCTCCACGAATCCGCTAGATTGCTTCAGCAGCGAAAAGCGCACACTTCATGAACTCTCAGAAACGGTTGAAAACTTTCGTTTTTTTTTTTATCTTTTCTCGGCTCAGGAAGCCTCAGGAAAATTAAATCAGTGAGAATGAAGACACACCAAGCGTAAAAATGAAAATGTTTAGGAGACACAAGAAATTTCCAAGTGGGTGAAGAAGTTACCATAAAAAAAAAAAAAAAAACTTTTCCTTGACACACCTTAAAATTCTTGTCCTGAGTAGGTACTTATTCTTAGCATCAAAAAGATTTCTCCTATAGTAACTTTTTAACTGCAGTTTTTTGTGTCCCATGAATATTTTCATTTTTCCTGGTCGGTGCGTTTTCATTCTCACTGCTTCAATTGTGTTAGGTGTGATGAAGACCTGAATTGAGGGGCTTGGAGAACAAGGCGCATAGTGTAGTTTTTTATATTTCCAGAAGTATGTGTTTGAAGTTTCAAAATTACATAGATCCTTATGACAGAAAGAAAGGTTAAACTGACTTTTTTGATGCTTAAAAACTGGAATAAGGGAGCGAATTTTTCGTAGAATGTGCATTAAAACTAGTTTTACTTGAAATCATCACTACCTCAATTTTTTTCAAAAACTGCACTGATGCGCCTTGTCTTTCAAGCCTCTCAATTCTAATTTTAAAAAAAAAAACTGACCAAATTTGAATTCTAATAAAAATGACATGTATTTTAACACACATAAATTTTGTTCTCGTATCACAAAATTATTTTCATAGGTACTTACATCATGTAATGACAAAAAAAATTAACTTAACATCCTATCAACATAATACACGTAGGTATTAAAGGCTTTTGTGCCACACAAAAGGAACATAACACTGGATACAGCCTAAATTTAAGAGAGGGGATGAGGTCATCCTCTGCATAGAAAAATAAAACTAATAAAAACAAAACAAAGAAAACCGGTTCAACTTAAATTCAGATTACTATGTAAAAATAGAACAGGTAAATATGAAATGGTATCATACAGTGTGTGAGAAAACTTTGAGATGACTCGAGATCTTGGTCATACCTATGAGCTATTTCCATATGACCTCAACAGAGAATGAAATGAAAATACACATTCCACAGTCTGAATATGACAAAATAAACATTGCAAATAAAGTATCACAATCAAAATTATACTACTTTCATGATTCATTCAATTTTAAATATTTTACGCATATTTTAATTGATTTACCGAAAATATTTTGGATGCTTGAAATATTCTCAAAATCTTTCGAAGGAATTATGTTTTGAGAGAATTACATGAATTCATTGACTGATCCTCAGAAAATTCAGAGGAGACATCTGCAAGAAAAAATCCAAGGATCAGTGTACATTTACAAAAAATTCATGTATCAAACAACAAAATCTGGAATCTGAATGAAAATTGAAAGCAGAGAAAAGGAATCAAGGTACATGGTGTTTTAGATGGATAGGGTATTTTTTATTACATACTGCTGATGAGAGATTTCTATAGAAAAAAAATTATTTTTTCTTTTTTTTCATGTACCTTTGAAATTGAGGCAACATAAATACATTTCTCTGCACAAACATACTGATTCATTTCCTCCCTTCTAAGTATTCAATCAAACATCTCATCATATCTAAATAACAATTACTGAGTAAAAATTGGTGATGAAAATATTTCAATAGAGAGCTTAATTTAACAATTTTAAAAGCAGTAAAAGAGAGAGAAGAAAGCAATGGAATAAAATGATGACCGATACTTCCATTGTAGTTAATTTTTTAAAACTTTCAGATCTGAAGAATTCGATTTCAGGCAAGTGAGACCAACAGGCAAAGGAAGTTTTTTATTGTCTTTGGATGATATTAAAGATTATTTTCAATTCTGATTATTAATTAGGCAACAATTATGATGTATTCTGCAAAAATAAAATTGCAAGCTAACTCTTCCCGCAATGAAACCAAATTTTAGGTGCTTGAGAGATAATGTCAACAAATTATTGACAGATACGGAGCTCAACCAGAAATAACTGTACAAAGAATATTGATCACAACATTCAACTTTTAATAATCAATAAAATCACTTTTTCGGTAAGTTACACCTTTGCACTAAATGAGGCTTGATTGAGCAGTAGTATTTTGATAATGAAAATGAAAAAAGCAAGAACAGTTGGCAGGAAACCTCCAAAGCTTTCCTTTACTTCGGTTAAAAAGGTAAAATGTGATGAAGTTGTGATATAAAAGCAACTTTTCTCTTACTCAACAAAGTTATCGAAAATTATTTCAACACAGTTTTTTTTTGAAACTGAACAGACATTTCTAGACTTGCTGAAAAAATAATCCTACCTGATGGTAACCTTAATTTCAGGAGTTAGCTTCATTCTTTCATTAAAAAGATCATCGACAATTTAGTCTCCGCCAAATGACAAACGCTGTTAAAAAGTAAACACAGAAGCAAAATACACAAATATAAACAAGTTGAGGGATGGGATCGATTTCTGCAAAATCCATTTCTGTGAGAAATTTTACAGGGTATTTAAAATGGCAGTACTTTGTTTCACAAGGAAGCTGCTCCCTGTCATAGCCGTAGATCGAGAAAACTAAGCTTTGGAAACCCGCTCGAACAAAACTGAAGTGGTGCATCCACACAAAGTAGAATGGGATATCCTTCAGACGGATGGCAAAACCAAACACCGACATAAGGACAATTGTCACCGGTCCCAAAAATACTGCAATCTGAAAAAGAAAAAAACACATCCTCCTTGAGACAAACAATTTTTATGGCTGTTAAAGGTTAGCAGAAGTTAAGAGAGGAGATTAGGCATGCCATTTTATCCTTTGATTAGCTAAGGAAGCCTGATTTTAAAGCGAACTCCCATTTATGTACGAATGCAATGTTTTTAAACACAACAAGAATAACAATTAGTGATAGAGATGGTTTTTCTGCTAATTTTTTTTTTATTTTTTTAGGCTTTTCATATTCTGAGGGTTCTAATCCATCATAATTCTTTCCATTTCTAACGGATGCTTGCTAGTATGTAAAAGTGTTTGGCTAAAAGCACATTTTTCACAAAAGAAAATAATGCAATAACTTCTCCCATTCATAATGGACAGAATATAGGACAGATGCATGAATCATTCTTCTCCTGGTTCTATTCGTAGGTAGAGAAGCCACATACGAAACAAAAAGTATATTACTGTTAGATAATTTTAACCAGGATCACCTAAAACTGATGATTTTGCTGCATCATAGAAAAACTAAAATGAATAGTTTTTTATTTACAATGGCCAAAAATACTACAACTATGCCATCTACGAGACAAATTCTCGTACTTTGGAGAGAGAACACAGCAGTTTCTCATTGTCACCATAAAATTAAAAATTGGATGGAACTACACAATTGCAGAAATAAGCAACAATGAACTGAACAACTGGTCTGACAATTTCCAAAAACTTGAATATGAACCGACGAATCTCCAATTTGAAGAGGCATGAAAAATTTTAAGACCGAGGTATTTTAAGCATCTTGTATTTTACATAATACATCTTGCTCAATTTAATGAGTTTGATGTTTTCCTCCACAATTTTAATTATTTCCGCAGAGAGTTCACTGAACCATAGCCCCTGTATGAAAGATGGACCTTGAAAGATATAACATTCTAAATCATACAGAGTCAGTAAGATCAAAAATGAACTATCACTGCCAAAAAAACCTTTTTCCCAACCTCTTTTTAAGGCTATTTATTCTATGGACAGAATCTCGGTATATGTATTGACGCTATTTCCTTAACCAGACCCCCAGTCGCTCTCCTCGTGGTTCATATTTTGAGAACTCAAGTTTTCTGGAAGCATTTATGAGGGTCTTTCATTTGATGAACGATGGAAAAAGTTGCAAAGCTATTCGTAAAAATCTGTCAAGTGTTAAGTTTTAAAACACATTTTTCAGTGACTTACTGTAATAGGTAGAATTGCGCCATACAGAAACCCAACACTCTGGGCAGTAAGAGATGTAACAGTAGAGTAAACAACAAAGGAAATGAACCTATGAAGTTCTAGTGGCTGTCCAGTACAATAATACGCAGGCACATTATAGATGAGACAGCACAGCACCTGAGGGAAATAAAGGCACATTAACATTGGACGTGAAAAAACACTGAAATTTTGGAATTAATTCAAGATTGGGGTTATTGAGTTTTTAAGTTACCTCTCGAAAAGTAGTTTCGATGGCTAAAGTGCGAAATGACGTATCTCCAATGCGGTGTTTCAAAACTTCTACTCCTAGTTTATTTATTTGAGGGGAAACAAGCTAACTTTACAGCATGAAATTTTTTCTGAATATTCTACTAACAGTGGAGAAAAATTAAGGAAGTTTTCGAAAAGTTTTGATGACAAATTGACCAAAGAAAACATATAGCATGTCAGGAAGTCTGCAACATTGCAACTTAATTTTAGATTACAACGTTAAAATTGCATGACCTCCTCAACCTATTTCAACAGGGATAGTATGTCAGTCACAAAATGCCCCGGGGATAAAACCCAGAATCAAGGATCAAAATGCGTAGAATTAATTAAATAAACATTAAGAGAAAGGTGTAAGTATGTCGACCTTAAAGCTTGTGAGTTACCAATATTTTCAAACTTATGCGTTTTTAATAAAGTGAGGAAACAGAAACAGGAGTAGAGCTACTACATTTTATTACAAAAAGAAGTAGCTAATATAATGAGTGATCGTTACCTGAAATGGTAATTCCACCAAAATTGTAGCTATCATGTACGGTCCTAGCGAATACCACCTATTAATGTATTCGTGTTTCAAAACTCCCATCTCTAGAGGAACTGAAAACCAAAAAAGTATTAAATTACAACTAGAATGAGAGCAATTTGTAAGAAAGTACCGAAGTGAAAAGGAACCAGTCTTCCTTGTATTTTTTGGCTGTCTTTGTAACTTGCTTATGCTTACTTGAACGTAACAGAGTAAAACTGGTAGTTTTTAGACAAAATCTCATAAATTCACGGATCTGAATAGATGTAAAAAAATTTCATATGAAATAAAACTTCAAATAAAATCTGATGAGAATATTACGAGTAAGTTGAGAATGAGTTAGTATAAACATAGATCGAGTAACTAAACAATCAACCCATGTAGCGATTCCTAGTGGGTACGATTGAATTTCTGGTTGAAAAAATTGTAAATTTACTAAAGCTAGGAATCCTTGAAATAATTTTACAAAGCATGACAGGAAAACTCAGCAATTTTAAACTTTACGCACTTATTGCACTTTAAGAATTGTTTTATTACTTCTTAAAGCATATTTATAATAAATTTTATCGTTTATATCTTGCCTACATCAGACAGATACTGCGTTCCACAATAGCAGAGACTTTTCAAGTCCCATTTTTCATTTCAGTTTCTCCTTTCATTCATGTCAATGGTACTTCTACCTTCAGACCAGATGGAAAGACCTACTAATTTGTACATTTCCATCGTTTTTTGACCCCCCCAGGGGAACAAAAAAACAGGGGAACAGGGCTCTCGAGGAAATTGAGATACACCTCAATGTCAGAGGCGCAAAAATATTACACCCATGGAAACAATAAAAATTGTAAATAAAAAATAAACTCAAAGCTAAGCCGCAGAAGAGAGTGGATGATTTGAACTTCATTGATACGCATATGCCTCCTACAGAAAAGTTAAGTAAGAAACTTACATGATAGAAGTACAGCCATGTGACCAGTATAGACAAGGAACAGAGTGGTACCGTACAGAAAAACATAATTTCCTAGAACTGAGTCAGCCTTGCTCCCAGCATCATAGTACAGGTATCCAAATACAAAAGAAATAAATAAATGTGCTAACATTCGGAGACCAAATTGAACCTGAAAAAAAATGTATACGTGGAACATGAGCAGTGAAAATGAAGAGCTGATGATGTAAAAAGAGGAAAATAATACTTAACATATTGCACTTTACATTCAGCTCATACGCCTGACACCAATATACAGTGTTCCCATGACACTGCAGCCCACACATAGGATAACTCTGGCAAGCTGATGTCAGACACTGATATCTGCAAACTGACAGTGACAGCGTGAAAACTTGTGTCTTAACACTTTTTGACCCAACTTAGAGAGTTTTTTCAACCATCCACTCAAGTTTAACCGTCTTTTTTGCATGAATTTGCAGCGCCACAAAAAAAAATGTAAGATCAGAACTTGTAAACAGTAGATGTGTTGTGAACAAAAAGACAATGCAAACATACAAAACCAGTGCCTAAACTTGCCTATAAAAAGTTTATTTGATTTAATCGTAAAACTTTCATGACTTCATAAAGTCTTTACTGCATCTTTGAAATTTGTTTCTTTCCTCTTGAATATAAACAACTAAATAAAGTACTTAAAGTAAAAGACAAATACTATTAATTACTGTACTTGATAAAAAATAAAATCCATGAAAAAAGAAATTCTCATCAGAAAAAATACATAACGTAGGATATTAAAAATACTTACAGTATTTCTCCTCAAGGTTATAATATTCCTGCACAATAGTCGATAGGTTTGAGCCCACAGAGGTGGAGGACTAGGCTGTTTTTTACAAAATTCTAGGACATCTGTTGTCTTCTGCTGATGTTTCCTTAAAACGGTCATTCGCAAACCTGTGGAAAAGAGGAGAAACTTCAATATTTTGATACAAAGTACCTGCATTGGTAATGATTGTTTTTGAGATTGACCATTCTCAAAGAGTTGCAGATGTGCCGAAGACTACTCCCCCCCCCCTTTTTCAGGTGGTAAGTAAAAAAAAAAGGATATTTCTAATTGATTTCTACTAAATTGTTCTGATTCCTCATAAATGTAGATAAAAAATTCCGTTGTATAAACACTGTTGATTGATTTTAAGATTGATAAAAAGCTAGACACTTTTTGCAATACGTAAATAGACATACTACTTTATCAAAATAAGCAACTCATGACATAAATGGATCTCATTGCTCCTTTTTGTACTTTTAAAAAAGTCATTGATTAACCAAGAATGTGTTCATAAAGCTTTGCTTGATGACGGATGATTGAAAAGAATTATAGAAGAGTGAGAATGACAAAACAGATGGATACTATAAAACAGTAGACAAGAAAATGGGGTAAAATTTAAAAAAAAAAATAATAAAAATAGATAATTAAATATAAAAAATATAACATATTTGCTTTCAAAAAAATACAACAAAATTAAAAATGAATGTAAAAATAAAAAAATAAAAAAAAACATAAAAAAGATACAAAAGAGGATACTTTCTTTTACAAAATGAAACATTGCTAGGCGAAAAAAAATAGATGAATAGATAAAACACACGTTTAAAAGAGAGGCAAATGGATAGTTCTCAAATGGAAGAAATATATATTAAAAAAACGGATGGAAAGTGCGAAAGAAAAGACAGAGACTGACAAGTATGTAAAACTGATTAAGAATATTTGACACTTATATGTTGACGGAGGATAGTGGCATTTTATGGGCTATGTTTTTTTTTCAAATACTATAGTATTTCTCAATAGGAATGGAACACACATGCTGATAAAGCTATTTGTTGAAAGAACAACCATTTTACTAAAATCTCACTAAAATAATATTGAAGAAACTTTAGGTACTTTGAAAGCTAAGTAAAATTAAACCACAGCAACACTGCAAGTGTAAGGAACAAAACGGAGCAGATAAACCGCCAAAAAATCATTAATTTAATAATATTTTGGGGAACTAATAATGATATTCAACAGTCCAAATTATGAAACACACAGCCTTACTGCTGCAGTTTTAATATAGAGCTGATATTATTTAAATTATTAGTGACTGAGAACTTGAAACAAGAAAGATAAATTAATTTTATTTCTTAGAATAAAGTTTCTTGGAGCTCTTATCAAAATTACAAATATTGCCTTAAACTTTGAATGACCCAGATACTTTAATTACGGGCATAAAATTATAGAGCAGCTTTTTTTGGATGATCAACAGAAAATGTTTCTTTCTGCAAAGTGAAAAAAATGAGCTGTAGGGTAAAGCTTCAGAAAAAGGAATTGGCATTGGAAGAAAATAATGTGAAAGAGAGAATTTAAGTAAAATAATGAATGCAAATTTAAATAAATATATTAGAACCTGCTTTTGATTTTTAATTTCCAAAATAATACTTGATAATTAATAATAAAATTTATAATCGTGCAGCTAAAACAAAACTTAAAGCCTTGACACAATACAAAAAAAAAAATCACAACAATCAATCAGAAAATAAAATTAAAAATCGACGGTGAAATAAAAACAAAAACGCAAACAGGGAAAAACTTTCTTTGATGCAACACTCCAAAACAATTAACATTCACTTTGAATTTAAACAGTCTTACCCTTTTCTTTCCTTTTTTTGGTATGACTTGTTGATGGATCGTCTAGAAATCAATTATTTATGTAATGAAGTATTATTATCAGACGTAAAAAAATTGAATCCAATCAATAAACAAAAATGAGAATTTCAGCTCAAAAAAAAGTACTGCTGTAGATACTCATAAAAAAAATGATCACATAGGTTCCTTAGTTCCGACTGAATGGTGTTTTACCATCTTTTCCAATTCTGATTTAAACAAAGAATACAAAAAAAACTATTGGCACTAGGATTTTGCTTAGAGCAAGCTAGTTGATTAAAAAACATGTCTTACTCCTGACATCTTGTCAAAAGGGAACATTTTTCTGATGGCAATCAGAAATAAAATAGTTCCAAATTTTTACATGATGGAGCTGTGTAATTACAATATGATAATGGTGGCAGAGTTAAAGAAAGTCTAGCAGATGAAATTATTGCATAGATGCAACTGCTGATAGATTGCTTACAACTTAGATGAGTTTCAATTCTTAAAAACTTCTCTAAATTCTGGAAAACACTTTGGATGGTCATTCGTAGCCATCCACTCAAATAAGATATATTCAATGGTTGGCCTCTAGCCTCCTGCTTGATGACCTCATGATAACATGGGAGGCACCTTGTATCGGGACAAAGTTTTGAGTAAAATACTTCGGATGATGCAACATTTGATTTATACAATTATTTGAGGCAGAAAGAAGTTTGATTGGTAAAAATAAGATACCCACCATCTTGAGAAGTTATTATTTCATCTGCTCTTTCTGACCGATACTGAGATGAGGCACTTTGCACCAATGCTCTATGATCGGCTCCATATTCTCCCATTCCAACATCAATCACTGGAAATGAAAATCATAAGCACAAATTAGCAATAGAACAAATCTGAGATGCAGGCGCGCACCGTGCTGTGCATGCAATGCGTGAAGTATTTTCACAGTCTTGTAGGCGCTAGTGCGTTTCGCGTCGACAGCACTGTTGGGCGCAATGTGTGAAGTATTCCCACTGTCTTGCAGGCGCTAGTGTAAGTTTAACACAGCGCCGCGCCGGTTGGCCGCACGGTGTTTGGCACGATTATTCGAACTCGCATTAGAATAATTGTGGTAATCAATAATAGGGCTGAAAAAGCCCAAGTGGTGTTTGGACACCGCGTGAGCATTTCAAATTTTACAAAATGACATTTCAATAATACTCATTTGTTTTCTTTGAAAAATATCACAGCAGCATATATTTGAAACTTTGCAATCAGGAAACAAGTTTTCCGATTTGGTACAGTTGAACTTAATCCATTATAAGTATTTGTTTGATTCATTTTACTGTACTTTGTCATAAATGCAAAAGACACTGCTATTCCAGTTTTTTCTAGACCTGCAGTTAAATATTCAGACTTACTATGCTTCAAGACATGACATCAATATTCTGCTTGTTGCCGAACTTTCCTGTTCTTCCTGACCTGCGGACACCTTGTAAACACTCATTTAGGAATTATTATAGGTACATTTAAAAATGAATTAAACTTACAGAAATCAGCTGGGTTGTGATAAGGAGGACAACGTAGATCAAGCTTAGAGAAGTAAGTGACTAGATCCTTCGTGCTACCTTGGTATATACATTCTCCATTGGCAACACCATACAAATGATCAAATTTCTCAAAAAGAAGAGCTGTTGGCTGATGAATGGTGCAAATAATTGTGCGCCCTTGCCTCGACAACTCTTTCAGTAGTCGAACACACTGAAGACATGATGTGCTGTCTAGACCCCTGGAACAAAAACCAACAACAAATGAGCTTGTAAATACTTCAGGATGAAAAAGACCGATGAACCAAGAATCCCTTCAATGTATGGGGAAATAATTTTTGAATTATGAATGAAATTATTTGAGGCTGCCACAAAGAAATCATTGCTAAAAGCATTGGGTACACTTCGGCACTGATAAAATTTCATACTTTCTTTATGCGATACTATACAGATTATTCAAGCATAAGCAGCTTTTGACATGGTACTTATGTTGTTTCTTAAAAATGATGAACTAAGAGACAAACGTTTGAACTCATCATCACTGTTTGTACATCGAAAGCTGAAGTCAAAAAATGTATACACACTTCAGATTACAGTATAGTAGGTCTGAGACCATGTCTCATCTTTTTAAAGGAAAACGAACCAACATTTTCAATTAAAATTTTCTGCGAAATTTATTTACCTACTTACTTTTAAAATCACACAAATTTGCAAGGAAAAGGTTTATTAGTTTCCCTTGAAAAAAATGAATAAAGATTCATGAATATTTCCATTGAGATACTTATTTTTTACTTTTAATCATCAATACAGATAAACGGCTAGATCCGCATACCTTTATTTAGAACCATCACTGGCAGGGTCTCAATAATTACCATTTTTTTCCTTTCTTCTTTTCTTTTCTTAAGTGAAGCAAAGTCATAACCTTGATTGGTAACTGAGAAAAACTACGTACTTAATTTAGTAAAATTTGATAAAAGACGAAGGCTAAAGATTTCAATTACTGGCATGAAGAAAATGAAAAAGGCGCAGTTATTAATTTTGAGAATACCTTGAACTAGTGAGAATGCGTTATTAAATGTTCAGGTCAATAACATGAGGGTCAGATAAATAATGTCAAGAAAAATTAAATTAATGAAGAGAAGGGAAGAGATAAAAATCTATCAGTGCTTATTGGAACTTTACCAAAAGCTAATGATAGTATATTGACTGATAATTCCTGAGAAAGTGGGTACTTAACATTTAATTCTAATGGATTGATTCTAAAATTCTTTGAGATGGATACTTACGATGTAGGCTCATCCAAGAAAATAATTGGTGGATTTGTTATTAACTCGAGCGCCACTGACAACCGCTTTTTCTGACCACCTGACAGACACTTTGTCTTCGTATTAGCATGATTTGTAAGACCTAATATTTCTAGTAATTCAATAACCTGCAAGAGAGAGATTGTATTAGCACATGTAGAATTTGAATCCAAATTAGAAGAACTATTAGAGAACTAAAAAAACTATACGGATCCTCAGAGTGAAAAAAAATAATTAAGAAAAAGGACAAGTCCACAGGAAGAAGTTCAAAACTTGGCTTTGGATTTTTACCTTTTTATCATTTTAGGTGCTATTATATAATTCAATTCATGATCTTTCTTTGAGGAACACCATTCATAATGGCATCAAATTTTCTCTTTTAAAAATTATTGCATTGCATGGCTTGTAAAAAATCGGCAATCATTCAAAAGCCAAAAGCTAATATCCAAAAGCCAAAAGCCTTTTGTTGTTTAAGTATCATATGAGTGTGCTCCCACCTTTATTTGTAATTAGTTAGATCCTCTGTACATGGATAAGGCAAGACTAACAATAAGGCAAGAATAATCATTCACGTCAAGTTGTATGTTATTATGCATAGAGAAAAAAAAGGAGGTGTTTGCATTTTGGGCATCTTGGAATTTTTTTGATGATTTGATGACGTAGGTCAGTACAGCAACGTTTATCCTGTCGATTTTCTTGGAAATGGTGTAATTTAAGGAAAAAAGTCATTATATAAAAAGTGCTTGAAATTATATCATGAGTTGATTTAAGCAGAAAAATGGGACATTATGGTCCGTTTTTCATACTTTGAATTCCGGATTTCGTTGGCCAGGTTGTACCGACCTACGTCATACCTAGGGTAAACAAACCTCAAGATGCAAACACCTCCTTTTTTTTCTCTGTGGTTATTATGTTCTTCTCAGAATTTGAACTTCTATTTAGAATAGCATTACCTGCTGGAAATTAATTCTTCTCCACCTCTGAATCCTATTTATGCATAAAGAGCAAGACTAGTAGAGAGATAATCTCTTTTAAAAAATCATGAATAATTGGTTGCCACTACTACTACAACTTGGATCTTTTGAGTCAATTTTTGGCCTTTTAATAATGGCACTATCCGTTTTCAGCAGGATTTTTTGGTTAAATCATGAATCCAAAAACCTTAAAAGAGTGCAATAATTCAAATACCTGATACATTTTCTGTTCATATGATACGTTAATTCCTAGTTTTAAGTGAGCTGCAATCATCATCGATTCTTGAACAGTCAACCTTGGCCGTAGATAATCATCCTGCTGGATGTAGCATGAGAGACGAAGGAAATGCTCCATATTTTCAGGAGTTCTGAGTCTGCCATTGTACATCACCGAGCCTTGACTCCCTTTAATCCTGTGAAAATATGCAAATTTAAATTATATGTTCCAGCATTTACTCTTCATATCACATTTGACTTTTTTTTTCTTTCTTTGTTTTTAGGGTAGAGTAATCGGAATTTCGTCTTGAATTTTTTCTGACCAATCCTCGGTTCAGAGAAGCACTATGTAAAAAATTCGAGTGTAAGTTCTTACTGAGCATAACCCTGGTAAAAATTGGCGATAAGAGCTGCGATTCAAAATACCATCGGAATTCTTATAGCCGGCTAAAGAAGGCTACAGAAAATCATATAGCTGGCTGTAGAATGCGGAGAAAATCATACGGCCGGGCTGTAGGTACGAAGCGATAATAAATTATGCAGCCGGGCTATAGTTCCTATCGCCGGGCTTTACACTTTATCGCCTGGCTGTTGCTTTTTCGCCATCGATTATAAGAGGCTATAAGAAATTGTGTAGAAATTCGTGTGCTTTGGAAATCATTAAGTTTGTTACGGAACCACCTTAATATTTACAAAACACACATTATATTTTCCTTTAATACATATTTTTTTTCATCAATTAAAATGAGAATAATCCATTCAGGATATGCAAACATTTTAAAATCATGAGTTGAATAACGCTGACTCCGCCAGATTGAATATTAGAGCCTAATAACACAAAGCGGAGCGGCGACGCACTGGCGCCTACAAACCTAACAGGGATACTTCACGCATTGCGCAACGCGTGAAGTATCCCTGTTAGGTTTGTAGGCGTTTCGCGCTGGCTGCCCGCCTGCCACGGCGCTTGAAGCAACTATTTCACACCAGAGGTATTGCACAGTATCATACGAAACTGAAGGCGCTCTAATATATTAGTAATGGCAGGCATCCATCAAAAGTACGGAGCTTTCCTCGCAAAATAAATCAAGATACCACGGCCCAAAAAGAGAGCAGTATTCCAAAAACTCACCAAGTCCAAGCATCCGTAATTAGTAACGTTTCGCATAAACATTATCGTCTGGCTGTTGCTTAATCGCCATCGGCTATAAAAGGCTTTAAGAAATTGTGTAGCCGGCTATAGAAGATATTGAAAATCTTACAGCCGGCTGTAGGTCCATGGTATTTTGGAACACAGATTCTACTGCCAATTTTTACCAGGGAATTTCTTATTTTTCTGGGTTCTTTGCATCCACTCATAAAGCTGGACTTTGGGTTTGCGTTTCTTAGCTGTGGGACTTTGACTTGCATTACATTGAGCCGTTTGAATATACCCACTCACCCACTGCCCTTAGAATTCTCAAGACTAAAATAGTTAAAAAGAGTCAAAACTTACTTGTAACCGGCTAAAACATTGAGCAGAGTGCTTTTGCCAGCGCCAGAAGGGCCCATTATAGCCGTCAGCTCTCCAGCTCTGAATTCACCACTAATTCCGTGGAGGATAGTTTTTTTGGCTGAGAACAAAAATAATTAAAATTTCGTTAGTGGCCACTTTAAAAAGATTACAAAATAATCAATAGAATACTTTCTGATGAGAAAATAACTAAATTGAGATCATAGTAAATTGAAAAATCCAAAGAAGAGGACATCAGAGGTCGAAGTATTAAAATCGAAAATTGCGGATGGTACGCTGATGGAACCTTATGGAGACATGTGAATAGAATTAGAATGTCCCCAGGTGGAGTTTGACTTCACCTACTAACTGCGAGAAGATATTTACGAACAATAAAAAACCAGACCACCAGAAGACACAAATCCGCGAATATGTATCTAATGCAGCTAAGTATGTTTTCTGGCCTATCTTGGAAATTGAAGGCGGAATGCAAATTAGCAAAACCTACATAACTACAGTTCTCCCGTCATAATTCTGCTTTCCATTGGTGCAGCTAGACCATTTATCTAAGAGGGGCGGGGGCCTGCCCCCCTCCCCACTAAAAAAATGAGTATCCTCCTTGACTCCACCCACCGGGGGGGGGGGGGGGGGGGGGGGGGGGCTTTCTATAAACTTTACCGAACTTGGACTGTGGAGCGGTGATCTTAGCTCCTTTTCAGTTTGCCTTCATTTTCAGAGTAGACAACTCAACCTCCCATGTGGCCAAATAGAGGTGTCGCCCTCGGAAGTCACCATCGATCGAGGAAGAAAGCGAAAATAAGACTTAACCGAGCGCGGAGTGGTGACTTTACCTCACTGTCGATTCGCCTTCAATTTTCAGTGTAGGCAACATGGTCTCACACACGGCCGAATAGTGGTATCGCACTTACAATTGAATATCACGATCCATTGAGGGAGAAAGCGGGAATAGACTTCACCTATATAGCGTCTCATAATCCCTTTCATGTCAACTCTATTTCTCCACAGCTTCGGCAATAAAAGTCACTATGTGCGCTTGTCTCGATAGCCACCAACAGAAGTTTCCAGTTCATGTAAACAAATTTAATCCAATGTGAAAAATTCTGCTCTTATTGTCAAAATTTGAAGCCGAAATTGCAGTCAACTGATTCGATTTCAACTTCTCAAGGCCCCGGTCGAAATCTGGAGCACGGTTTTCGATGATGACATGATGTTCATCGCGTTCAACACGATGTTCGTTCCGTCCTATACTCGCAATACTTTTCTGTGGCGCTTAGTTCCGTTTGACAGAATGCGCTATACGGGATTCTAAAATCCTCAAAAGGAACTTAAACTGGCGGTTAGTTCCGTTTAACAGAAATACGTCCAACTCTGACTGTTATCACTTAAAAAGTGCACATGTGTTTTAGATGGTTATAGTATAGGGCGGCTATAGGCTATGCACCCTGACCGCTTCGCGGCCCAACCCCCCGAAGAGCTTCGCGCCTCACGCATAATTTATCTCGCATTATTCTCTTAGAGACATTAAACTCTTTTTTATTGTTAATTAACCCTGATACAAAAGGTAAAAGATTATCATCTTTACTTAAATTAAATTTTTATAATTTTTTTTGGCTATATTTAATTATATTTTTTAGAAATTTAATTTTAATTAATTTTTAACTTTTAATTAGTTAATAAATACTAGTGAGATAAGTTGATTATAATAAAGACAAAGATAATTAGTTTAATCATTTTATCAGTGTAATTGATATACTTTAATTTAGTTATTTGTCTTGTTAAAGATTAGATTTTTTAATCTAACTTTAATTTGACAAATTCAATTATGCGACACAAATTGCGATTCACAATTATTCTTTAATTTGACAAACTCATACAATTTTATATAATAAGAGTATGATATGCTCCAAAGTTTAGTTCATGTAATCGTTCGTTTATCCTCTGCCACCTAAGTGCACTGAGGAGTGTAAAGAAAAAAAAGAATCCAAAAAGTTTGGAATAAGACGGACTGATAAAATCAAGGCCGCTATTCATAATCTCCCCCAAAAATACCCTTAATTAACATTCAGGTTTCAATGTAAAGTCTTATCACATTGCTTTTAAGAAGTGATCGATCACGACTCACGAGACCTATCCATGACCTACACCAATCAGCCACCAAAATAGAAAACGCTTTGTTCAAAGCTAAATGAATTCGTTCCGCCACTTACGAAGGAATTCAACGTGTTAATTGGGGGTTCGTCGAGGGAACTCATCCAGTGGCGAGGCGTGAATGATCGATTATCGATATTTCCCCATTTGAAGCTATAGTAAAGAATCGAATTCCGGTGTTCGCTTTGTTTATCGATCCTTTTTATTAGGTTCAAATGGTAGACCAATCGATATATCGCAAAGCACGCCATGCCACTGAACTCATCCTTTCACTCGTGTGATTGAACTTCTTCATGGTCGTTGATATGATTGGAGGAGATGACGTCTGAATTTTTGATAGGATTTATTCAAGGTTATAAGACGGAGGGCTCGTTATTTTTAGCAATTCAACTTGTTAAAATTTTGCAAATTTTCTGTGGCTGAAATTTAAAAAAAGTTGTGTTTTTTCCCCCATCATTACACGGAGAAAAAAAACTCGTGCGTGGGACCCGAAGTTTAGGTCATATGGATCTCTGAAGTTTTCAGATTGAGCATCTGAACACTTTAGGTCTAGCTGCCGAAGTTCGGATCATACATCTGAAACTTTAGTTCTTACATCTGAAGTACTTCGGTTCTCACATCCGAAGTACTTCGGTTCTCACATCTGAAGTACTTCAGATGAAAGAACTGAAGTTTCAGATGTATGATCCGAACTTCGGCAGCTAGACCTAAAGTGTTAAGATGCTCAATCTTAAAACTTCAGAGATCCTTATGACCTGAACTTCGGGTCCCACGTACGAGTTTTTTTTCTCTGTGTATATTTCAGATACCTGACTTTCTTTGCGCCGTTTCTGCTCTAAAAAGTGACAGAACAAAGGTTTACGGTGTAATTGCCCTATCAGAGATTAGGCTCACACACATAGCAAATAAGAATTATGAGTTGGTTGACTGGTTGCTTACTTGGGAAATACGTTTCTTTGGAGTTGCCATAACGAAATAAGGTCATTAAAATCTTAAAAAAGAAATCAATACAGAGAGAAGGAAGGTACAATAATAAGTCGAACAAAAGGGGAGAAAAGAGGGAGAGAAAAAGGGGGGATTTGCGAAAATGAACGAAGACTAGGAATGAATAAATCAAATTTCGAAATTAATTTGTTTGAAAAGTAAGGAGATTTACGTACATTTTTAGTAAATGAGCGTACGGATTTCTGGATTAACCTAAGAAAACTTCAACTGTAAAATTGCAGGAACTCATATCATCGGCGAAAATGCGAAACCACGTATCTCCGTTGTGGTGTTTCAAAATTTCCGCTCCTATTTTCTTTTTTCGAAGAGAAACAAGCAGTGGCGTGGCTTGAATTGCGATATATCGATTGTTATGTCATTTAAACCTATGGTTAAGAATCGATTATAAAGGTGTTCGCTGCGAACACCCTGTTTATCGATCCTTTTCCATAGGTTTAAATGGCATGACAATCGATAAATCGCAAAGCACGCCACGCCACTGGAAACAAGTGACTTCATACCTTGCAATCTATGCAGAATACTTTACTGACAGAGAAGAAAAATCAAGGAGGTATTCAAGAAATTCCGTTGAATGATTTTCTTTAGAAAAATTGAAGTATGACAGAGAGTCTGCGACATTTCAAAAAGCCATACGTAGTTTCGCACTTTGGCCATCAAAATCTCGTTTGCAACACTTCAAAATTTCCATTATAATTTTGTTTTTTTCAAAGGAATACGTATTAACCAATGCTGTTGCTCCGGATTTTCATTTAATAACTTGTCATCCGGAGAGGAAAATTCGGATAATTTTCCTGTTTTAAAATTAAAGCATGACAGAAACTACGCAACGATGCAAACCGAGAATCGCGTACCTACAATTTCACCGTCAATCTGTGAGAAAATAATGAGAGCCAATTAAATTCTGTTTAAAGAAAAACTGTCTCTGTTTCCATCGCTAAACCAAAAAAATAAACCAAATAAGCACACGGAAAAAATTAAATTGCTGATTTAACAATGCAATTGCTAGAAAAAAGTGACTGCAATGTTTCAATGTAGATTTTATAACAAAAAAATGCTACATTAACCACCCCTGTGGTTAAATTGGCTTACAATAGTGGTTTTTTATACGGTGGTAATATCTACGTTGAGACATTGCAGTCACTTTTTTTTAGCAATTGAATTGTTCAATCAGCAATTTAATTTTTTCCGTGTACGCGATGAACGGAGTGAATATTTAATCACCCTCCGTGACTGAGAAGCGAAAGCTCAAAGGTTCGGCGAACTCGAAATTAATTTGTAGCCGTTGTATGCTAATTGAACTTCCTAATTACTACTTTCCGCTGATTTTGGAGAATTCTTCATTTTTTATCCCTGGAAACTAGATAATTTTCCCTCCTCTACGTCAAATTTTATCACGAACTGAACTACCACTGCAGTACACGACCGATTGACCTATTTCACTCTGCTACGCATATTCACTTCCTTGGTGTGGACGCAAATATGCACTGTATAAAAAGCCGCGGCTACCTCTCTAAAAAATGAGATACAAAAAATGAATAGCTGCGTATGAATATGAAATTTGTGAAAAGAAAACGGTGCCTAATTTCAGCAACACCTGATGGCACTTAAGAAGTTCTAATGTTCCATTTTTCAATACAGCATCCAAAACTATGAGAGGACGTTTTATTATGGCCATTTCCGAGCACATAGAATGGTTTGTGTGGCGTATACTACTGTGCTACGGAAAAACACCGTGTAAGCCTTCCGAAATTGTCTTTCCTTTGATAAAAATCAATTTTTTTAGGGAACTTGTGAATATTTTTCTTCCGTTGGACCAGTAGACAGGGTACGAATCTAAGAATTCTGATACATGTTTCTTGATCAGAATTTCACATAGAACACGATTCGTGCCGTTAAATTACTATAAGACATGTTTACGTTTTTAGTTCACATTGGGTTGGGGAATTTGAAATTCGCCACTCACAAGAAAAAAAACAATAATCTACTTGAATCAAATCAAGCAATGCAGCGATATTGGCAGGCTTCTTGATTGATTTGTCCTTCTGCCCTGCCGTGTGCTGTTCGAAGAGTTCAAAATAGACAACAACTGAGCCGAAGTACTGATATTGGGATTTCCACATTTTCATACCGCAGCGATTGTTATACGGTAACGTTTAGTACGCAATTTGACTCACGTATAGACTTTTTTATGAGCGGGGGGTTTAAATGTGAGCAATCAAGAAACATTAAATATCTTCTTAGAAATTAAAATCAGGAATTTTCGATGCGCGAGTCGTGCTCCACGTGAAATTCTGATTACGATACATAAATCAGAATGCGTATATTCGTACCTAGTTATGTACCAAATTTTCAAGAGAAAATCCTCATCCCTATCTTAAAAAAATAAAATTTTATCGGATGAAATTCGGCAACAATCGAATGAAGATACGGCGTTTTTCCTTAGCAGGGCAGCGAAGTGGTAGTAGACGCTCCATATGATAGATGCCAGAAGCATACGTGTAATAGTAGCCTGGCCGCTAAAATGCTAATGTCAAAGTCAAGGCACACCGCCATGCCGCAGCTTGCTCCCTCAGGTGTTGCAATAATACATATGCAACACCTATGGGTATTCAGCTCGCTGTACGCATGCATGTTGCGTCACTCGGAATTTAGTTGGTCCCCTCATCGGGGACTTAGATGGGAGGCTGCACCTCGCTCAAAAAACTAATATACATTATCGCTATCTTACGTCATGTCGGCACTGTTCTGACGTAAGGACGTATTTCTATTCTCACATGAGCCCTGGGAAACATAGAGTTACACGGGAAACAGGGTTCACGTGGAAAAGAGAGATACGCCCTTACTTTAGAGGAGCGACGGCTTGCGGATTACCTACATTTTGCAGAGGAGAACAACTATTATCTCGCAATTTATCGATCTTTCATTTTTGGCTTGCTCTTAAAAGGGTTTCGGGTGATTTTTACGCCAAGTGATGCATTAACGCCTCCAAGTTGTAGTATGTATCGTAACCTTCCGGCGACGTTTGAAAATGTCCGCCGCCATTTTATTTTTTTTACAGAAAAAATGTTCAACGAAGCTGTCCGAGAATTTCGCTGAATTTTCTTTGTGGTGCCGATAAAATTCAGTGAAATTTTCAGACAAATTCAACCGACAATTTCTCTGTGAAAAAATAAAAAGGCGGAGAAAATTTAGGAACGTTGCATAGCGCTTGTGATACTTTGGCCGGAAAGTGACGATATAGTAAAGTAATTTCATGATATTTTTTAACGGTCTTTATGCCTGACTCCTTCGCACTTTATAATATTTTTTTTTTTTTTTTTTTTTTTTTTTTTTTTTTTTTTTTTTTTTTTTTTTTTTTTTTTTTTTTAACAAGTTAGAAAAATCTTTGAAATTGAATTTCAGAGGAGTTTTTATTTTTTAAGGGAATTTTTTTGGAGCCTATTACGATGAAGAGGTTGCAAGTCAGTCTTACCTGTCTCATCAGACGGATCATCAGAAAGAGTTTTTCGAGCTATCGGTGAAGCAATGAGGAAAAGTCAGGAAGATGAAAGTGTATGACGTGCGTGAGAGAAGCCCATAAAAAATAAATAAATAAGTAAATAATCATCTTTTGCCGGTTGTGAATGATAATTGTTTCATGATTGGAAGAATTAACGCAATTAAACGATTTTTTAAAACAACGTGCGAGCATTAACTGTTGATTGAACTGACTGTCGCGTGCTCATAGTTAACCAGACATCCTTGTAGTATCGAAACTGCAGTATCTAACGGTGTTACTTAATACTCGGTAGTTCAAGGAGCTCATTTACTACAAAATGTATCGTGTTTTTCCCATTATTTTAACGAGAAAACGTAAATTGTACTACCTTGTCGCGGTTCATTAACGTATCATCTGAGAGGGGGAAAAACAGGTCAACCTCATCAGCTCTCCGACGTTTTGCGTATAATTTGAATTGATCATGAACGTTAGTATACTTTTTTGACTCAGTTAAGTTCCAAATTTTACTTATAAAACTGTTTCACGTAGATTGTTGAGTGCTGAAGAGAGAATAATGTGTGAGAAAACGATTTGATTGAAACCTTTCCGTCTAATTGAAATAGCCAGTAATTTAACTCAAAAGAGAAAAAATTACCCAGATAATTTTAGCGTTTCCCTAATTATGCTTTCCCTTTGCAGCTTTTGCAGCAGTCTTGATTTCTCTTATTCGCCAAAAGCGTAAACCGGCAGAATGTTGTCTTTTCGAGGTCTCGCTTGTCAAAAATTAGGAAAATTTATGGCTTGCTCTTGGAAAATTTTTGGAATTTTTTTTGAAAACTTCTGCTGACGGTCGGAATCTCGCAAAGTGCACAATTATGTGCATGATTGCCAAACTGTTAATTGCGAATCTGATTTTGCTCACCGTTACGGATATTAACTGGTACGTTTATTTTGAGCTCGCGTTGACGGCTGGGGTGCTAGAGCGCATTACGCTGGTTTACGGAGCTCCGCCTATACTCCACCATGATGCCAGTTTATAACTGAAATTGCTCCATCTACACATCTTACTTCCTGAGTAATATTCTTAACCCTTTAATTTGGCAACATAGCATAATCAGCTCAGTCAAGCCACGGCTCGAGTAATTAACGGGTTAATAAGAAATGAGCGTATTTATGCTAAAAGGAAGTATTTACAAATGAATTAAAGCAAAGGGAACGAAGTCACAAGCAAGTCCTATGCGTAAATATTCTTTTTCATCCATGCATTTGTGTTTAGTTCTTTTTGGCTTAAAAATACCTTTAATTACAAGAAAAAATTGCGCGATCCACAACAGACAAGCCATGTCGTCTTTTAAATTGAAGACAAACGTAGTTTCTGCGATTTTAATTTTTTTGACTCGCTGTAATCCGTCACGTAAAAACAACGGCCGGTTTGAAAGGGAGAAGGGGGGGGGGTATAAATTACTGAAAAAAAAATTTCTTAAGTTATTATTTTAACTTAAAGCGTCGTTTCTTGTCGACAAAATTTGGTTTTTTTATTAATTAAATCCGCGCGGATTTAACTTAAAGTTAGTTTTTTTAATTTAAACTTGACGATAGCAAAATAACGTTACTTCAACTCAAAATAACTGACTTAAATTTAAATCCGCACGGATTGAACTTAAAAAAAACCCAAATTTTGTCGACAGGAAACGACGCTTTAAGATATAATAATATCTGAAGAAAATCGTTTTCAGTAATGGCGACACGCAAAGCTCCCTCTAATTCGTTTAAGTTTCTCATAAACATGCGTACCTATTCCAAAGGGTACCTATCTGCCTGATGATCTCTGGGAGGATAGGGGGCAATGGCGATTGGGTGTCGCAGAGCGCGAGGCGGCGCTATAAAAGCGGCTTTATGTATGTACCTGTTCCTGGGGTCTCGAGAAGCTTCGGCATGTAAGTAATTTAATTATACATAAAAATGAATAGCATCGTGGTTTGTCTTGAACTTAATTTTATTTTAATTTAAAAAATAAATACAAAAATAAATATAAATAAATATATATAAATATAAATACAAAAAAGAGTAAGTTTCAAGTGAGTTTTTCCTCCAGCGTCAACGTGAAATCAATTTGCCAGTTTCCAGACCAGTAGCGTGGCGTGATTTGCGATATATCGCTTGGTCTGTTATATAAATCTGTGGATAAGGATCGATAGATAGGGTGTTCGCAACGAACACCTTAATAATCGATTCTTTACCATAGCTTCAAATAGGAAAATATCGATATCCATCGAAGCACGCCACGCCACTGTTCCAGACCGCAATAAACAAACCTTAAACCTTTTTCTCCATCTATAAATCGAGAGACAACGTTAAGACTGCATCGTGGTTTCAAAATTATTCAATTTTCCGGATACACGATGGAAACGAAGGTGTTTTTCCAGCGGGACAACACCTCATAGTCACGGGAGCGAATCAGCTTCCCTCGCGTCTGTTTAATTACCATCACGAAATAGCTCCCAACTAAATCGCAAGAAATGAGAAAACGCTCATTGTGTAATCGTCACAGTAGAACAAACCTTGCAGCCGAGCATCCAGCAAAGCATTGCATTTCTGCCGTGCTTGGAAAAAACGTCGTATGAGCCTTCAGACGTTGCCAAATTTCCTACGACCAATCACGAATTTTCGAGAGAATTTGTGATTACTTTTTTTGTGATTTTTCAAAGAATTTGGTTTGAAATTTGATCCAAAAGGTCTGAAGATTTCAAGGAAAAGTATCCATAACTTTCTTTAAAAATACATATTTTCTGAGAGGAAATTTGGCAATATTCGAATGTTCATACGTCGTTTTTCGTTAGCACGGCAGATTTCCAGCTCGCAACAGGAACCAAGCGCATTCAAGGAGAAAAAAGGGATTCCAGGAGTAAAAATTTCCTCATAAAGTATTATTTTTTAGTGCACCAATACAAAAAAACATTAACTTTCTTCTAGTGACGTAATTTCGGGTAAGGCTGGAGAGGTCGGGCAGAAGCTAAAATTGTCTTGAATGAGGAGGAAAATCTCACCCACAAAAAGCAAAACCCGTTTGCCTTTGATTTTCATTTTTTCCACACATTTTTCAATATCTTTCATATTTTTCTGAAATTTCATAAAATATTTCACATACAATTTGAAGATTTAGTTTTTCACGTAAACCTGCACCCCTGTGTGGAACACAGTACTTCGGCTCATATGATCAACTTTTATCTTACTGTTAGTATGCCAAAACGCAGAGATGAGTATATTGCTGCTCGAAAAAAAATGCTTGATCTGCGGAAGTTACTCGTCAGTTACATTTCTTGGATAATTAGTACGGCGTCTTCAGGATATTTTGTCTCTTTGTCAGTGTCTATCATCGCTGGTATGTTTTCCTTCTTCCGACTGATTTTATTCACCTAGTTAATCTTAAGGAAACATTTCCTTAGAATTTACACTTTTCAAAGGTTGATATGTGTTTAATCCACCTTTTAATCCAAATGTCCTCTTGGAATTTTAATCATCGGTTTGAAGTGTGACAGGCCACAGGCGTCGACCTTCATTCCTAAAAGGCATACCTAAAGTTCGGTATACTTCTTTCAAGTTTTACTGTATGGTCGCGTTAAATTTCAGAGAAGATAAGTGTTGGTGCCTACTTAAAAATGCTTACTCGCGCTCCTTAATATATTCTGTTTTACTAGTTAACATAGCACAGTGTGCGATTTTTATTAAGATATTTCGCTCCAGATGAGATTGATGGGTAATTCTTGACACTTTTTTCTCCAACACACTGGAAAGTTCAACGTGGAATTTTGTTTGTTCAACTTAAAAAATAACACTAGATGTCAAAAAGAAACAAAATTCCAGGTCAAACTATTAAATGTGTTTAGGAAAAAAGTGTCATGTATTACCCACCAATCTTATCACAAAAATCTGGAGAGTAGATTTCTGAAATCTCCGACGCATAAATTTGTCCTCGTTTTCGAGATGTTTTCGATGGAAAATGAGCCCCGTGTTATTTTCCATATGGGCTCCAGAAAGTGGGCACCAGGCGGGTCAGTCAATTAGAGACGACTCGTTAAAGTGGAGGGTGCCAATCGACCCGCCAATCAAATTCGGGCTCTTGATGTCTCGATGGATGGCAAGACAGGGTATTCCTCCCGTTTTCAGTTCTCGGATCGATAGAAAAAAATCTCGAAGATGTTGGTGTCCAGTTGCGGGTCATCCTTGAGACTCCAAAACGTAAACATTCCTATCTTGGCATAGCGAAATGTATACAAGTCGCATCGGCGCCTATTTTCTACGATGCAGTGCTCGAATTAGTTTATCATGCGAGCCGATGAGAGTTTGTTGACCCTCCGATTAGTCTGATTAGTGAGCGACAGATGACCCAGTTTCCGAGACAGGTGGCTGATGATTGATCTTCGATTTACAGAATACACACAGATAGGCGCTCGAAAGGTCTGTCCTGGAGGTCACTAGCATATAGTCCCAGTCGAACCATCGCCACACATAGCTAAGTTCTCCCGCAATCGCAACTCGTTCCAGGGATGTTCGCTTACGAAATAGCCCAAGTTACGAAAGATAACGAGGAAGAAATACAACGGCCAACCGGGAAGGAGATTTTCAATGTAGTCGAAGACGACGCTCACAATCAGTGGAGCGAGTCGATTGGAGAGAGCAGACAAGATGTGGAAACCTTAAATGCTATAATCTTCATCAATAAAGAATGAGGGAAATTTTAAAGCATTGGCGGATCCAGCAAATTGGCAACATTGTTTTTCACCATTTAAACCTATGGAAATGTATCGATTCTTGGAGGGGCCAGGTGCTCCGACAAGAATCGATTATTTAACATGGGTCTAAATGGAGGAAACCAGTGCTGCCAAATTGCTGAATCCGCTTCTGTTTTGAAGAGGTTCCATTGGTTTTCCTGGAAAATTTCTCTAAAAACACACCCCTCAAACTGTAAAAATATGACGAGATAAACATCAAGATTTTTAGTTTTCGTCAAAATTTGCTTGTTTGACTTCTCTCAATTTCCCGTTCCAGTGTGCGACGCGACGAAATTGAAGTTTTTAGTCACCTGATGTCTTTAAGACCTTGCATTCATTGAGAAGGGGGTGGAAAAGGGTGCAAGGTTGTGGGGCTCCCTTTATACACTAAACTACCATCTCAACACCCCTATTCTAGCAGAAAAAAATGCAAATCGCAATCTCCTTCAAATTTTCCTAAATTCAAATCAATTTCATTGCGACTTAAATCATTAATCATTCTTTTCGATGTAGACTTTAATCAGCTGGACTGCTCGTGTCGGATTTGTTTAATCTGACTTGATATTGCAGATGGGTATCATTTCGATCGACATGGATCTGTTGACAGATAAAAACGTGAACGAATCGACATAGATTCGATCGACGATTCGATTTACAATTAATTAAAAAACCAATGTGACAGTGACGAGGCGTGAATGATCGATAATCGATATTTACCCATTTAAAGCTATGGTGAAGAATCGACTATTAAGGTGTTCGTTACGAACACCCAGTGTATCGATCCTTTTCCATGGGTTTTGATAGCAGATCAATCAATATATCGCAAAACACGCCACGCCACTGCAATAAGCCTGTTGCATGCAAGAGATACAGCCGCGCGAATAGACTTTTTAGAGGTTAAATGACACGAAAATTACGATGGTCACATTAAAAAAGTCTAAAATACACTCCTTACTGCGCAATTTGCGTTGTTAGGAACGCGCTTTTTCAAATTTCCCGCGTCTGGGGGCAGTTTTCTAATCACCGGAAACGAGCAAACGGCGGGCTCGGTGATTTCCGGAAGATGTCGAGTCGTTGTTGTTGTTGTTATTTTTTCCTTCAGCTTGTTTACAAACCCAACATGATCTCTTATAGTGGTCCATATACGCTTTATGCAGTAACCAAATCGATCAACTTTTAAATATCCAACGCAATCCTTCTACATTTCATTTCACGATATCACGAGCTCCGATTTTTAGGTTATGTTGTCAGTTTTAGTTGACCGGAAATAGCCGCGAGTTGCCGTTAATTGTTTCCGTAAGAAAACTGCCCCCAGACGCGGGTTTGAAAAAGCGCGTTCCTGACAAGGCAAATTGTGCAATAAGGAGTGTATTTCAGACTTTTTTAATGTGAGCATTGTAATTTTCGTGTCATTTAACCACTAAAAAGTCTATTCGCACAGCTGTATCTCTTGCATGCAACAGGCCCATTAGATACATGTGTGATTCAAAATAGATTTTTTTATGAGTGTGCAGTTAGTCACTCGGTAGCTTCCAGACGCTCAGCCGAAGCTTTGACATTTCCAAACGATTTCAATGAAATGAGTTGAACGTAAGTCACGGAGCTCTCGTTTGGATATCAGTAACGTAACAGACTCTACGCGCAGAGAAAAATGGATTCAAAGGGCCGAGGTTACTTCAGTACTTCACCTATATACTGGGCAGAGTTAAGTCGGTCCTTATTCGAGGTTAAACCAAAGCTGGTCATAAGGGTAAGCGAGTAGTAGTAGTAGAATGGGAGCGTGTGTGAGAACGTGTGTTTACTCGTTGCACTGCTGACCGGCGCGGCGCGGTGAGGGACAGATCAATTCTTGCGATTTTTCAGATTATTTGCGCGACAAGGTTAATTGACGACACTACGCCAAAACAGCTCAAAATGCACTTACTGAAGGTTAACACTTTTTTGATCGGGATTTTTCTTATTCATTTATTTGTTTTTTTTTTCTTCTTCTTCTTTAATTTCAAGTTACAGCAGCCAGTAAATCGACAACTCGACATACCGTCCGTACAGCCACCAAAAGTATGTGCCAAACAGAAGTGGAGGTTTGAAAATAATTTAAAAAATAAAAGAGAAATAAAAAAATAAAAAAATAAAAAAAAATAAAAAAAATATAAAAAAAAAATAAAAAAATAAAAGAAATAAAAAAAATAAAAAAAATAAAAAAACGCCCAAAAAGCTCGCTTTTATTTTATTTATTTATTTTTATTTATTCATTTTTTTATTTATTTATTTTTTTTTTAAGGAGAATAAACCAACATCAAAACTCGAAATTTTCGCAGAGTATTCTCTGCAACAGAGAAAAACTATCATGAAAGTTTTCGAGGTATAACTTCAAGTAGTTTTTCCTTTAAAAAATGAGAAATGACAGGAAGTCAGCTAAATTGCAACGATGGATACACGTTCCTGCAGTTTCACCTTCGATGTATCGATGGCCAAAGTGGCGCATATCCCATTGCAGCGTTTCAAAATCTTCGCACATATTTATTTTTTCGAAGAGAAACAATCCAACTCCATAGCTTGAAAATTAAATTGCTAATGGAGAGAAAAAGTCAGGAAAGTTTAAAGGAATGAAGTTGCTTAGTTTCTCAAAGAAAAACTGAAGTACGACAGGAAGTCTACAACGTCACAAACGAAGATACGTGGTTTTGCAGTTTGGCCATTGATTTACTCTGGGTTATTTGATAAAAAAAAAATAGCATCCCTCGACATCCAGACCCTAAAATTACGTTTTAAAATTAAGTTACTAATCGCTCAAGATAGATTGATCAAATACGATGGAAAAAGACAGGTGGTTTCCGATGCCGCGGTATGTCTAATCGTGGCATAATCAGTAATCACTGAAAGCGTCCACATCCTGATGTGTGAGCATTAATATTTAAACAAACATCCTCCCGAGAATGACTTAAGAGTGTGTGTGCAAGTGCAAGTCTTTACGTGGACCGGCAGAAAGTAAACGAGCTACTGACTAGGTGTCGAGTACGATATTGAGCTTGACTTTGTAGTGTTTGGATAATACAAAGTAAGTGCTCATGATGTGCGTCTTACTCTGTACATATGACAAACACCTTGATCTCACCGAAATGGATAGAGAAGTATTCTGCACGTTTTCGTATTATGAAACTGTGATTAACCCCGCAGATCTTTGAATATTGATCAAAACGTTTTGGGAATGGACTGCGTTCAGTGAAAAGGAACCAAACCACATCAGCTATTGCCAAATTCAACTGGGCAATTTAATTTCTTACAGAAAAACGTTCGGGCGGATTCATTTGAAAATGTTGAGGAAATTGCTTCGTACGATGCAAAAAATTCATTGAAATTTGCTTTAAAAAAAATCCGCGCAAACGTTTTCGTGTAAAAAATTAAATTGCCTAGTTAAATTTGGACGTAGTTCTACCAAAGAGACCTATGTGGAAGTGAGAAATATGGGGTGTGCTCGTTAGTCTCTGGCCGTAAGAGTGAATGAGAATAATTGTGCGCCAGTGACGTCAACGGAGGAGGACGCCGCGTCACGTTCCTCGTGGTTGCGGTAGTCGTGCTCATTAACTCATGAGCCCTGTCCACAAGGCTCTCTTGCCATGCCCGCGGCTCATGAGTTCCGCATTCAGTTGCACATAGGTCTCTTTGATAGAATGCAATATCCCGCTTTGCCAATTCTTCAAAAGGAACCACGCCCACTTTTACATTGCTTCTTATGCAGCTTCCACGAGCACACCCCACATTTCTCATCGCCACATAGGTCTGTTTGGTAGAAATACGTCCATTTGGCAATAGCTAATGTAGCTTGGTTCCTTTCTGCTTGACGTGGTCTAAATATGCTGGACAGGAATAAAGTTCCAAATGTGATGGAGCCGGGACTCTGGCTTTGAAAATAATCAGTCCTTACGAACAATTTACACCTGCGTGATTTTTTACTTTGATACCATAGATATACAAAAATTTGATTTTTGAAAGAGGGGATGATCTCAGAACGGGTATTTTAGACGGATTTTTTAGCCCTTGATCCATAACACTAAAAATCCATTACTGATCATCATCCGAGGTCCTTACTTATTCTTGGTTTCAGACCAGTGTACTCGATGCGGGATATCACAGAGAAAAAAAAGGAGTTAGTCGTTAGGGATTTTTTACCCCGTGACGTAGGTCGGTACAAAATGGCGTCGATATTCCAGCAGAATCTGAAATTCGAAGTATGAAAAACGGACCGTAACTTTTTGTTTTGTTTTTTTGTTTTTTTGTTTTTTTTTGCTTAGATTGACTCAAGATATAATTTAAAACACTTTATATGGAATAATTATTTTCCACAAACGATACCATTTTAAAGAAATCGATAAAAAAAACCGTCCGTACCGACATCCGTCCAAGATGCCCGATGCGATGCGACCACCTCCTTTCTTTTCTGTAAGGTGGAACATAGACTATTGTGTCATCAGTATCTACCGAATTACATCACCTAATTTTATTTTCGTGGCAGGTTATCATGTCGAGCCGCGGATCACCTCAATCTCCTGCGGGATTTTTACCGCCGCTTCGTCGGTAATGAGTCGAAACATAAAATTTTCTCAAAAATAAACGAACGACATCAGCTCGTGAATGCTATACGAGGACAACGTTGCCCAACGTCACGGCGCGCGTCCTCGTGACGTCGATCCGAAAGATAATTCTAGACTTTGAGGTTCACTCGGATTGCTCTCTCCCCACAAATCACATACCTGTGAAGTGTGAGGACGCAAGATTTTCGTTCTTGGTACGTGACGTGTTGTAAGAAGCACGCGGCGAGAGAAGCTCGTAAAAAAATTAAATAGTGCGCGACCCATGGGAAAAAGAAAATACAAGGACTATGCGTGTGCTACTAACAAGTTATCTCATTCATTAATGAAGGAATCGGGTTTTCCTGCCGTATTACTAAAATACATCTTTCAAAGCTGAAAACTGATTCTGTAGTTGAAAACAAGCAGGAAGCTCCAACGCATTCGCGTCGGAAAGCGGCTCTGGCGACGGTAGTTGTTACGCGTTTACGGTTTCCTTGGTAACCTTTGTTTGCTATCAGCTGATGTCGAGTAGTATGACTAGGAAGCTCCAACCACGGCATTCTTCGAAAAAAGCGCGAAAACTTATAGATTTGAATTTTCAAATTTTAAACGTAGAGTACATTTTTTCCAGTGCGAGATTAAAGCACAGACCCGTTTTGAATTATTGACAGTATCACCATGATTCCAAAAATACACTACACAACATAGCATTCGCTCACAGGAAAAAGATATCAATTAAAATAAAATCAGTCCCCCCTAAACAGCAGAAAATGGCGCCGATTCCCATCAACCAACGCGCGGTCTCTCCAATGTAACATGGTCCAATGATACTCCCCAGCTGGGACCGTCCGGAATAGCAGCTCTAGTGCAAGCACCAGAGCCGCTAAAAAAAAAAAAACTGTTTCATTCTAGAAATTGGAGAAATTGCTCGTCTTCTCGGGTCGCATAAAACCTGAAGCTTAGTAAAACTATCGATTACATTGACTCTACATGACAAACACGCCACAAGCTTCTTGCTCGATTTGACGAGGGAAACATTACACTAGCTGTCAACACGAAACCGTGTTATTATCAGACGTGACAACTCATTTGTCCACACTTAAAAACAACACTTTCAATTGGACTACAATATGCAATTTGGGAATATAAATTCAGGCCCGGTTTAAAAACAACGTATGTGCCATTGGTTTCCCTATGCGCATAAGTGTTTTTCCAGAAGGGCCAGAATTTATAGTTCCAAATTGCAAAATGCAGTCCAATTATGCATGACGATCTTCGTAAAAATTAGCGGCCCATAGTAGACAATTTGCCGGAAAATTCATTATCATCGTCAATTTAACGTCGAGAAACAAGTGCTCTTCTACATCAAAATCGGAGCTAACGAGCATAACCGGCTGGAAATTTTCGGTCTTTCAACTCTCATAATTTCAAAAATAATGATAATTTTGTGGGTGTATATTTGCATAAACAAACTTAGAGACACCGCCATTTCCAATTCGTCACCTCAGCTTTTACTGGAAAAGTCCTTAACCTCTTTAACCACCGACGACACGACTATTTCTGTCATCTTGTAGTCACCTAAAGAATTGTATTAACCTTGAAATTCTTCAAATGTAAATTGATGAATCTCATTCACTGCACATCGATTTTAGGTTGCTTCAATCTCTGCGCTTGTTATAATGTGACTTGGCAACTCTCTCAAGCCATTGAACCTGAGAATACGTTCATATTTTTGGGTCTTTGAGTAGGGAGATTTGCATTTACGAGGAACGCCTCCGATTGAGAAGATATGCGCAAAAAGTCCTCATGGGCTTTTCTAACAATTATTAAGAATTACGCATTTGAACTTCATCATGTTTTATTCAATTATTGCTGAATCTCATCCTCCGTTTCCATCCTTACGTTACGTCAGATCTAGAGCCAATCCCCAGCGCAAAGGCGTCGGAACTTTTATTGATGGATTTTCTATCACCAGTTTTCGGACAGTTTTACCGCAATATGTTTTTGCAATTTATTCTAAAATCAACATAGACGTGCAGTAATTTTTTTTTTTTTTTTTTTGTTTTTTGTTTTTTTTGCTGAACCTGCCTATTTGCACTTCTAGATTATTATACACTTTAATTGCATCTGTGTACCAAGTATCACCAGACAGCGAGGTTCATTTATTCCTAAAAACACTGAATTTTAAAAATTTCGTGCATACATTAAATTAAGAAAAGAGAAAAGGAAAAAGGGAGAAGGTCTATTTTTACCGACAAAAAACTAGCGGAAAAGTAACGGCGGAGTAGGAGCTATGGAAACTGTTACTAATCAGCAAATCAGCGATGAGCAGCGACAGCTAGCCTTCGCTGGTTTGTTTGGACCCATTAGCCGGTGGGCTTGCACGGTCAATTTCACACGACTCTTCTGTTCACACGATTTTATGCTCACCGACCTCCCTTAAGTCACATCACATTAACTCCACACATGTATTTATACACGATATGAGGTCTTCCCTGAAGGTCTCCGCCGAAACATGTTGATATGATTGAACTCCTTGCACGAGTGGGAAAAAATCTTATTTCGTGCATCCAAGAGTTTTAAGGGCAGCGACATTTTTTTCGTACATTAGTGTTGCTTGCTGAGTATCGTTGCGCAACGCGTTGAAAGAGATGATAAAACTGGGTCTTCATTGTTCAGCAGATTGTTCAGCATATTACTCATTTTACAACATGATAAGCCAATTATTCTTCATAATTCGGTAAAAATTTGGCAGTCGTTTCCTTAAAATTCGGGCATACTAGGTGGTTATTTGATATTGTTGTTTAAAAACTGATCGTTGTTTTTAGAATTTATTATTTTCCTACCTTCACAGTAGTAAACTGAATATGAAAAAGATTCTGTTCACGTACGAAAAAAATTACGGTACATGAAGAGAAATATAGTAAGATGGGACAAAATAAAAATAGATCATTTTTTATGAATTATTTACGACCGATCAGAGAGAGAAAATATAATTTTGAAGAAAAAAATGAAATCAAGATAATTTGACACTTAAGGAAACGTCCAACCAACATGGCGAACTGCAAGACTCGGACATATAAAGCGACAAGATGAACATTTATTTTTTGTATCGATTAAATAAAAAAAACAGGCTCGATAATTCGACTACATTTCGCAATGAGTAACCACAACTTTTTATTTTAGAACCAGTATACTCGACATTTGATTCCCTATGCAGATAAGTGTTTTATGGATGAGCAAGAGATAATGGCTCCTCACTGCAAAATGAAGTCCAATTATTGAGAAAAGTCTCTTCAACTTAACGTCCGTTTATTGACGTTGGGAAGTTTTTGTCCGTCACTCAGACCGGCGGCTGATTGGCTAGAAGGTGCAGTTAAATCGACGACCATGACATTCCTTACCATCGGACATTGGCTCTTGTAAAGTCTAAAGCGGAAGGTTACTTGCATTCCTCTTTTCCGCTAGGTTTTAAAGATTGATTACCGCATCTTTCTCCAGAGTCTTCACGTTTTCATACAGAATTTGAATCAAAATAAAATGCAAAGTTTCCTTTTTAATATTTTTCAGGATCAGCACGAGATTACCCTGGTAAAAATTGGCGATAAGAGCTGCGTTTCGAAATACCATGGGAATTCTTATAGCCGGCTAAAGAAGGCTACAGAAAATCATATAGTTGGCTGTAGAATGCGGAGAAAATCATACGGCCGGGTTATACGAAGCGATAAAAAATTATGCAGCCGGGCTATAGTTCCTATCGCCGGGCTTTACACATTTTCGCCTGACTGTTGCTTCTTCGCCATCTATTATAAAAGGCTATAAGAAATTGTGTAGAAATTCGTGTGCTTTGGAAATCATTAAGTTTGATACGGAACCACCTTAATATTTACAAAACACACATTATATTTGCCTTTAATACATATTTTTTTTCATCAATTAAAATGAGAATAATCCATTCAGGATGTGCAAACATTTCAAAATCATGAGTTGAATTACGCTGACTCCGCCAGATTAAATATTAGAGCCTAACACAAAGCGGAGCGGCGACGCACTGGCGCCTACAAACCTAACAGGGATACTTCCCGCATTGCGCAACGCGTGAAGTATCCCCGTTAGGTTTGTAGGCGCCAATGCGTGTTCCGCGCTGGCTGCCCGCCTGCCACGGCGCTTGAAGCAACTATTTCACACCAGAGGTATTGCACAGTATCATACGAAACTGAAGGCGCTCTAATATATTAGTAATTCCAGGCATCCATCAAAAATACGGAGCTTTTCTCGCTAAATAAATCAGGATACTACGGCCCAAAAAGAGAGCAGTAATCCAAAAACTCACTAAGTCCTAGCATCCGTAATTAGTAACGTTTAGCATACACTTTATCGCCTGGCTGTTGCTTAATCGCCATCGGCTATAAAAGGCTATAAGAAATTGTGTAGTCGGCTACAGAAGCTATTGGAAATCTTACAGCCGGCTAGGCTGTAGGTCTATGGTATTTTGGAGCACAGATTCTACTGCCAATCTTTACCAGGGTAAATGTCAAAAATATAGGTCGTTTCATCGGACATCCAGTTGCCCTGCGGAAAAAAACGCCGTTTAATTTTTTTTTATCACAACTTGACTACTCCCAGTTTAATAGCTTAGCTGCATGTATCGCTAAGTATCATTTTTATTGTTGCATCCTGGGTCTGTCCATCGCGATGGACCACTAGACAGGGTGCAAATTAAATAATTTTTTTACTTGTTTGCTATCCGCAATGGAGAATTTATAGGTGTCTGAAATTTAATAAATTCTGTGTCTAAGCGGACGCTACCAAGTGAGCTGAACACGAGGATACCCTTGGTTCATAAATTGAACAATTATTGGAGGAGATATGACAAAATAACCTAATCTGCTAAAATACATGTGTTTAAATGGGAAATGCCGCTAGATATCGTCACTAGGGGTGCATTTTCTCACTCTAAAATATATTTTTGTACTATTTCCCATTTTTTACGATTATCCTAGAAGAAATTATAAAAAATACTGCAAAACCAGCTCTTTGGGCACTTTCAGATGAAGCAACAAAAAATTTGCGGGCAAATTCTCCATTTTGAGTTATAAAGTATTTGCCGAGAAAGCAAAGGTATTTATGATTAACATTTGTTAAATGGCAAAAATAAGAGCAGAGGGTACCGATTCGATAGACATAAATCGAACGAAAAATAAAAACATAAATCGACCGACGCGATCAGATCGAAAATAGTTGAAAAACCCGGTGCCGATTCGATTGTCACGAATTGATCAATTACCGTGAATCGATCGATAATCTGGGAATCGGTCGACAAACCAAGAGTCGGTCGACAAATCCGGGACGCAGTTGACAAACCCGGGAATCGATTGACAAATCCTTGAATCTCCAGGACCCAGTAGGTGGAGGTGGCCCGTTGAAGGCGCAAAGCGTCCTCTGAGAGTTGGGCCGCATAGCAGTGCCCCTCAGTTCTAACATGGTAATGTGTGACTGACCCACTGACTTACAATGGAGTCAACCATGCGCAATGCACTTGGAAAGTGACGAAAAAATCGTTTCACGGCAAGAGACCACTCGTTACGAATGATTAATCAAAATGATGATGATTCTATCCCTGGATGTTGGTGATGCTAATCAGGAAATCAGTTATGAGAGCGATCAGTCGTTGCGCAGATCCCCTCTCCGCGCTAGAATTTCCCCGGATGCGCGATGCTCATAGCGCAGGCGCGCCGCTTTTCCTCAACACGACGCGAGGCATCTGAAAAGGGAAATCATTTGGACGTATTCATGCTGAAAGGAACTATGTGCATAAGGTTTGCGTGGGATATAGTTCCTTTTGGCGTAGATACGTTCATTTGTATCTCTATGTAAATATGAGTCTTTTCCTGGATACGGTGTTTATGAACGTTGAACATACTCTAATCTAACTCCGCGTTTACTATTTAAGTACCTGAGGTCCAGCACTTGATGTTTACGAGACCAAACGAGCAGCTCGTCTCTTACTAATGATTGGATTGCATTTTGCAAAAAGGAACCACTAGCATTGCAATGTTGCTAAGATTGTGCAACTTCTTTTGTCTTGGAGGAAAACCCCGATTATCCTTTAATAGTTTCTATTTTACTCGCCAAAAACTGTAAATTTAAGACAAAAATTACCATCTAAATTTCATAGTTTTTCACGATTTCCGCAATTTTATTGCAAAAGATGAAGTTGCACAATCTTAGCATCATTGCAATACTAGTGGTTCCTTTTTGCAAAATGCAATCCAATTACAGTTCTAACTGCCCCTGATGAGTTTCCCCTTTGACATAAAACGTCATCATGAGTAAACTTTCGAGGCATCAAAGTTCGTTTAGAAGAGGTAACACATAGTAAACATGGAGTGCATAGGGTCAACTGACGTAAAATTGGACGTATTTCTTTCAAACGGAACTATGTTCATTATGATGTGAGTCCTGTTATGCACACATTCTTATGGGTCTCAGGGCTCATGTCTTAATGCACATAGTTCCGTTTGATAGAAATACGTCCAATTATAAAAATCAACTCGTCGTTTCCGTCACGAAAGAACGTAACTAGATTTCAATGTTGCCATACTTCCCCTCGAGAATAGAATTTTTACGGGGAGAATTTTGTGAATTTCATACTTATAATCCTACTGATTTTTCTTCTTATCTCATTTAATAATCAGAAAAGATTGGTCCAGGCATTGCACTAGCACATTCATCAGGGTTACCACAGAAGTTAAAAAATGAAATTCCCTGACATTTCCCTGTCACATTTTGGTCAAATCCCCTGAGAATTGAAAATATACTACATATAGATGGTCAAAAAGACAATTTCAAATAGTTTTCACTTAAAATTTATCGTTTGAAACTTCAAATCTAGTCCAGAAAGCAAATAAAGGTAACTTGACAATTTTTCCATGACATTTTCGACATTTTCGTCATTTTCCCTGACAATTCCAGGTTTCCCCTGACTTTTTATAAATTCTCTGACATTTCCCTGATTTCCCTGTCACATTTTAGTAAAGTTCCCTGAAAATTGAAAATATACTAGATGGTCAAAAAGACAATTTCAAGTAGTTTTCACTTTGAAACGTCAAATCTAGTCCAGAAAGCCGATAAAGGTAACTTGACAATTTTTCCATGACATTTTCGACATTTCCGTCATTTTCCCTGACAATTGTAAGTTTTCCCTGACTTTTTAAAATTCCCGGCCATTTCCCGGTTTTTCCGGTATTCCCTGACAGTGGCAACCCTGATTCATGTAAAAAAGTTAATTGTTGAAGTCAATTTCACAATCTTGGAATTGAGTTACGTTCCTTCATCCGGAAAACGACGAAATGAAAACATTAATGATCAACGTGAACCTAGCTCGGACCCCACGACTGATTTTTTTTCCCTGCGTACGCGTCAATCCGCTGATGTAATCCAATCTAAAAACTACCTCTCCTCTCTGCAAAGGATTCATTAATCGGGGAAAAGTTTCGGAGCTTAAACGAGACAATAATTCGATTTTTTTCTTTAATTTTGAGCGTTCTTCCTGTCGCGGCGACGGTTCCAATAAGCAAGGTCAGACTCCGCGGTTCGATTCCTTTCGTCCTGTCGATTCTGCTCACGTGCAGTTCGCGCCGCGATGACGTCAAAGGTCCGTCTGATTCACACCGTACGGGCACGGCGCGCGGTGGTAAAAACACGCGACAGGACACGTGGGGGATGTGCCAAGAACAGCTAGCTAATTTCCAGCTTGCCAGCACAATGACCCCCAAACTAGCCGAGTTCCATGCTGCAGTCACTTGATTTCGAACCCACTGCGGGAGCAAGACAATCTGCGAGGGTGACCTAGTCCCTTGATACTGAGGGCAACTGAGGGTCCCTTGATACTGTTGCCTACACTAAAAGTTGAAGGCGAAAGGACATGGCGTTAAAGTCGCCTCTTCCCGTCCAATAAAAAGCTATTTTTTGAGGGTTTTACAGGTATGTGTGGCATTTGACGATGATAACTCTTTTCAACCGCGGAGGAGCGAGATCTTGTGTTGCCTACACCGAAAAGTGTAGGCGAACTGCCGTTGTGTTAGAATCACCACTTCGCGCGCGGTAAAGACACATTTTTTCGATTATTCGACCACGTGGACGCGTTTAGCCTTCAGTAACAATTGTGGATTACAATTAATCGTCCTTTGTATTTTCTTTTCACCTAATTTATCCTCAAATACACACATTTCTCAATTCAGTGCTTCGAATATTCATTTTTCCGATCATATTTAAACTTGACCTTGCCGATTTGATTTATCTCGGTTTCCTTACGAGCCCTGAAAAGCAGGTAGTTTATGGACAGTGGGGCTCATCTCAAAATGCAACTATATACACCGCAAAAAAAAACTGAAGTTTATTCAACATTCTGGATGTGAAAAAAGTGTGCGAGAACTTCAGAAATGCTGAATTACCCGCTCCAGGCCAAGGCTCTCGCGGCATCAGCTTAAGGTGATTCGATGGACGCCATATTTTGTGTCAGAACGGCATGCGATATATCGCATCAATTGGTTCCATATTTTCAGCTACTCGTCATTTTTCTCCTATTTTGAGATCGCAATTTTGTTGTCAGGAGTCTAAAGCACTCACTTACCAATTTTAACAAAGAAATTCAACGTAATAAAGGCGTGGTTTTTTCAGAGAGAAAACATCGCATTCGATACTGATATCGAAACTGCACTCGAATGCGATATTTTCTCTCTGAAAAAACCACGCCTTTATTACGTTGAATTTCTTTGTTAAAATTGGTAAGTGAGTGCTTTAGACTCCTGACAACAGAAGTGCGATCTCAAAATAGGAGAAAAATGACGAGTAGCTGAAAATATGGAACCAATTGATGCGATATATCGCATGCCGTTCTGACACAAAATATGGCGTCCATCGAATCACCTTAAGCTGATGCCGCGAGAGCCTTGCGCTCTGGAATTCGGTAATGACTGAGGGTGTGACAATCAGATGAGGAACTGGATGAATGATGCAGATAAGGATCGCGTGCCGTCATAATTATGTATTGCAATGGCCGTGGTCATCCGAGCTGGAGCTGGGCGCTATAGGGCTCGGTTGCAACGTGCTAAATGCAGCCGGTGCGGCGCTGACGGATATTGCACCACCTATCACGAGATTAATTATCATCGAATCTAGCACTCTCCCGTCTCTTCAATCCTCACTAACGACTATCCCAGCATGTTTATTGTCTATTGTCATTATCTGTGACCGTCCGAGGGAAAAATGACCTTAGACCACAAACTTTCAAAATTGAAGTGTTTGTACCGATCATGCAGTAGAGCTCTAAAAACATTTTGAGAAATTAAAATCTCATAATATCAAATCAGACCGGAATAATGTACTGAAAAAAAGTTACAGGCTATAAAGACATACCGGCCGTTCCGGGTTCAGAGGCCAAAAGTTCCGGGTGCTGAAGCCGTAGCTTCGATTGTTTTAAGTGCTACGCCCGGAATTTTTGGCCTCTGAGACCGGAACGTGGACAGTATGTCTATATAGCCCGTAAGTGCGGCTACCACGGCTGGAGTTTTTTTTCCGATGTTACTATTTAAAACTTTTATAAAGCAACTTCGCGCCCTATATAGTAGCGTAGTCAGGCAGGAAAGGGTGGGGGGCGGGGCAGTAACTAGAAAATTTCCCCAAAAAACTTGAGTTATCGTGATTTTCAGAAATTTTCGACTTTCGGTACCTTGCCATTAATAATTTTTTACCATAGACCCACCATGACAAATAATGTCTGACTACGCCACTGGCCCCTTACCCCCCCCCCCCCAAAAAAAAAAAAAAAACTAAACCATTTGGAACATATTTCTTAGATCACTGGGTGAAATCAACTCGCTATAGGCGGAGCCAAAAGGCGGGTAATACCAGGTTTTGGTGCCTCTTGTAGCTACTCGATTTCATACCGGGTACAATATGCGGTGAAGCACGCCAGTCAACCAAGCTGATTGCACGTAATGATTGTTGCGCTGAACAGCTTAACTCGGGAAATTAATCTAGCTTTTCCCTTTTAAGTTATAATGAAATGACATCACCTTGGTTGGTGTACTCTATTGCAACTGACACAAAAAAAACTGTGGAGAAAGGAAAAAATCCTTACCTGGTTTTAAAGCAGACTGCCAGGAGGTGACAACGGAGTAGGAGACATCCCTGAACGAGACGTCGATTTCGGGCCTTTTCGGGAAGTTTGGCTTGTTGTTGTTGGCGCTTCCCAGGAAGAACTCCATCGGCTCTTTCGGCGTTTCGCCGTTGACTTTAGTTTCCGTTAGTGTGATCGACATTGCAACAGTTTCAGGCGACGACACTTCACTCGAAAATCATTCCAAAAGACACGATTTAAAATTCTCACGCGAAGCGAGCGCACTCGTAGAGAAAGTGGCGGACTTCCTTAACAACGCGCGGGATTATCTCAAGAGTGGTTGAGATTTTAAAAGCCTGTACGGCCGAAAACTCCACCGAAGCCGAGTAAAAAAGCACATCCTTCGAGGAAATTATTGTCAGTGAAGTACTTCATCGACAACTGATAGTCATTTACACGATGAGAACTTTCACCGAAAACCACACTCCTTGTCCGATGTCCGAATGCCTCCAATCTGTGAACAAAAATAAGATAGAATTTATGGTCAGTTTTAAAATCATGCATTGATACATTAGGCAGTTCGAGAAAAAACAATCGGAAGTTCACTGGAAAAAAACACATTGGATCTAGAGTCAAGACTCTTAAAAACATCGACAAGAAAAAACACTCTTGATTCAATCGGATTTGTGCTTAAATCAAGAATCAAGCCTCTTAATTTGAGCGGCTTTCCTTTTGATTTAAGCTTAAATCTGATTGAATCAAAAGTATTATTTCTTGTCAATGTTTTCAAGAGTCTGGACTCTAGATCCGATGTGTTTTTTTCCAGTGTTAGCAACGCTGGTGCTATAAGGACCAGAAGTTTATACGATAGGATCAGGACAGGATCTACAGATTTAGGTTCAATGTTTCACCCTTACTTTGATGTATGGTCAGCATATTTTCGAGATTTGGAGACAATTTTAGAAAAAAGGTAGAGACTAAAATACTATGTGGTGTAAGTTGCGTCATGACATGTGGTTCAAAAACCATGGGAAAAAATTTTGAAATTTTATCATATCCGTAAAAATGCATCAAACGCTGCTAAAATCCGACTCCAAAATTAGCGATTATTTAACTACCTAACATGATAGAGATAACTGATCCTGACACTTAATAGTTGTGGCCGCATATTTTTTAAATATATAAAACAAAACACGAGCTTTGAAGATGTAATCGTAATCGCTTACGAGGCTCAAAGAGTGTGACACTAGAAGAGAGATAGCTTCAATGATGGGAGAGCTAGCTGTGGCTACAGCCGCTGGGAGCAATTGCTCGTTATTGGTCTATTTGAGGTCATTTCACTTGACCCTAGTTTTTTCCGTTGTCAATTTTTAGAGCTTCAAAGCGGATTTTTCTCCGGACACAGTTAAAAATGTCAGTCTTTATCGGGATTTGGGTTACTTCGAAAGAACTTTTTCCCGGTCAGACTAACCAGAAGGACTTGGTTGGCAGAACGAATTTTTGGTTAAAACTACCAAAACCGTAGGTTACTCTGATTGTGAGACATCTGGGAATGAAGAAACTGTCCTGCTCAAGTGATGTGCTCTCGTTTCTCCCCATGACATTCAGAGATCTCCCCGTATCTTTTTTGTCTTCTTTGTCTATAGCATCAATTACAACAATCAGCTCACTGGCTACATTAAGAGCTGAAGTAATAACTCAACATAGAACTTTCTAAAATGTTGCCACACTGAAAAAAATGGTATGCTGTTTTAGCACGTACGATGTCAAACTTGTGTCTGGGGATCCATGCTGCCTTGATTGCCCACGCAGTTGAATTTGCATTCACAGGATGTTAACAAGACATGGACAGGATGTAAACAACAGGAAGTTAACTGTGGGGGCAGTAAAGGCAGCATCTTGGGATCACCAGACACATTTTCAACATCCTAGATGCTAAAACAGCATATTATTTTTTTCAGTGCAATAAGTCAAAGACCGCAACGAAGATGACGCCCCCCGCATGGTGAAATTTCTTATTACAAGTCGCTGTTCACCTTGAAGTAGTGAACATAATAAGAAGTCAAAAATGTTTAATTGGAAGGAAACTCTTCTTGAAATACCAGAGCTTGTGTAGCAATTCGGTTATTATCGGAGGTCGCGGGAGTGGTTCGGAAAAGTTAGCCAATGCCGAAACCAAGAGCGAGGTGGACCTTTCTCGAGGAATGAAGGCGCATCGTGCGCAAACGCAACTCCGCGTGCGGTTTCGTAAAAGTGCGTTCATCATCGAAGGCTCCGTGACGGGAGCAAGCCATCGGATCGGAGACGAAAATTATGAGACAGATTGAGCAATGGAAGATTTGGGCAACGGGAGGGTAATTAGCGGCGAGCCGAAAATATGAATGGGTCACGCGGGGGTACTCGAATTTGGACGTATCTCTATCAAACGGAACTATGTGCATTGTGATGTGAGTCCTGTAATGCATATATTCTTATGGGTCTCGGGGCTCATGTCTTAATGCACTTAGTTCCGTTTGATGGAAATACGTCCATTTGTGATACGAGTGGCTCCGGCTCCTCAACGGAAAGATCCAGGCTTTATCCCGGGCTGCGGGTGTAATGCTGCGCACTCAAGGTCTGAATTACGGCATTACGTTCTCTACGCTTACTCATTCATCGTCCATGCGGCCGCGTCGCACAGTGCGGGATCCCGTCGACAAAAATACAAAATGGGGATGTTGCATGTGTGAGGAATTTGCGATTTGACTGTTGATTCTTATGTAAAAGTTCGCGAGAAACACGATGGTCCCACTGGTTTTCTCTGAAATCAACTCCCAAGCTCAAAAAAAGCGCTCAGGTTGAGGCCAAAATGGAGGGAATATCCCACGCTATCCTGAGAATCCACCTCTACATCAAAACAAACTTTCCATGCAAAGATAGGGAGCAAATACATTGACAGGGTTGCCACTTTATTTGGGGACTCTAAAACTGAAAACAAGGCATCACTGCTAATGTATTTGCTCCCTATCTTTGCATGGATAGTTTGTCTTGATGTAGAGGTGGACTCTCAGGATAGCGAGGGATATCCCCTCCATTTTGGTTTCGACTCGAGAGCTTTTTTGAGCTTGGGAGTTGATTTCAGAGAAAACCAGTAGCACCATCGTGTTTCTCGCGAACTTTTACATAAGAATCAACAGTCAAATCGCTAATTCCTCACACATGCAACATCTCCATTGACTCGAGTTTTCCAAATCGACGGCATAAGTCGGCAATCACGTATCTCGTTTGCTGTGTCTGAAAATCTCCGCCTCTGTGTTATTTTTTTAAAGGAGAACAAATTGGCATCATTCCTTGAAGTTCTTGCAGAATTTTCTTCACACGGAGAAGAAAAATCACGGCAGTTTTAGAGAATTGCCGTTGAGTAGTTTTCCGTTTAAAAAATTAAGTATGACAGGAAGTCTGCGACGTCGCAAACCGAGTTATGTGATTGCCGACTTACACCGTCGAAATTTTGTTGTGATATTCGTGATCAGGACAATTTTTCTAACACGAGGGTGTACTTATTTATTTTTTACTTTCCTCCAAACGGTCGTGTAAATGGACCCCGTTGAGCAGAAAGGAACCAAGCCACATCAGCTATTAACAAATTTAACTGGGAAATTTAATTTTTTACAATAGAACATTTGTGCGGACTCATTTGAAAATTTTAAAGAATTTGTTTCGTGCTAAGCAGATGATTCACTGAAATTTGTTCAAAAATCGTTTTTATTAAAGCAAATAATTGCCTAATTGAAGTTCTGCAATAACGGATGTGACTTGGTTCCTTTCTGCTTAACACGGTCCAAAAATGGGTTCGAAGTGGAGATAAACTAAATCATTTTTCTGTGAACGGTCAAAGATAGCACAGCGATTTGGTCAGAATTTCAAATCAATTCTTATGAGGGGAATTCTCATGGGGTAAATATTAATTTCGGAGTATTATCAAACTTAAGCTCGTTTACTTCTGATCAAGAAAACTAAATTAAGTTAAACGGTCGCTGTTTGTTAAATACACGTTTATCATAAGATAAGGACTGGAAACAGATGTGATAAAATCATAGAGTGGTACCGAGTGACTCTCCTTCAGATCTGGAGAGTGTATTTTAATACACAGAAATTAATTATAAAATTTCAACTTTTTTTTATTTCTTACTTTTTTTTTGGACGATGACAATACTTCTTCTACCCGCAAGGGCAGCGAGAGAGTAAAAAATTGCAAAAATGGAAAGATAAATTAGGAACGAAAACCATGCAAGGAAATTTTCTTTAGATTCAGCGGCTAGCTCTGATCGCGCAAGGTTATAGGCACCTGGACGCACGCTCAGGTTTCACCTCGCGTCATCTATCATTCATAGCGCTCACGATCCAAGTCTTAATAACATACAGTATAAATTAATCTGATTCATCATGTACGTTATATGGACGTCATTAGAACAGAGAAGATCAAACTTCAAACAGCACTCAGAGGAAACGCGTATCTAACCGAGCACTTCCATTGGCAATACGTTGCTTTCAAAAGTCCCTTCTCGCATTCACCTCTGCCATTCGTGACGCCCATTTAGTCGCTCTTTTGATGTAAAGACGTACCTCATTTTCTCCATGAACCCCGTTTTACATATAAATAAATGGTCTCTGGAGCTCATGGGAAAATCGAGATTCGGCCTCACGTCCGAGGAGCGACAATATGTATGAGTGTCATACGCAATACTAACTGAATCGGTTACACTAATAATGAGGGATCCAACAATTTTTTTTTGAAGGATTAGTGGGAAAGTCCTGTTGATTGAATCAAATTTAGCGATGGAGAAACAGCGGCAAGAGCAGCTCCTGTTGCCCTTGTATTTATGGGGGTTGCGATTGAGAAATATGTTCGCAAAATTAATTGGGTGCACTTTCAACAAAATAAGCGCTTAATCTCGAATTATTCGCGAGAACTTCTGGGATTCGAACTTCTATTCGTTTACTTGCAAAGAATTTACAGTTAATATTATCTCTTAATGACCTTATGACATTATCATTCTTGCAACATGAAATGAAATAAAAATAAAGCTGAGTACCCGCCTCTTGCCTAAATTCGAATAGGTCATATTCTTCTCCTTTACTTGGTCTTCGTATCTTGTTTTACTGATATATAAATACTTTGTTTAGCTGAGACCACAGGGATTATCAATTTACCTCTGATTCAAACTTACAGTATTATATGATCTCGAAGTTTGAATTGCACGTAAAGTCAGAGTAATAGTCTGAAATATCATGTTCTCAGGCTTGGCGTGTAACCAAAGCCTCATTTCGAAAAGTGCTTCCAAGAGTATATCAATCATTTCGGATGGAGAGTTGATATCGTAGTTCAGACACATACATGCGTGTATGTAGAGAAAACGGTGAAGAAAAAAAATTGAAAGAAACTCGTTTGAAACTATGATGAACCAATTGTACGTATGCTGGTTTAGACAAAAGTGTTGCTCCAACATGATACATAATTATATCTTCGGAACACCATCAATTCCCTACGTGTAAAATATGAAGTCATCGTTTTTAATAATAATGTATTGTCATCGCCAAAAATTTTACCCGCAACTCTTTCAAAATAAGTGCCACTCTGAGATGATGGATCAATAAATTAAAACCAATCTGCAGAGAAATATTGTTGGTTCACCTCTCTCATTATGTGACAAAGGTATGGAGGCTGATCAAAGAATCGACTCCAACCGCCCGGATTTCGGCTGATTTCTAAAAAGAGTTACATTAATCCCGAATTATTTTAATCCTGACCGGGGTCGAAGTGACATTCGCATTCTCACTTCACCCCGATTGTTAAAAAATGTCTGCTTGTCTACTAAAATTGTCTACTTAAAGTCCCGACCGCGGAGTTGATTAACCTCGAGACTTTTGATTGGTAGTACGGGAAGTGGAACTACCCATATTCATCTATGCGCGGAAAAAGAAGACGGAGATAGCGCATATTTTTAAATTATAAATTTAATTTGTCGGCATGCGTTCTCTCTCCTCCCCTCTCCTATGCTCGTAGATCCTATCTCTCTCTCTCTCTTATGCATAGTAGTTTCCTTGCTTGGTGTCTTGGCCACGTTGTTCCCTGTAACACTTCCAAAACTAGGACTGATAGTAATAAAAATGACGCGAAATTGTGAGCGATAGTGCGATAGAGTCAACGAATCAGCATTTCTGTGTCACTAGTGAATGAACGCTTGAACTTTGGGCTGATTGTGAGCGTTGCTCTGATATACTGCCATGCTAGGGGAAAACGCCTTATGAGCTTTCAGGCGTTGCCAAATTCCCTTCAATAAAATGCGAATTTCCTGGAGTACTAGTGGATATTTTTCTCCACATATTTTACAGAATTCCATTCGCAGTTTCATCTACAGTGTCTGAAAATTTAAAGGAAAAATATTCATGTTTCTCTCCAAAAATCAACATTTTATCGGAGGAAATTTGGCAACTCTCGAATGTTCATAGGGCGTTTTTCCTTGGTCGCAGTATACATACACCTTACCTCACCTGGCCTCGCACTCCGAACTAAGACGCCTTTTTATTACAGGAGACGTTCAACGTGCGATTATCTCGGTGAAACTCGCAATCGGAGACAAAAAACTTTCAATTGCCTTCCTGGATGGGTATGAAGCTTTTGCGACGAGTCTGCAGTCGCGCAACTTGCTTGCTAAAGGCGATCGGAATTTCGCATTTCGCGCAGGTTAATTAAGTATTCTAAATTCTGCCGTGATAGCGAAGAGAGCAGTAAGTGCATGCTGAGATGAACCTCGAAACACGTAAAAGCATGTGCTAACCATAGCTCATACAGTGATGCACTTACTGCTATCTTCGCTGTCACGGCAGAATTGCCGTCAACGACGAGGAAATCAAAATAGGAAGTTGATTTGGAGGCAGTGAATGATTGGGAACCAGAGTTTGTAAGTACACAGAGGGTTTGCTTGTAAGTTGTGCACATGAGGGTACATATTTTGATGGTACTTGATAATTCTGCCATTGTATAACCAATAGGCAGACCCCTGTCTTTCCGTATTCTTAAATTTTTAACCGTTCGAGAAGTCCATTAAATCTCATCCGCAGTCTCCAACAAACTTAACGCGGGCCGTTTTCGAGAACACTGAGAACGATATTTAAAAACATTTCTTTAAATTATAACGAAATTCTTTTTTGATTTGAAGCATTTTTTTTTTTATTTAACCTCCTAAAACCCGGAGATTTCACAATTTTTATGGTGCTTCAGTGCTGGGCCTATTTTAACTTTTTGCATTTTTACTTTTCACACCGCCAAAAATTGCGAAAAAATGAATCTCTCTTTTTAAGCATAAAAAAAGCATTAGAGGTCGCCTATAAGTCATTCGACAGTGTCAAGAGCTGCGCTCTGGAGACTCAAATTAGAACTTGAAATGAGGAGTCGATTTATCGCCGAGTCTCTGGCACTGCTAAAATAAATGGCTAGACTTCTTGCTGTGGGAACTTGGGAGGTAAAAGTTTTTTTTTTTTTTTTTTTTTTGGAAAAAAATAATTTTTTTTACTTCAAATGAGTTATGTCTTAAGTCAGAGAAACGTATCGGTTATCGATTGACGTATTTGTTACGAAAACGTACAGAAAACGTATTTGTTATCGGTGACAAATTCGATTTTCTTCATTAAATTAAATACAAATACTCGTTTGTTTTTTTGTTTTTTTTTTTAAATTCTTTCAACCTAAGAAAATCATCTTTACCTAAAAGACATTTTCTTTACCTCAAAGAAAAATTCTTTTTAATTTCCAAAGTATGTTTTTTTTTTTCTTTGCTATTTTTGCAGCAAAGAGCGCGATGGAATGAGAGCCACTACGCTACGATACAAGATCGGTACGATTACGGTACGTATAAACGGTTTAGTTTCGGGAACACCCCGTACCCCTGTTGTAAGTTGAAACGCTCTGATTTTTAGCAACCTTCAAATAAAAACATTATTTTATCCCAATTTTTCCAAGACGCATCGTCAAGAGGTGGGACTTTTACAAAATAGGTGTGGAGAGTTTTGAAAAGTAAAGTTTCTGATTCATTACGTAAGAAACTAAGACGAAAAAATGACGTGTAATAATGAGCAGTGTACTACGATGCTGGATAGTAATGAGTACACGTATCGCGACTTTGAATAACATCCAATTATATTTCTTCACATTTAATACGAGTTACAGAACCTCAAACAAGAAGTTGCAAATCATCCTTGCAGCCAATTACACATAAAAATAATTTTTTAGTACACCTAAAACTAACAACAATCAAGCTACGATTCTAGCTCTTGAGCGAGAATGTTTCTTTTTTTTCGCGGTAAATCGTGGAAGGATCATTAATTAAAGTAAAGCATCATTTAAGAGAACCCACCCGAAAATTCGCCCAGAATACACAGGAATCGTTTTGCCATTCGTTTCATACACGATAAAATTTTCGTTGCAAACTCATCGCACTGGAAAAAAAAAACACATTGTATCTAAAGTCCAGACTCTTGAAAACATTGACAAGGAAAATACTCTTGATTCAATCGGATTTTTGCTTGAATCAAAAAGAAATCCGCTTAAATTATAAGGCTTCGTTCTTGATTTAAGCTAGATTCTGATTGAATCAAGAGCACTTTTCCTTGTTGATGTTTTTAAGAACCTGGACTCTAGATCCAATGTGTGTTTTTTTTTTTTTTTCCAGTGCGCTTGTGACAAACTTTACTACCGATAAGAGTGAAATTGGTTTTCGAAAATGAATCGTTGCTGTCAATAAATCGCGTCCATTAGATTTAGAGGACTTTTTTCCTTTTTCGATGCACGACTTGTGCTTGTAATATCTAAAAACCAGTGCACATAAAGAGAACCCTTCAATTGTAAAGCACTATGATTTCTGGCGAGATTATGGGAAGGACATAAAATAGAAAAAATAATTATTGGTAATAGAAAATTTCAAAAATATCGAATGACGGTTAAACATCTATGATAAGAAGTGCATCATGTTACAGTGGAGAATGAAAGAAGTTCAAGAGGCTGCAACCGTTGCCTTGGCCGACGAATTCAGCGGGAAATTGATATCAACGCCTTGATACAACTATTCGTGCTCTTGGGATGTGCGTGTTGCTTACGCAAAAATGAAGGCGCGAAGATTGCCGTTTCCACGCGCGCTGCAATGTACTCGGAACTTACGCGAGTCACCGGCGAAATAAGCTCCGATAAACTATTAGAAGTACGCTGAACTTCCTTTGCCGTCATTATTCTTTGGTTTTATGCCCCCTGCACTAGGAAACAAGACATTTCGCAGACATATCACAGACATTTCTTTCTTCCTAACGTTGACCACAATATTCGATTACGCTTCGTATTGACTTTGTAGAAAGAGAATACGCAGGTTTTTTTTTTACAATTGCATTCTTCGAGCGCTTTTCTTACTGTCCAACTTTCCTACTCTCTTGAGCGATAGGACACCATTGCATGCTGTTAAAACATCAGGTGGATTTACGGGCTGGTCGCTCTTAGTGGCCGCGGAACCCAGAAACAATTTTCAATTCTTTAGGCACAAATCACATCGCAGAAAAGATACCTTACGTAAGCTATCGGCTCAAAAAAAGGCAACTGACGCAACTTCGAACAGCTTAATAACCGGCATGGCAGTTCGTTATAATTGTCTCCTCTATTATGCTACTGATTTTGAAAAGCGCTCATGGAGTTGTGATAGTGCGGTTCCAGATGGTTGTGATTTACATGACAAGAAAGAACGATTGGTAAAAAATTGATGTTTAGATACGATTCTGCTACCGCGATCTTTGCCTTGCCGAGGAAGATCGCCTTAAGAGCATTCGAATGTTGCCAAATTTTCTTAAGAAATATTGAAGAAAGTTATGAATACTTTTCCTTGAAATTTTCACACACTAATAAAGATCAAAATATGAACCCACTTTACTGAAAAATCGGAAGCAAAATATTCACAAATTTTTCGGGAAATTCGTGGTCGGTCAAAAAAAAATTGGCAACGTCTGAGAGTTCATACGGTGTTTAACATTAGCACGGGAGAGCTCCTTTTCCCGCCAATTAGCAACGTTTGAGGAATTTCAGAGCTTTCAGAGGCTTTGCAGCGAAACCCTCTGAAAAATTCCGGAAAAATAAAACAAAACTCGGAAAATTCGGAGTATTTTCTTCGAACATGGCAATGCCGCAATATTATAAAAATGTGGTATACTGACCCATTAGAAAAAAGAGAAAGATAGGAGAGTGAAAAAACGTGAGCGGAAAACGTGAGTGAGATGATGGTGGTGGGCGAGGCGAGGAAAAAGAAAGGGAAAACAAAGCTATGTGACGGACGGAGGTGAAAGAAAGAGATGCGAGGTGGACTTGGCCGGAGAGCACGGGAGGGGTTACGATTACCAACTCAGAAATTATGTTTTGCGAGCGGCGATTACGAGGCCAAGGAGTGCTTTTATCGAACCCGGAGGTGTAAAAGATAAGTTTAATAAACTCACCGATGATTACGAATAATACACAGTAGTTAGATCATTAGAATAACAACCCGTTCGAGCGACGCGACGCGCCAATCAGTTTTGTCATTAGAGAATCAAGTACTGATGAAAACGCAAATCTCCCTGGAATCATCGATTACGATAATTGATTGGATATTGATTTTACGGGCCTGACGAACCACCCTGATCAGGAAAAATCTAAGGGAAATAGGGTACCCCTGAGGTCAAGCAGAATTCCATTTCATTTCGCAGTTAGGAATTACGATATACGCGACTCATTTGTGAAAGCACTTTTCTGCGTATGAAAACTGATGGCACTTACGGTGTTTCTGAACTGAGCTAGAAAATGTCGTTCCAAATTGCCAAATGTAGTCAAATTATGACTAAAGTTTCAATGTCGAGGCAGCGCTCGACAACACTTGCATCAATTTGTCGTTTTTTAGAGGAGAAAACGTGACATCATATCGAAGATGCAAAATTTTCCCCCACTTTTATTCTCACCGGGAAATTGTTGGCCGTTTCAGTTTAAAAACAACGTAGGTGCCGGTAGTTTCCCTATCCGCATGAGTGTTTTACGGATAAGCCAGGGACTGTGGTTCCTAACTGCAAAATGTAGTCCAACCATGAAATACGGAAATCCTATACATGGCTCCCTTTGATGGTTTCGGAACCACGGTATTATGAACTTTAAACGCTAATTTTTAACTTGAACGTTTACTTGTGGATTTTTTAAACAAAACGTGTTCCGTACGAAATTCAATAAGGAAGCATAACTTGAAGTGCAATAATTCTTACCCTGCCTAGCGGTTAATTTTAGAGAAAAACTTCCGGTTAACATGTAACGGGCAATCACAGATCGTGTTAAAATTTGCATTCGTAAATCTTGACAAGAGGTGATGGATGGCAGAAACGAGCCTTACAATTAGTCGCGTACGCATAGCTTTGTCCAGGTGCGTAGCAGCAGGAGACGCAGGAGCAGGGCTGCTTAAATTAATAAAACGTTCACGAGCTTAACGTGAGATAATTAGTTCCTGAAGCTGCCACCGCATGGCGCGCCGCAGTTGCGTCCGTGTCCATGCTAAGGAATTCATTCAGCATTTTATGCTGCTCAGTGTGGAGCTATCCTGACCACGACCTTCCTTCGACTCCCGATCGGAATTTTCCCAGTTGCAAATTTTGCTTGAAAGTGATAAAAATTCCACCTGGAGCATCAGGGCTCCATTAAGACATGACGTGACTAAAAAGTTCCCTAAGCAACCAGAGATATGAATGTAGCCGGAGTTACAAAAATCAGGAAGGGCGAATCAATTTTTCCCGAAAAATTTGCCGGCGAATTTTTGCCGGGGACGAATCTTCTCAAAATGGACGTATTTATGCTAAATAGAACTACGCATGGGCGAAACTAGGGCCCCTTCCCTCAGAAATCTACTTGGCCCTTCCATGGAACGTAAGGGATTTTGCTACAGGTGAAAAAAAAGCGCGTGCCATTCATTCCTTCTCGGAAATTGGAATTAGATCCATTTTCTGATATGCGAACCGTGCGAAATTGTTCCTAAGATGACTTAATTCCTCAAGATGTTCCCCTTTACAGCTGGAAAAATTTCTCAGGCAGCAGCCTTCTTTCAAGCAGTTGGTCTGGTATGGACATGTGCGAAGGATGGCAGACGACCGGTTGCCCAAGCAGGTCTTCGATTGGGTTCCTCCCGGAAGGCGACGGCGTGGACGTCCTGTGAAAGGTTGGCGCCAAGGGGTGGAGGAGGAGATCAGAAGGTGCCAATTGCCTGATGATCTCTGGGAGGATAGGGGGCAATGGCGATTGGGCGTCGCAGAGCGCGAGGCGGCGCTATAAAAGCGACTTTATGTATGTAAAATTCCTCAGACTCTCCTATGAAGATAGAGGAGTCCTGCATAGACACATGCATGCAGACTCCCCAGGGTAGAGCGTTCTTTGTGCCCCCCTCCTCTAGATACCCCATTAGGAGTACCCCACCTTTTCGACCCCTCCCCCCACCTGCCGATAAAATTCCCCAGTTCCGCTCATGGAACTACTTGCAAATGAAGTAAGTCAAAATGAAGTATCAAGAACGCAAATCCTACATCGATGGCCCAAAAACGAGACGACGTTTGCGATGTTGCAGACTTCCTATCATGGTGTATTTTTTCTTAGAAAAACAAGTCAACGCAGTTTCTCTCAAATTTCCTAGATTTTACATCTCTGTTAGCAGAATATTCTGAATAAAGTCCAAGCTACAAATTTGGCTTGTTCCTCTTCGAAAAAATAACATTTTCAAACATTGGGACGGAAATACGTGATTTCGCACTTTTGGCCATCGATATAAATGGTTCCCTTTGATGGTCAAGGAATCATGTATACAGGATTTGCGTGCATAATGCATGGTTTCATTTCGATTTAATTGATTTGAATATAGTTCTTTTGGACATAAATACGTCCAAATGGTGGCATTTTACGTCCAAAAAATCCTTCAGCGGAAGTGCACCTCGTTCCGAGGACGGATAATTTACTTTGGACGTAGAGTAAAGACGCATTCAGTGTCACGTAATTTTGATGACTGCACTCCATCAAGTGGCTTTTAAAATATTGACTCTTGTCGCCCTTGCAGAGCAAGAAAAGTTGCACCCGCCAGGAAAATGTTACAATTGTAGTTGAACGCGCCTCGAAAGTGAATGTTCGTGACTGTAAAATTTATTGCGGAGACAATCTTAACTTTACGATCCGCCTAAATTACTGTCAGTTTCCGGAGAGGGTCCTCGAAGTTTCGCACTCACCTAGACCCAGATAAGCACGAAAATTGCATTCGAAAAGGACTGGGTCTACTACTTTGCACACGCATCGTGGGTAAAGTAAGGAAGGAATTGTGCGCTCGTTCCAAGTTGCCACACTTTGACGAACAAAGAAAATAGTAGTGATACCATTGTCCGATCTGAGTAGGCCAACAAATGGACAAGAGACGAAAAAAATTCACGAAGATAGCGCGAATTTGGGCTTTGGGAAGATAGGCGCATTGCGACGACATTGCTGCATTATTCTACGGTCTGGGTAATTTTCTTCGACCAGTCGAGGCAACTTTGCAAACATGATAAAGTACAGAAAGTTTTGAGAAAAAAATGACGAGTCATTTTTTTCATGTTATTTCTTAATTTTGCAGACGTACCAGACTTGAACTTAGAAATTTATAGCCCCCTCTTTCGTATTCAACAGTACCATTTATTCTGCGTGTGCCTCTCCTTAGAGGAAAAATGTCTAGCTATCGGTGCTTATGCTCTAATTTATGCTCAAATACCCACATTTGGAAAAATGCTGCTGCGTTAAGATCAATTTTTACTATCTCGCTCCTCTTGCGGGTAAAAAACGTATATTTTCTCCTTATTCTGTCGAAGTGGTAAAGAAAGAGGATAGAAAGCAGAATATGAATGGAATTTCTTGGGACTCCGCAATACCGAACTAGAGACCCTGTAAACACCGGTCATAACCTGACAATCAAGAACAGCCAGCTAGCTTCGACTCGGTAAACTCAAACAGTAGAGTATGAATAATTTAATAAAACCGTTGATTGGAGGTAAAAATAAGTCTACAAAAGCTTCATTCGCGGTTTGGCAACGATGCATGGTCAATATTTGCGACTAATTAATTAAACGCGTCAAGTTCGCAACAACATAACCCTGCCAAGTTCTTGCAGATTCCGTCATAACAATGGTCAATGGTCGGATCTGAAGCTGAGCGTGAGATCTCGAGACATTCTACAGTGAACGCAGACGTTCGAAAATTTAGCCAAAACACGTTTTAAAACTTCGCGGAGGATTTTGCGATTTCATAGGAATCTGAAAATGTGACCGGATTTGCGAAAAGAGACCTTCCCAGTCCCAGGATAAAACTTTTCGAGAGAGCCAAATTTGGAGAAAAAATTTGAAATTAGCGATTTCGAGTTCTCAACAATAAATGCTCTCTGAAAGCATCCAGGACAAGCTTTGCGGGGTTTTAGTTTAATGTTTTCGCCACAAAGGGTGCTACCTACTCCTTTTCTGTGTGCATGTCAGAATTCTTGAATTTTTAACCCAAAACTTTAACTCATATTAAAGCTCGAACTTCATAATGCTTAATCTTAGAACTTCAAGACATCAGCTGTCCCTAAATTCTTGAGCTTTCAGGGTCAAACTTGTGCCAAATTTTCCAACATTTTTAATCTCTGCAGTGATACCAATTAAGAAAATTTGAATTTTTGGAAGATGAGGTCACTCTCTACAGAATTGGTCACAAATTGAGATAGATTGAATGTGTTTAAATAGCTTCAAAATTCGTATAAAATTGTTAAGTTTTTGAACCACTTTTTTAAAGATGTTTTACAATTTGAACGGGGTGTTTGAATGTTTAAAATTTGAACCCCTATACCCCTGAATATTAGTGATTGTTAAAGTGAATATCGATGAGCTTAATTCAAAACCACGAATCTCCGTTTCCGATGTCGCTGACTTCCTGCCATACTTTAGTTTTTATTTGGAAAACTAATCACCGTAATTTCCCAAAAAACTTCCTTGATAATTCTCCTCGTTTGGCAGAATACTCTGTATAAATTTTAAACTATAAAGTTGGATTTACCCTCTTCGAAAATATAGAATAGGAGCAGAAATTCTGAAACACTGCGATGGAGATAGGTGCTTTCGTACTTTGGCCATCGACATAGTATTTTATTGAAATTGGAATGCGAAAATGTTAACTATACATACGTTCGATCGTTGACCGGTGCGACGTGTGCTGGCTTTCTCTGCCGACAGAGGAACTCGGAGAAAGGTATGTTGGTAAAGTCAAAACCCGTTTTTGGCGCTATAGCAATTTTTCAACCTCGAGCTTTGCATTACTGTATGCACTGTGTCGTCAGCTTTTCGAATTTCCGCTTATTCTAGATAGTGAGCAGAGTCAACTTCTTTATGTCATCGTGGCATAACATATTGGTACCACCCAAAAATATTTAAATATCGTTGTCGCGATTTATCTAAAATATTGAAATAAGATGGCTTAAAAAATTATGGGTTCTGCTTTTTTCCTCTTTTGCTTTCATTTTTTTCGACAAGTATCAGAAATTGCTGCAAAGGTCTCGAATAGGCAGATATTCGCGGAAGAGATGTCTCTTGGGGACCGCGTTGATTCGTCACAAACATTACGTGTTCAATTTGAAGAGAGAACTCGTCATGCGTCAGTTCTCTTACGTAAGAGTGTATCTTAATTTCCACATGAGCTCCGGAAAGTATACAGTTATATGGAGAACAGGGCTTACGTAGAAATTGAGATACGCCTTTACGGTAGAGGAGCAACGAACTGAGGAAACTTGAGTTCAAAAAACTCCATAACACGGCGCAGGGTTTAGGTATGAGGCATTTGAGGAAGTTGTACTTGATATGTGTACTTAAATAAAAAGTGGTGATCTACGTCAAAAGCAGAGGAATTTGAATACATTTGTTGAAAAAAGACAAGGAAAGGCACACATAAGGAATAATTATGAATATAAATATCATTAAATAATCGAACACAAAACCACAACACTCCTCACGATTAAAAGATAACAAATCAAAACGAGAGCACTAGAAGAGAATTAAGAAAGACACACATGGAAATTTCTATAGAAGACAGGAAAAAATAGAAACGTAGGGGTCAGTGACTGACTAGGAGAAACGCAAATTCTTGTTATACATGTTATGGAAGGTTTCATGCAACTTTTGAAGTTGACGTCATTTTTAATCAACCGGCTGAATCGAATATTTTTATGCGAGGTAATGAAAACCCCCGAGAGTCGTGGAACACTTTGCGAATTTCAGGGGGATTTGGGTCATTAAAAAATAGTTACTGTAGGTACAATTTTAGAACACCATGCTGTCCTTCATTTTGTGGATATGCAATTTTATATCAGTATAGTATGGTAGAGCTCTATTTATCTACTTAGAAGTCAAAAAAGTTGTAACATGTGTTTCGCCCCATCCAACTTTTCCTCTCTGCCTTTGAGCCCAGGAGTCAGCCGAAAAAAGATCACGTTCACCTTCATTTTGTAGGTATGCAATTTTACCTGCGTAGAAGTTGAAATAGTTGTATCACGCGATTCGCTCTGTCTAACTTTTTTCCTCTGCGTTAAAATCTCTTAGGTCAGAAAAGAGATCAAGCTCCTTTTCATTGTTGTGGAAATTAGAGATGATTTTGTTGCTTCATAACTGTGACTGCATAAATGATAAAGAACCTTATCTTTCGGAAGAAAATTTCAGAAACTTTGAACATTGCGCGGAAAACGATCGCGGGTAGTGCCTGCAAAACTGTAGGAATACTTCAAGCATCGCGCCGTGTCGTCTCCTCGAGCCGACTCCCGAATCACGCTGATTGTGAGTTCCAAGATGCCTACGCTATTTAGAAATGTGTAGGACAGTGCGCGTACATGCAACCTACGCGAAAATGGAGCGCATTTTGATCAAAACACGGTTATTAAGCGACAAAATCATCTCTCATGTCCACAACAATGAAAATAGAGCAAAAGAACACAAAGTTAGGGATTACACACGCGGATTACGAAATCTTACGACACACCTCTGGATACCCACGCAGAGCCAACAATGCACATTTTGGAAAAGGGAAGGAGAGGGGTTGACTTTGGAGAAGAAAAGAAACTTCTCAACATTCTTTAAAATTACGTAGAACAACCTCGTATTGATTGGGTTCCAAAATTCTCTGAGTTTTCCTTACATTCCAAGGATTTTGAGCGTAAATTTTCCGGTCATTTCCCTGACTGTTCGATGTTTCTTTTGGCATGATATCTCCATTTAAAAAATGAAAAAATCGAAATATTTTGTGCGCGAAGTTCCTTGGATTTTAAATCGCTATGTTTTGGCTGGAAAAAACTCAAAGTTTCGCGGCAAAACTCGCTGGCTGGTTAGGGCAAGGCAAAGTTCCCATACTTTTCAAAAACTCGTCGGCCCTGGACAGGAGAAACTAGAATTTTTAAGTTGGGAGAAAAAGGGGTTTTGAGGAGTGCCTTCTCGCCATCTCCCCTTAACCGTATCCAAGGCATTAATGAATCAATACCTAGTTAGTCTGATTATAATTCTCTCTTCAACTTCATGAGCGGCAGATTCAAACCTCAGTGGGTGACTAATCAAATGGTACAAGGCTTCACAGTTTACAGTCATATACTTAAAAGTAGATTCGTAACCCACTGATTCAAGGTCCTAATATTCAGTCTTCTGATACTCATAGATGTAAAATAAAATAATAATATAACTACTCAACCTTAATCTCAATAACAGACAACATAGTTCAATTATTACCTCATTCATCAATGACAGAGAGTTTTTATCAGTTGACAGCTGCACAGTTGTTTATTATTTTCAACCTGACTGTCACTTAGTCGATAAATCATGTTCCCCTTTTTAAAATGATTTCTGGAACTTGGTTGGCATGAGTACCAGAATTATTCAGAATTTATTTTTCGATGCAGATGAAGGAGTAGGTAAAAAAGCCTAGATTTCTCTCTATTTTCTTCTTCTCTGATAGTTTGATGCAACTTATGTTGAAAATTAAAACCTGCATCTCATATTCTCTGTATATTCAAAACCTCATAGCACTTCTTAAAATACAATTAAAAGCGCTATCGTCAAAAATAAATCAAATTCCTCTCAGTCA